>JABWDQ010000012.1:0-76585 GCA_014839995.1 Xenentodon cancila
GGATAATGGTTGGAGAGGTCTTTTTTTTGGTCGGCGGCAAGGATTCAAGATGGTTGGGAGCCGACGTTAAGAGCCGTCAACACACATGAAAAGGTGTCAACGAAGCTAAAGTGGCCAGTGTTCGATGTCGCCGTGAGCCCCATTACAGTCCGGGCCACAGAGCACCTGCTGCAGTTATTTTTGTCTACTCTTTTCTCTACTCTTTTCTCAGATCTTTTCTTATATCTTTTTTGTTTTATCTTTTGTTTTATACTTGTTATTTCATGGTGTCGGCAAATCTGATAGGGACAGGCTGAGAAGAGTCCTCATGTTAAGAAGGAACGTACAGTTAGAGTTGCTTTTATTTCTTATTTTCCTTACTACACATTTTTTTATCTAAAAATCCTGAGTTACATTTTGGTTTTAGATTAAAGACCCCAAAGACAGTTCTGTGTCCTGTGCAGGCTTAATTTTGCCAGGCTACACATTTTGGTACCAGGAGTGGGGTTCTGCTACATGAGTGTCTCAGGAGGTTTTGTAGTTTGTTTTTTTGTTTTTTTTTGAAAGAGTACACAAAATAACTATAGTAGCTCCAAAGGAGGTGCCTGGGTTGGGCGAGACCATTGGCAGGATCGCCGTGTGAGTGACCACGGCACCAGAGATCAACTTCCTGCAACCCTGTAGACAACCGCTCATCCTGGGACGAGGAAGAGGCATCGGACCAACACATCTGGACCTACGTCTGAGTAACATTTTACCCCCCGCTGTTGACTTGCACTTGCACACATGCAGCCATGTCGCAGGAAGAGAATGAAAATGAGTCAGTCTCACACATGGACACAGAAATGGACCCGGTCACTGTACTGCAGGCAAAGTTATCAAAACTAAGTTATAAGCATGACCAGGCTATGGCCCAGCTAGCTGCTCTGAGTAATGGAGCAAACCCATCATACATTTACTTGCCTAGAGAACGCCTCATTCAGCCGTTTAGTGCTGATTCAGCAGTTGATGGCCGCCCCGTTGATGAGTTTATACATGAAATCCAGCGAGCTATTAGAGCTGGAGGTCTGGGAGAGGACGATCAGGTGGATTTCATTACGTCACATCTCAGAGGGTCAGCACTGGAGGAGATCAAGTTGCCAGCTTCTGATGGTTGAGAGAACGTCTTAGTGGTAACTGATGTTTTCACCAAAATTTACACAGGCGCTTCCAACACGAGATCAGAAAGCTGATACAACGGCAAAGGTCCTGCTCAGAGAGTGGTTCATGAAGTATGGTGTACCTGAGAGGTTACATTCAGATCAGGGGAGGAACTTTGAGAGTGAGGTCATTCAGGAAATGTGTCAATCATATGGCATTAAGAAAACGCGTACCACTCCCCATCACCCCCAGGGTAACGCCCAGTGTGAGCGTTTTAATCGGACCCTACATGACTTGCTGCGCACGCTTCCACCAGAGAAAAAACGTAGGTGGCCCGAGTATTTGCCAGAGTTGCTTTATGCATACAATGTAACTCCACACGCCACCACAGGGTACTCACCGTACTATCTCCTGTATGGAGTACACCCACATCTCCCTGTAGATGCTTTGCTGAATCAAGATCCGGTTGTAGATAGAAAGCCCGACTGGTTGGTGGTTCATCAGGAACGTCTACATGAGGCACATAACAGAGCAAGGCGGTATTCTGAACAAAAAGCTGCAGTACGGCTAGAACAGGAGAAGGGAAAAGTGTACTGTCCTCCTGTAGAAGTCGGTCAACTAGTTTATCTCCGACAGTGGACCCAGGGTAGAAACAAAATTCAGGATGCCTGGAGTCCAGTGGTCCCATAAAAAGGGTCCATGGAGTAAACCTGAGGCCCTGTCCAGGCCCAGTTACAGTAGTAAAGAAGGTGAAAATCGATGTTTCTACTTCTGCACTGGTTCCTCCTGTGGAAGTTCCTAAAGGGAACCTGGATTTGGAACCAGATTATGTACTGTTGGAGGAGACGCGGTATCCACAGTTGGATAAAGAACAGAGCACACCCACTTGTGGAACGGTTGATGGGGAAACATCTGTCGCAGATTCACAACGATCGGACATTGTGACAAGCAGGAGACCTGCAAGGGACGCTGAGACTGTTGTACCGGTTCCAGTCCCTCGCCGCACTCAGAGAGCAACTGCAGGGACACATTCGAACCCACATCACCTCCGTATATCAAGATATAACGCTATTTCTTTAAGTCCTGATGTACTGTCACAGTTGTTGATTAATATGGGTAGAGCATTCTTTAGAGAAGCAATGAATGAAGGAAAGTGTGAAAATTAAGTCACCGAGGGCGGTGTCTGGAAAGCAGGGGAGAATGTAGCCAAGTGGAGGAAAACGTAAATATCTAGTTACGCCACTAGAGGGCGATCTTGCATTTTTAACAACCAGCTCCAGAAAAGAAGTGTTGACTTTGAATAACGAGGGATAACGGTTGGACGGGTCTTTTTTTTGGTCGGCGGCAAGGATTCAAGATGGTTGGGAGCCGACGTTAAGAGCCGTCAACACACATGAAAAGGTGTCAACGAAGCTAAAGTGGCCAGTGTTTGATGTCGCCGTGAGCCCCATTACAGTCCGGGCCACAGAGCACCTGCTGCAGTTATTTTTGTCTTCAGATCTTTTCTTATATCTTTTTGTTTTATCTTTTGTTTTATACTTATTTTATTTTCTGAGAAGGGTGGTCTCACAGCAGGGTGCTGGATTGTCTCCTACACATAGATCTACTATTTTTCATGATCCCAGACCTGAAAAAGCTTTCATAACTCTTAAACAGGCCTTGACTCAGGCTTCTCACTTAGCCTTGCAAGATTATTCCAGGACCTTTTATCTTGATGTTTCTGAAGCAGACAATGAGGTGCATGGAGTTCTGTTTCAGAAAAAAGGGGAGACAGACAGGTATCATGTATGTGAGTGTAATGACTGACAGAACTGACAAAAAATCGCATTGTGGCTTATGTGAACTCTCAGACGTTCATAATGACTTCATTGACAAATCAAAGACTGTGCAAAGTGTTTGACAGCCCGAACCTGACATTAATTCATGAAGGTATCAATATGGCAGATAGGATGGGAAAAGGAAAGCTACGTGAGTGTCAACATGAGAAGGAGATGAGAGGATGAGCTGAAGTTGTAATGTTGCAGAGAAGAGTGGCGATTGTGAAGTGTAAAGGACATGACAAAGGAAACAGCTGGACTGCAAAAGGAAAGGTAATGAGGAAGCTGACAGAGAGGCAAAGGTAGCGGCTGGATATTCTCTGAGACTGTAGATGGTGACGAGTGTGGAGGAGATCCAGCTCCACCTCAAACTAGGTCAGATTAGGGAAGCTCAAGTGGGGGCGTCTCCTCATGAAAAGACAGTATGGAAGCAGAGAGGAGCTGTGGAGATACAAGGATTGTGGAGGGGACCAGATGGGAGAATAGTTCTCCCTCCAGGGAAAAGAAAAAGGGCCCTGGAAGAGGCACACGGAGTAGGACATGTAGGAGCAACACAGATGGACAGAACCAAAACCAAAACCTGATGTTGTGTTCAAGGAATTAAAAACTTTGGTCACAAGTTTCTCAAAACAGATCTAGGATAACCAGAGGAGGCGAGAAGGAGCAGGACCTCCTGATACGACGTGGGTCCCTTCTTAAAGTCATCAAAACAAAGTGGTCAGAGCCCAGGTGGACAGGTCCAGTCCAGGCCATGGAGAGGACCTCACATGCAGTTCGGCTAAAAGACAGAGGCGGCACCTATTTACACTGATCACAGTGTGCAACAACCGAAGAGCCCAGCAGGAGCTGGGATGAGATTCAGACTGGACCGTCTGAAATGAATAAAACCTAGACCTCAAGAAAGGGGCAGAATAATCCCCTGGTCCAGGTAGAGGCACAGGGTGGTCTACCCCTGTGTCTCGAAGAAAGAAGAAAGAGGACATCAAAAGAAGAAAGAGATATTCTTTTCCATTCATCATTGTATTAATGTCTAATGTTTGATTTTGGTCGTTTACACTGGATCAAAAACTTGGAAAAAAAAGGAAATGTTAGCGTATTAGGTTTATTGTTTTATTAAGAAACATGCGGACCAGAGGACATGGGGTTAAGGAACCGGAGGATCAGGAGGACTAGTCACTTAGTGGTACAAGCAGAGACAAAGGTAACAAAAAGGGTTTAAAAAGGACGAGGAACAGACTTGCATTGATTCAGGAACGTATAAAAAGGGGTGAACACAGGAGTGTTCAGATCTCATCTGTATGCAGGCATTTGTGCATGTCGGTGGGATCTCCAGATGCATCTGCACGGAAATAAACGTGAATCTCTTCCTATCAACGGACTCGGGGAATCTTTGATTCAACAATGGTGACAGATGTTGGTTCTCCCTCCCTACTCATTCTTCTGCCAACATTTCCTTCAATTAAACAGCTCAAAAACTGAAGCCAGACTTGTCAGCACTCCACATCAGGTCCAGACATCCCAGATACACACCATCCCCTTCTCAGGACGGGACATTCCCCTCTCTTCTACAGTTATCAACCTCGGTGTGAGGCTGGACCCACAGCCAACATTCAATAATCACATTAAACATCTGTGTGACACATCATTTTTCCACCTCAAAAACCTTGCCAAACTCCATCCCATCCTCTCCGTATCTGATGCAGAGAAACTTGTCCACGCCTTAGTCTCCTCCCGACTGGACTACTGTAACGCACTTCTCATGGGGATTCCTGGCAAGAGTGTCCAAAGCTGCAGCAGATCCAGGACAGCGCCGCCAGGATCCTGATGAGAGTGAGTAAACATGAGCATATTACAGCCGTCCTCAAATCCCTGCATTGGCTCCCCGTGTCCTCCACAGTTCAGTACAAAACTGCTCTCCTGACTCATCAGTGCATTCGTGTCAATGCTCCACCTGACTTAAAGAAGTCATCAGGCAGCAAACGGCATCTGCAACCTCCGTTCTGGAAACAGCATCCTCCTCCACACCCCAGAACTAAGTTGTGGACTATGTGAGATCCAGGTTCTGCTCAGCCGCCCCCATCTGTCAAACTCCCTTCCTGAATATCTGAAGGCCCCCCAGACTGGATCTGCTTTAAAAAGGTCTTGAAGACTTTTAATGAACTGCTCCATGTTTTATTATTATTATCCGCATTTATTCAAATACTTGACTGTTTTGTAAAAAAAAAATGAACTGCTGATCCTTATCAGTTGTAGTTAACGAAGGAATGATTGTGTTGGTGGATTTTCAGCTCGGTGATCAACACCGTCATCCCTGACGTCCTCCACTGAAACTCACCCAACCCACGGTGCCGCCTCCACCTGTCAGTGGATCAGCAGCGTCCTGACTGACTGGAGCAATTTGACATCAGGCTCTGGATCTCTGATAGATTATATCTCTCTATCAGTCTCATTAATTCTTTCTCTGATATCTCAGATTACACTATTACTGCTCTAAGTCCACCATACTACCACTGAACTCTAACAGCTGGGATGTGGCAACTGACACTGCATCCTTCTCAATCAATACAGGCAGCATCAAATACCTGGGAATTAACATCTCCCCTAAGCTGTCAGAGCTAATTGGCCTTAACTACAACCCACTTTTGAAAACAATAGAAGGAAACCTAAAACGCTGGATACATTTACCAATAAACCTTATTGGTAGAATTGCCACAGTAAAAATGACCATACTTCCTATGGTAAACTATCTTTTCTCAGTGATTCCCATCAAGCCTCCAACCCCCTGGTTCAAATCTCTGGACTCCATGATCACACACTATTATTGGAAAACCAAGAAAGTTGGAATTAAACTATCAACGCTACAAAAACAAATTAAATGGTGGTCTGGAGGCCCCAAACTTCCTTCACTACTTTCTTGCAAATAAACTCCAGTATGTTTATAAATGGATCAAACCAAATCAGTGTGATTGCTCTTGGATGGAGCTAGAGCAATTATTTTGTAAAGAAATCAATAGCTGTGATTTGTCATTTATAAGCAGTTCTGTTACTCGTCACCTCTGCTTCAAAAACCCAATTACAGCCTCAACTCTGACAGCCTGGTGGCACTTTTACCAAATGGCCAACGCCACAGTATCACCACGTAAATACACTCCCATTTGGAATAATCCGGACTTCCTGATGAACAGGAAACCATTCCATTTGTCATCATGGATCACTAAGGGCATCACGCAGCTTAAACATATCTATGAAATCAACACTCTGGTTCCTTCCTCTCACCTTGTACAGAAGTATCACATTGGAGGAAATCAATTTGTAGAAAATCTTCAGATCAAATCTGCAGTTCAGACTAAAGTAAATAGTAAAACATCCAACCTTAACCTTAACCTGAATGAATGAGTAGATGGAGGCTTGAGGTCACTTGAATTATGACCTTCACACATTTTGTTTTTAGTTTCACGTCTTAATATTTTAAGGAGCAATAAATAGTTAGATATTATCCATATCCAAGCCTCTCTCCTACATATATTTGAATAATTTAATACTTTAAGTTAGTCTGAAACTCTTCCAAATTATAATTCAATATAATTCAATTCACTGAAACTCACCCAACTCACTGTGTCAGCAGCGTCCTGACTGACTGGAGCAATTTTGAAATGGACTTCAGTCAAATTAAACATGAAAAACGTCGGATCATTTCCACCCAATCCTGATCGTTCAGAAATCTGGTGATCAGACCCGACTTCTGATCATGTGATCGGGTGGTGACATCACTAACTGGAAAGTAAAAGCAGTTTTCCTTCAGCAGTCAGCGGTACTGTGGCCGAGCGGTCCAAGGCGCTGGGTTGAGGCTCCAGTCTCAGTAGAGGGATGGGTTCAAGTCCCAACATCAAGTCTTCTAGTAAACATGTCGACATCAAATAATAACCTTCATTTGTAACGGTCATTGTTAGAGGGAGCTTTGTTAACAAGAACAAATGTTGACTGCTGCAGGAACCTCCACAGACACTTTTTTATTGTAGCAAATAGAAGCATCTTTCAAATCAGACTGAAATATGTGTTTGCAGTAAACTGTCCATTAATCTGTAGCTGTTTATTCTATCTTGTTGGTTTGTGCTGCTTCTTGGGTGGAGTTGAGGAGTGAGGACGGAGCATTGAGAGGCCGGACGTTAAAGATGCAGTAAGTTTGGGAGAAGAGCTGCTGATTAAGGAATTATTGTCGTCAGGTTCATATACATGTTGGTTGGACAAACCGCCGTACCTTTCTCCCACAAGACTCCTGTGTGAGCAGATGAGCCACAGTCACAAGGAAAACCTTTGTCTCTCTCCACACAGCGACCGCCGTTCTGGCACAGCGAGCCGTAGCGGCTGCAGTGACCCGACATCCTGCCTGAACTCCGGGTGATGTTCGCTCGCTCCTCCAGGTCCAGAGTGACACCACTGAGCTGCAGGGAGGGAATACAACGCTGAAGGTCCCTCTGTTAGAGATGTACTTTACAATGTTTAACCCTGCTTGTTTTCATGCCATGCTGAAATAAATGGAGTAAAAGTTATATCGTCTTTGTGATGATTTTGAAGTGACACAGACACAAACAGGGTTTGTGGTTCGTGTGCAAAGACATTCAGCACCGTCAGGAATAAAGATCTGCATTCACTCTCATTCTAATTACTAAAGATGAAGGGATTAAACGGCAAAACACACTCAGGCAGATAAAAATAGATGTAAAAATGTATATCAACTTTACACTGACAGTCTGTGCTGACTCAGTATCTCCCTGAATGTTGATGTCTTTAAACTTGTTGAGCTCCCGGCCTCTTTAAGGTCCAAGTTGACTTGTTTGTTGTGTCTTTTGGGATGATAGTGACTAGAAAGCGTTTTGTTTCTCTTTCAGGACAAAATTTAGACCTCAAGACTTACAGCTTTAACACTTCTCACATTACAGACCCAGCAACAAAACAACAAACTCAGACTCCCAAACCAGCAACTTGAAGACTGTGATGAGGACTGGCGACTTAAAGAAGTTCACATCAGGACTCAGCTTCATCAGGACCTGTCAGGAAAGGAAGGTTTCTGTAAGAAAACTGTCCAAAACCAACAAGGCTTTTCAACTTTTCAACTTTTTACTCCTGCTTTTTTGGGGGATTTTCTCTAAGTGTCTTAAGTTCATGTCATATTACATTTCAGAGACAAGTGCTGTTATTTAAACTTTTTTAACTCTTACTGTTGAAACACAAATCAATAACCAGAGACTCCAATGTGTTCTGTGTAGAACCAGAACTGGGATGGGAAGAATAGTTTTAGTGCAGAGATGTCAGTCAAACTTGTGCAGTTTTCTCAATAATTTTAAAGCTTTTATTTTGTTAAACTTTTTAACACACATTAACACAATAACTCTACAGAAGACGCTTCTGTATTTTCTGAAGAAAAAACATCAAATGAAATAAATCTAAAGAGAATTCCAAAGCAGACTGACTCCAACCATTTCCCTTAAAGGAGCAGTTGTCTTCCACACTGTCATTATACACATGGGAACTGCGTATGATGTCCGAGGCACATGGGAAGACACTGCTCCAAGTCTGAAGAGAAAATACACGTTTGAGCCAACGCTGGTGTGAAATGCTGCCGCTGCTCTCCGGGTTTTAACTTTAACTCGCGTTTAACTGTTTTTCTCCTTAATGGAACTGTTTTAAATGTGTTGACCATTATTTATATAGTATTTGTTGTGTTGTGTCATTTCTTTTACTGTTTCTGATGGCAACCTTCAGTGTCTTGAAAGGTGTCTGATGAATTAAATGTATTATTATTAATATCAGTATTATTATTATTACTACAGACACTTGTATCTTGGTTTTAAAATATTCTGTGGCCTTCTGATGGTACAGTTTGTGCAGAGTCATATTTGGTCTGGTCCTTGTTTCCCGCCTCTGCTTATTGTTTAGTCTTCAACCTTCTGTGTGATTCAAATTACTGTGTAACCTGAACATTTTTGTCATTCCTGCATCGAGACGCCTGATGTATGTTTGACCGCACTTGCATGCAGCTGCTGAAATTAAATCTACTAAACTTTGGATCGTTTCTCACGTCTTTATTCATGATAGTCTAATGAACTCAGTCGTAGCCCAGATAGTCATCTAGTGGCTAAAACATATTATACAGAGGAGTTATTAAGTTTTTCCACAACATCGTCCCAAATCATCATATGCAGGTAAAGACTCCTGTTGTATTAGGAGCAATGGAACAAGTAGGTTTTGCAGAGAAGACGCGCACCTAAATACGCCACCGTAACTATTCAAACAGCTTTGACAACTCCCAGTAACCTGACTGGAACCAAGTAGCTTCTGTTTAGGAATGCTGAAAGCTGCTTGCTGTAAATGGATGGGCTCAGTGGGTCAGGTGGTGCCAAACTGGCACTCACTGATACTAATGTCATGACAAAAGATGCAGATTAGGCAGTGACTGCTATCTGCTGTGATTGTGATCAAAGCACATGAACTGGAATTCATACAGTTGGAGGGCCACCGGAAAGTCTGAATTAGACCGTTTAACCCGGTCTTTGTACTTACACTTGACTTCAGTCTCAATGACGTCTGTGATGCCCACATTTTCCAGGAAGACACCAGAAGAGGAAGTGCTCTTAAACAGGAACGAAATATCTGCACTCAGCTGGCTGTTGACTGTGGGAAAGTGGAGGTGTGATGTTTCCTTGTTGAAAAATGCAGCGTTCCAGATATTTTCTACAAAATGCAAAGAAATGTGTCTGAAACAGAGTCAGAGAAGCAACAAAATTCACTTAATTCAAACCTGAGACAGCTGGAGCAGTTTGTTCATGAGGAGTGAACCAAAATACCTGTCGACAGGTGCAGGAGTCTCATCACGTTTCTACCGACTGTGAAAGAAAACATTCAGTTGAGGCTCCCATTATTTCAGTCCTGGACACTTTCATTAGTTTGCTTTTTGAATGATTCTGTTGAACCACAACTCAAGAACAATGTCTGATTTTCATTAGTCAGTGTTCAGTAAATTATTATTACTACTTATGGCAGTTTCAAGTTAAGACTGGACAGACTGGACAGACTGGGAAGACTGGGAAGACTGGGGTCCACGACCACATACACCAACATGAAGACTGAAATCTTTCACAGTCATTTTACTTTCACTGTAACCTGCTGGTCTCTCTGATTAGCCAGATGAATCAAGTTCAGCTCGTTGTGAAGCAGGTTTTCCAGACAGCCGTACAAACCTCTGCTTGAGCCCGGAGAGCTGAGGTCCCGATCCGCTCCAACGCTCATCTGTAGAAGAAAACAGCAGATGCATAAAAAAACGTCAAGAAGTCAAATGTGCTCTGATATGAATGCAGTGTTTCTCTGTCAGTTCACACGTGTTCGGGGTGAAGTCCTCCACTCACACAGACACAAATACACTCCTGCTCATGATCCCAGTGGGAGAACCTTCCTGGGATCTGGACCAACGTTGTGCTTTTGTCCACGGTGAGGTTGATGTGACTGCTGTGATGCTTCACCGTAACGTGGTGCCGGTGCTGCTCATCCAACAGGCTGCCCGGAGACTAAACATGCTGCTTTTCTGGGGACAAACTCCTGCCTGCAGGAGGAGGAAGAGGGTGAAGATCATGTGTTGACAGCAGATAAAAGCAGGGAAGGAAGGGAAGAAAACAAAGAGGAAAACTTAGAAGCCTCTTCCAGGAGGCTGCTACCTCCACGACTCCAACTCAGATAAGAGGAGGTTTATGGAAGAATTGATGGAAAAAAATGGGATAAAACATGTTGCACAAGCCCCAAATAAGTACATTAAGATAAATGAAAAGACAGGGACTCTTACTTTGACATATTTCTTTGTAAACATTATTAGGCCAAGATATTTCATCTTCTGTCTCGTTAAGCTCGTTTCAATTGTTCATATACAGTTTATATCAATTCTTGCATTTCATGCCTGCAACACATTTGAAAATGTTTGGAGAGGGGCGCTTTAGGGGTGTGGGTGGAAGATCTCGGAGCTGGTCAGGCGTGTTAGATGGGCCCACAACCCTCAGCATACTCACATACTCACAAGGCATTGCTTACACCCACTTGTGCGCAGCATAGTGGAGTGAGCGGTGTCTCTGGTACTGGTGACTAAGCAAAGGGGGATCAGCTAAATAGATCTGTACTATGTGTCTTCAAATATGGGTTCATGGAACACATAGAAAGACATACAGCACTATCGGTGCTGACGTAAGAATACAGCTGTTCCAACATCCAACCTTCAACCCACTTTTGTCACTGTCCATAATTGTGTGAACGTATAAAACTAAATCCCTCCATCGCAGTGATATCCGACTATCACAATAGTGCAGCAACGCAAATAACAAGGTCGAGCTGGAGCACTAAAATTTTAGCTCCTTTTTGAAACGTCTGACATGTTTGAGTCAGATTATCCATAAAGTTGGCAGATTTATCATATTTCTTTGTCTTTTGTCAGCTCTATAGAGTAAAGGACTTTTTTATGCAACTTCAAAAACACTGTGAAAGAGTCTGGAAGATGAGCGGTTACAGACAAGAACAACAAGAGAAGGTTACTTCTATGTACAATCAACGTCATTCTGACACAAAGCAGACATTTAGAACCGCTGGGTTCTCGTTTCGGAACCTTCGGAACCATACTTTTACAAGCTGGTTCCTCAGGTCTTCTGGTTTCATGCAGTATCTGCTTCCTCTCTTGTAAGGTGGGCTGTCTCAGTCTGCGCCCACCCGTGGATCATTGTTAACTTTGTTCCCAGCCTCTTGTTGACTCTGATCATGTCCGTGTTGACACTGTGAAACATTTTGCTGCATTTCTGTCCACAGTTTGTTGTGAGACCTTTGCTTTGATATGTTTGATGTTTAAACTGGATTACTTTTCCTAAAGTGACCCCAACATGAGAAAAACAAAGTTAAACATCTCCTTTGGGGAGGGTATAAAGGTTGTCTGAGGGTGGTTTTTGACCCGGCGGTTTGACTCACAGTCAGACCAAGTTGTCCACCACAAACACAGACACACACAGAGGACGACACCGACATGGAGACTGCTACTGACGGAGAAAAACTACAACCTTCTTGTGTAGGTGCAGCATCTCCCATCCACAACCCCACACTTGACAAAACACACATGTGGGGGAGAGAGAGAGACAGAGAGAGAGACAGAGAGAGAGAGAAAGACAGAGACAGAGAGAGAAAACGAAGAGAGAGAGACAAACAGAGAGAGAGAAAGACAGAGAGAGAAAGACAGAGAGAGGAAGAAACTGAGATTGAGAGAGCTACTTATTGATCTATAATAATTACAAGTTTCTACAACTCCACTTTGTTTCATGCAAGTTTCAAGGACTCGTGTTTTGATGGTTGGACGTAAGGTCAGGTGGTTCGTGACTACGAAGCCCTCAGGTCATCAGGGTCAGGTCTACTTTCTGGTCCAGGTTCAGAACTAAGCATGCAGAGGCAGCGTTCAGCTCAACCACAATCATCCATTGTACAGACATTCCTCCAAAAGGAGCAATGTGGATCTGATGCATCGTTTTAACATTAAACCATGAGTTTTGTTTTGTTTAATTAATCCTAACCAGGTATTTAGTTTTATAAATATGATCTATTAGCTTTGATATAAATGTGTAACCAAATGAAAAAACTATTTGCTGTGATAGGACTCACTATCACACTGAAACTGGGAAACTCGGGACAACAGATGGGAAAATAAAGATTGTCTTGAAGAAGTCTTACGACTTATTTGGACAAACAAGAACTGGGACTCAAAATAACCGAGATGGTGGCAGAAGTGCTAATAACACCTGGGATCACCTATTTATTGATTTATTTGGTAAAAACGACAACTGTTGAAACTCCAGTAGAGCATTATCATTCATTTAAAGCTGCGCAAAATAGTTTCCTTGATTCTAAAATATCACTTTCAGTTTGGTTTGAAGCAATACTGGACTACTCTTAGAAAGTGGTCTCCCGTCTCTACTATCAGTAAAAACCCAGAAACGAGGCAGCCTTGTACTCGCCCTCCCCGTTTCTCTCTCGTCATAACTGTCACTTGACAGTTCGATGTCCCACATAAACAATGATGAAAGCAGCTCACAGAGCTGCAGTGGACACCAGGACAGAGACAACTAATGCTGACCAAACACTTAATGACCTCGCAAAACACTCTAGAAAGATGTTTTACAAAGACAAACAGATGACACCTCTCACATCTAAAGACTTTCAAGCCTGAGTTTTGAGCAATGCTCCTGACTGGTTACTTACACAAACGGTCTTGTAACGACACAGTTAACGACTGCAACCAGAAGAGAGGCTCCAAGGATCAAGGATCATTATGATTTCATTCCAACTCCGAATGGGGGAATTTCAACCCGCCTCGCTCTTTGGAGTATAGTCTCCGAGGCTCACAGCGGCTGTTCCAGATGCCGGCTGTTCGCTTCCGTATCGCCGCCGGTGAGGATCCAGACACGCGGCTGAGTTGGAGGAGTCTCCGCCCCTCAGCCGGGCTACTCTGCAAGTCTCTGAGCTGTACGTCGGTACATGCAGCTCTGTTCAATACTAGATCGGCCACAGATGTCTGTCTTTTATTCTCAACGACCGGATTTCTGCTCCTTCGTTTCCTTTTGTTCACTGAGACCTGGCTGAAACCACGTCATAACAGTACTTTCTCTCTTTGACATGTTGTGGTGCTCAGTGTGCAGACACCTACTGTCTATGAAATGGATTCTGGAGTTGCTCCTCTTCTCAAAACGTTACACTTATGGACGTTAAATCATGATGATGAAACTTTCTGATCTAGTTTTACTTAATAAAAAACAAAGTATTTCATCAAATGGTGTTGATTTATGCAGGGCTGAATAATTTGAACTTTGTTGTGAATTTAAAATTTTCCAGGATCATAACTTTTACAAGGTGGTGGAGACAAAGACAGAAATGATGTGTGATACCGCCTTACCAGATCCAGTCTAGATCCATCAGAACCAAACAAGACATAATTAAATACCTTTTTTTCTGAGATGTTGGACGTCTCTGTTACACTGCTTGAATGATGGGCCAACTCATCTTCCGTGCAACATATTTATTTCGCTGAACACTGCAAAATATAAACAACAGCAGGTTACAGGAGCTACTTTGTGCGTCGTCTCCCAAACTGCGCCTGTAACGACTGACCAACTTCTTCTGCTGGCCAGAGCGTCAGCCACTGGTACTTACTGCACTGAGCGCCCTCTGCTGGCGAAACTTATACTACACCTGTCAATAGTGCAATAGGCCTTAACAGTAGTTTCACTGATTAAACATGACCTTAAGCATCAAAATAAAATGGGGGGGCTACTATTCCTCTATTTCACAGTGCCACATCTCCAAAGATTTTTCTTGATTACATTCCAGTGAAAATGACCTTTTCCAAATCTCTGATGATAAACATAACAATATTAATCACCTTTATTTATCCAGCAATTTTCAAAACAAATGTTACAAAGTGGTTTACAAATCAATAACACAACAATTCAAACAATATTAACAGCAAAGGTGTAAGTAAATGACAAGATATTTGAAATCAGAAAGATCCTTCCAACAAAATTTGTTTTGGAGAGACTCTTAAAAGACGACACTGAGTCAGCTGATCTGATTTCTTCTGACAGGTTGTTACTCAGCTTCGAGGTCTGGAGTGAAAAACCTCTATCCCCCTTCGTTTTTGTCTAGTGGTCTAAACAGATAAAAGACCTCTGCCCGGGGAGCCAAAAGTGCACAAAGGTGTAAAGTTTTCCAAGACTGGATATGTAAAAGGGACAGAGAGCATTTAGTGTTTTAAAAGTAATCAGTAAAATCTTCAAATTCATAGTAGTTGTTCTAAGAGTAGAGGGAGTGTAAAAAGACCAGGTCTCACTGTTTTACTCAGGCTGCACTACAGCATCTATTCACAGGCGCGATCCCACTACTGAGCGGCACGGGGGCTTTGACCTGCTCCGTCTCCGACCTGGGCCGGTGCACCCCTCTTTAGGCGACCTGGTGGTCCCGGGCTCCCTCAGGAGCACCATATCGATACCGAGCTTAGTGCAGACACCCGTTCAGCATAGTTCACCGCAGCTCAGAGCTCCTGAGCTCCAACGATCCGCCAGCCTCAGCCTCCCAGTAGCTTGGATTACAGGTGCGCGCCACCGCACCCGGCGAGGAGAGCATGCACAAATTGCCGTTTCAAATTGCCGTTTCAGCTCCGAACAAGCGGACGTGACTAAATCACACAGTCACATCTAGTGTTGACGGTGCAGAGTTGTTGTCATACATTTAGGTGAGCAAAGCTGAGTTTACTTTGATGGACTCGCGTCCATCCGTACAGGAGCGTCTGTGCTCTTCCATGATTATTTCTCCCCAAGTCGGGAATTCAGTCCAAATCAGTCCAGTCTCCTTATATTACCAAATTACAATAATGTAATCTAATCCTAAAGTAAACAATATGTTTTATAGCCTAGTTGATCTTCAAACATTTCAAGATAGTTTTTTATTTTGGCTCCCAGGATTGCACCTACATGACCGTGAATATTAAGAACAATATACATCTACTCTAAGAGTTTGTTGACTCTGAATTAGTTTCTTGACTCAGAGTTTGTTGAAACTCTATTGTGAAACAGGTCCCTGTTTATTTGAAGTCAGTTGTAAAGGCTTGTAACCCTTCCTGGGTGTTGCATTCATCAGAAGAACATCAACAGACCTTGTCCTCTCTTCACACAAGACCATGTCAGTTCTGAATGTGGTCCAACTCCGTCCCTCGAGTGGCTGCTGTCCTAAAAGTTTTACACTTTTCTCTATTTCAGCAGACCGGATTCAAATGTACAGATCAGCATCAGATTGTCATCTTGAACTGCACAGGTTTGTTAATGACACATTCATTTAAAACAGCTGTGTTGAAGCGGGGAAACATCTAAAGCCTCCAGGACAACGGGCCTTGAGGACTGGAATAGGACAACACTGTCCTATGTGGTTCCTAAATGGTGAAACAAGGTGCCAGTTGCAACAATAACAGAGCCGACCTGCTCTACGTTCAAGTAAGAAAAAACAGTTTTCCGTTAATAATCAGTGGTAGTTTGGCTGAGTGGTCTAATCTGGATTTTAGGCTCCAGTCTCAGAAGAGGTGTGGGTTCAATCCCACCACTGTCGTCAAGACTTCAATCACCACACCTCAACCTTTGAGGTTGTGGTGATTATGTTCCACATCACAAGTAAACCTGTTAACACTACTGCTGATGTGGATGCATGTTGTCAAAATAGTTGTTTAATATATCGGTTCCATCTGTCCCCATATTCATTTCCATCAACCTTCAAACACATATTCCATCAAAACTACTTCCATTTACACAGTTTTGGTCCATAAACATTTACAAATCTTACCATCAAACCTGGAGTTCATCTAACTCACCAATATTCCTTTAAGTTACTGACAACATAAGAGGAGCTCTTCCTACAGCAAAAACTTGTCCAGCACATGATCAGCATTAGTTAACAAGAAACCATCCCAAATTTGTTGCTGTTGCAATCCTGTAAATGAATAAAACCAGCTACTGTGGTCAAGTTAAATACATTCATTTTACCAGCAATTGTTAAAATGAACAACTTAATTCATCTGATAACTTACTTAACAGATCCAGTCTTGATCCCTCAAATCCAAACAGTCCATAACTAAACTTTTTTCTTGAATATTTTGGATTTCTTCTAAGATATTTCCGGGTTGAACTCCAGTGAAAAGGCAAATCTAAACGTCTCTCATGACATGATGATTATTGTGATATTGTGGTCACTGCACCGCTCCATCAGCAAGTATGTGAGGTCCCAAAGAAGCTGGATCTTTCATGTTCATTTGCATGTCAGTCCTGCAGTTAGTGACTGGTGGTTGTTGCTCCTGTTGTCCAGGTGGAGGCGCTGTAGGAGCATGAAAGTGGTTGTAAATGAAATGTAGATTATGATGATGAAGTTCCATTAAAACATAAAGAAGTGATGTTGGTGTGTTGTGACAGTAGTTCTAAGAGTAGAGGGAGTGTAAAAAGACCAGGTCTCACTGTTTTACTCAGGCTGCACTACAGCGTCTATTCACAGGCGCGATCCCACTACTGAGCGGCACGGGGGCTTTGACCTGCTCCGTCTCCGACCTGGGCCGGTGCACCCCTCTTTAGGCGACCTGGTGGTCCCGGGCTCCCTCAGGAGCACCATATCGATACCGAGCTTAGTGCAGACACCCGTTCAGCATAGTTCACTGCAGCTCAGAGCTCCTGAGCTCAAACGATCCGCCAGCCTCAGCCTCCCAGTAGCTTGGATTACAGGTGCGCGCCACCGCACCCGGCGAGGAAAGCGTGCACAAATTGCCGTTTCAAATCGCCGTTTCAGCTCCGAACAAGCGGACGTGACTAAATCACACAGTCACATCTAGTGTTGACGGTGCAGAGTTGTTGTCATACATTTAGGTGAGCAAAGCTGAGTTTACTTTGATGGACTCGCGTCCATCCGTACAGGAGCGTCTGTGCTCTTCCATGATTATTTCTCCCCAAGTCGGGAATTCAGTCCAAATCAGTCCAGTCTCCTTATATTACCAATTTACAATAATGTCATCTAAACCTAAAGAAAACAAAGTAAACTTCCTGGGTGTTGCATTCATCAGAAGAACATCAACAGACCTTGTCCTCTCTTCACACAAGACCATGTCAGTTCTGAATGTGGTCCAACTCCGTCCCTCGAGTGGCTGCTGTCCTAAAAGTTTTAGACTTTTCTCTATTTCAGCAGACCGGATTCAAATGTACAGATCAGCATCAGATTGTCATCTTGAACTGCACAGGTTTGTTAATGACACATTCATTTAAAACAACATCTAAAGCCTCCAGGACAACGGGCCTTGAGGACTGGAATAGGACAACACTGTCCTATGTGGTTCCTCAATTGTTGTTGCTCCTGTTGTCCAGGTGGAGGCGCTGTAGAAAAGAACTGTACATATATAATGATGCTCTCTTTGTGAAGCACAAATATTTCAGCTTCAACCTATGTCCAGGAGAAATATTTGATGTTACAACACATTATGAAGAGCATAAGACCATAATAATACATAGAGCTGCACTGCAGCAGGGTGAAACTAACGCTAAATGATTTCCCAGATGGGGCCAACTGAGTGGAGGTTTTAGTGACAAAGTTATGAACTTATCTTGTTCAAAGACGTTTAAGATTTTGTTGTCAGAATAAAACAAATCATTGCAAGCAAGAAATACTTGCAAATACCCATTATTTAATGTTTTAAACCTTGTTTTGAATGATCGTTGACTTCCTAACACCATCACATGCCGAAGTGTCCTCGAGCAAGATACTTGACTCCACATCTCCCCCATCCCAAAAACCCAGCAACCAAGGGATCCCAAGCCATTCCTCTGATTGCGCTGGTGGCAAGCCTGGAAAAACAAGGACGGTGGTGTCGGAAATCTGTGCATACGTTTTATGTCATAAAACCTAAACTGATCGCTATGTGAAACACAATGATCCGGTGTGGAGACCCCGAAAGACCTGAAAACCTCAAGCCAAAAGAAGCTGCTTGTTACTTGTAAGAGAAAACAAGTGATGTTTAAGAAATGAGGCTTTCCAAAAGTCAGTATATCGAATGCAGACGGTTGTTACATCAACAGCTATATGTGGCTTCCAGTACATGTGTAGTAATAATAATAATAATAATAATAATACTGATATTAATAATAATACATTTAATTCATCAGACACCTTTCAAGACACTGAAGGTTGCCATCAGAAACAGTAAAAGAAATGACACAACACAACAAATACTATATAAATAATGGTCAACACATTTAAAACAGTTCCATTAAGGAGAAAAACAGTTAAACGCGAGTTAAAGTTAAAACCCGGAGAGCAGCGGCAGCATTTCACACCAGCGTTGGCTCAAACGTGTATTTTCTCTTCAGACTTGGAGCAGTGTCTTCCCATGTGCCTCGGACATCATACGCAGTTCCCATGTGTATAATGACAGTGTGGAAGACAACTGCTCCTTTAAGGGAAATGGTTGGAGTCAGTCTGCTTTGGAATTCTCTTTAGATTTATTTCATTTGATTTGATTATTTTTCTTCAGAAAAATTAAAAACAATTGTAAAGCACATGTCTAACATTTACATGGAGGATGGAGATAAATCTTTTTCTGTTGTTTGTTTGTAACACACACACACACACACACACACACACACACACACACACACACACACACACACACACACACACACACACACACACACACAGTGTTTTTCTTTGCTTGTGTCACCAGGAGGCGCCGCTTCCAGACAGAAGGACCTTCAGCGTTGTATTCCCTCCCTGCAGCTCAGTGGTGTCACTCTGGATCTGGAGGAGCGAGCGAACATCACCCGGAGTTCAGGCAGGATGTCGGGTCACTGCAGCCGCTACGGCTCGCTGTGCCAGAACGGCGGTCGCTGTGTGGAGAGAGACAAAGGTTTTCCTTGTGACTGTGGCTCATCTGCTCACACAGGAGTCTTGTGGACCACAGACAGGACCAGAACCCACAAAAGAGATCAGTCTGAACCTGGATCAACATCTGATGTGGTATCTTCACATCCAACATCTTCAAATCAGGATACAGTTTTCAGACGCAATGATCTGAAAGAAATGTGACTAAAGAAGGGAAATACGTGTCCTCACATTCAGTTAAAAGTCAGCTTCAAAGCTGTCGAGATGTTCAGTCATGATCCAGAAAGTTCTTCTTCTTCTGCAGCGCTGCAGTGACGACAATAATTCCTTCAACAGCAGCTCCTCTCCCAAACTTACTCCATCTTTAACTTCCAGCCTCTCAATGCTCCGTCCTCACTCCTCAACTCCACGTTTTTAGTTTTGTTTGTTTTGAGGCTTAGAGGTGGACATCATGATACCAAACAGCAGACTGATGACTTTTAACCTTTTAAATAGTCAAACTGACTGGCTGGAAGACTGAAGACACTTGTGACGCTGATGACGGGACGATCTTTAGTTTCTAAGGACACCAGCTGATGTGTCCGCTTTTCTTTTAATGAGCTCTTGAACCACAATTCAAAAGCAGCCTCTGATATTCAGTAGTTCATGTTCAGTAAAACATTATTTACAGTTTCTTAGTCAGTTTCAGGTTATTTCAGTGAGCATCTGGTCCAGATGGAGTTCCCGGCAAAGTGCTCAGAGCATGTGCCCCTCAGCTCGCACCTGTCTTCAAAGAGATCTTCAGTCTCTCCCTGGCCCAGGCAGTGATACCATCCTGTCTGAAATCGGCCACTATCATCCCAGTGCCAAAGAAATCTCCCATCTCCGGCCTCAACGACTACCGTCCTGTGGCGCTCACTCCAGTAATCATGAAGTGTTTTGAGAGGCTGGTCCTCCAACACATCAATGATCACCTCCCCCCAGACCTCGACTCCCACCAGTTCGCATACCGCACAAACCGCTCTACAGAGGATGCCATCGCCTTAGCCCTGCATGCTGCGCTGAGCCACCTGGAGCAGCAGCAGAGCTATGTCCGGATGCTCTTTGTGGACTACAGCTCTGCCTTTAATACAATTATCCCAGACATACTGATAAAAAACTGGACACTTTAGGCCTGCCCCCCCTCACATGTGCCTGGATAAAGGACTTCCTCACTGACCGGCCCCAGGCTGCGAGGTTGGGCCCCCACCTCTCCTCCACAGGCACATTAAGCACGGGCTCCCCACAGGGCTGTGTGCTGAGCCCACTCCTGTACTGCCTCTACAGCCACGACTGCAGTCCGCAGCACCACAGCAACCTCATTGTGAAGTTTGCTGATGACACCACAGTCGTCGGACTTATTTCAAAGGGAGACGAGGCAGCCTACAGGGAGGAGGTGCTGAAGCTGGCAGCTTGGTGCTCAGATAACAACCTAGCTCTGAACACCAAGAAAACCAAGGAAATCCTCGTGGACTTCAGGAGGCACAACACCGACCCAGCTCCCCTTTACATCAATGGAGAGCGTGTGGAGAGGGTCCAACCTTCCAGTTTCTAGGAGTCGTAATGTCCAACATTATCTCCTGGACAGAACACATTACAGAGGTCATCAAGAAGGCTCAGCAGAGACTTCACTTTCCACGGGTCCTCAGGAATTACAATCTAAACCAGACATGGGCATACTACGGCCCGCGGGCCATATACGACCCGTTGATCTTTTTAATCCGGCCTGCCAAACATCTCCCAGTTATATCAAAATATAAAATTAATAATATCGTTACCGGCAAACCTAGTTAATTTACTTTCCCCTGTAATGCCCACATTTCCCCAATAGATGGCGCACTTGAGCATTTCCCCCCTCTTCTTCGCGGTTAAGCTTTTCCCAGAAGAAGCACTCTCCTTCTCGGTTCCCGCGGTAAAGCTTTCCCCCGTCTAAAAACAAACATGAGTTTATCGAAGATAAGAAAAGTCGACAGTGAGTGCCGAGTGTTTAACACCGAAAGTCCGATCAAAGGCTGTATGCTTGATATTCCAAGAAAGTGTTGCGCTTTTTTAGGAGTACAATATTAGCCGTCATTTTGCTACGAAGCATGCCAATTACACCAGCAAGCTGTCGGCGCAAGAACGGGCAGCTACGGCTGAGAGGTTTGCAGCCAATCTACTGAGCCAGCAAAATGTTTTTCACCGACAAACTGCGCTTCAGGAGTCAACTACCAAGGCAAGCTTTTTGCTGGCAATCAAATTAGCAGAAGCTAGCAAGCCTTTCTCCGAAGGTGAGTTTTTGAAAGACTGCATGGTGGAGACTGCAGGTGTTCTGTGTCCGGAAAGTCAAGGCAAGTTTGAAAAACTCAGTTTGTCACGTCGGACTGTGACTCGCCATGTGGAACTATTGATGAACATATATCTAGCCAGCTAAAGAAAAAGGCAGAGTTCTTTCAGTTATATTCACTTGCACTGGATGAAAGTAATGATATCAAAGACACATTTTTATAAGAGGGATTAATGACAGCTTTGAGATAACGGAGGAGTTTTTGACCATGGAGTCCCTGAAGGGAACAACGCGGGGAGAGGATTTATATGACGAGGTGTCTGCTGCCATCGAGACACATAAACTACCTCGGAGTAAACTTGCCAATGTCACGACGGATGGATCACCAAATTTAACAGGAAAAAACGTTGGGCTGCTGAAACGAATCCAGGATAAAGTAAAAGAGGAAAACTCTGAACAGGATGTTATTTTCCTTCACTGCATCATCCATCAGGAATCACTTTGCAAGTCTGTATTGCAGCTTAACCATGTCGTGAATCCAGTCGTAAAACTTGTGAACTTTATACGTGCGAGGGGACTTCAGCACCGTCAGTTCATCACGTTCCTGGAGGAAATTGATGCGGATCATCAGGACTTACTTTACCACTCTCGTGTCTGGTGGTTAAGTTTGGGCAAAGTGTTTCAACGCATGTGGGACCTGAAAGACGAGATCGGCGCATTTTTAGAGTTTAATGAGAAATCTGACGAATTTCCTGAGCTACGAGACCAGAACCAGAACTGGATTTGTGATTTTGCGTTTGCTGTGGACGTATTTTCACACTTGAATGAGCTGAATGTGAAACTGCAGGGGAAAGATCAGTTTGTGCACGACATGTACAAACATGTTACAGCGTTTAAATCTAAGCTTGTTTTATTCTCCAGACAAGTTGCGAACACATCCTTCACTCATTTCGCCACACTTGACACTCAGAAAGAGGCGACACGATATGCAAAGAAATACAGCAAATCCCTGGATGACCTGCACAGAGAATTCAGTCTCCGGTTCTCTGATTTTGAAAACATTGAAAAGTCACTTCAGCTCGTGTCTTGTCCCTTCTCACAAGACCCTGAAACGGTACCACATGAGGTGCAATTGGAACTGATCGATCTTCAGTCTGACGCCAGCTTGAAAGAGAAGTTCAACGCTCTTAAACTTAACAAGTTTTATGCTTCACTGGACGAAGCCACCTTTCCAAACCTACGGAGGACGGCACAGAAGATGCTAACCTTGTTTGGCTCGACCTATGTATGTGAGCAGACATTTAGTGTTATGAACATGAACAAAGCCCGTCACAGATCCAGGATAACTGACGAACACCTCGGATCTATCCTGAGAATCGCCACAACAAAACTTACTCCAGACTTTGATGCACTGACAAAACAGGGAGATCAACAACACGGTTCCCACTGAAACTGATGGTGAGTTTTCCTGCTGTGTTTATTAAACTGAAATGTAATTAAATTAACCATTAATCATTAATAGGTCAAATCCTGTATGTAATTTATATTACACTCCATCCATCTGTTCTTGGCTCGGCCCCTCTGTTAAATTTTAGAACTCATTGTGGCCCGCGACTCAAAACGTTTGCCCACCCCTGGTCTACACAGACAGGTGGAGGTAAACATTGAGGTGGTCAGAGGGTGGGGCTGCAGGTCAGGATGTCAGCAGGTCTCCAACAGAGACGTCTACACAGACAGGTGGAGGTAAACACTGAGGTGGTCAGAGGTGGGACTGCAGGTCAGGATGTCAGCAGGTCTCCAACAGAGACGTCTACACAGACAGGTGGAGGTAAACATTGAGGTGGTCAGAGGTGGGACTGCAGGGCAGCAAGCAGCTCTGAGGTTCACATCTGCAAACATGTACGGAAGAGAAAAAGAGGGGACAGACCAGCACAACAAACTACAAGAGCAATGGACCACAATTATATTTACGAGATATTTATTAATAACTGGGGACTGAGATGAAGAATTTGATTTCAAATGCTTTTGTGGGTTTTCTATAAGAATTTTAAGATTAAAAAGAAATCAATTTTGAAATCAAAAATGCCTCTAGACGCGCTATCATCGTCATTTCACATTGGTAAAATTAGAAAAACAGAATCTGATCCTGACTGCATTGATTTATGTCTTTACACCATTTCTCAGGACACCAGTGTCTCAGTCATGACCACAACAAAACCACTTCAGACATGGACATCAGTTGTGAGAATTACACTAAAAGCACATTTATTTTGTTGTTTATTTGTTATATTAAGAAGAAATTGACATTGAGGAGTTAAAACGTTTTTCTTTTTGTGAGAGGAGATTGTTAAAAAGCCAGTTAGTCTTTTAAAATCTTGATCAGTTTTGTTTCCAGTAGATTTCTAAAAAGTCTAAAAACCCTGGACACATCTGTGCTGTAGATGATAATCTTTGCATATTTAAATTAATCTTTGTACAAACCTTAATGGATACATGTTTTTAAAACTTAATTTCCATGTTGACATACGACAGATATTTATCTCCACATTCATAAAAACATCAGCTTGGCTTGGTTTAAACGACAAGGAAGAGGAGGGGACCTGGAAATGGGAGGATGGAAGTGCTCTGACTCTGACGTAAGTGTTCACTTTGGTTCAGTTTGACAGTAACTCAGAGAGGATGCTGCTTACTTCAGTTGTGGTTCAGACTGGTCCTTTGAAAAAACAAACGTTTTTAACGCCTGTAATATGGAATCAAATAAATAAGTGTAATTTGGCAGACTCACTCAAGCTTTCTCAACTTCCCAAATATATACAGTGGGATGCGTAAGTTTGGGCAGCCTTGTTAATCGTCATGATTTTCCTGTATAAATCGTTACTTTTTACAATAAAAAACTGATATTTGAGAAGTGAAATGAAGATTATAGGATTTACAGAAACTGTGCAATAATTGTTTAAACAAAATTAGGCAAGTGCATACATTTGGGCACCACAAAACAAAGTGAACTCAATATTTAGTAGATCCTCTTTTTGCAGAAATAACAGCCTCAAAACGCTTCCTATGGCTTCCACTGAGATTCTGGACTCTGGTTGAAGGCATTTTGGACCGTTCCTCTTTACAAAACATCTCTAGTTCATTCAGGTTTGATGACTTCTGAGCATGGGCGGCTCTCTTTAACTCACACCACAGATTTTCAGGTATATTCAGGTCAGGAGAGTGAGATGTCCACTCCAGAACGTTGTACTTGTTCCTCTGCAAGAATCCCTTAGTAGATTTTAGCAGTGTTGAGGGTCGTTGTCGTGTTGAAAGATCAGCTTCAGCTTTGTCTCTGTTTCCTGGACATTGGTCTCCAGAATCTGCTCATATTGGGTGGAATCCATGCATCCCTCAACTTGACAAGATTCCCAGTCCCTGCACTGGCCACACGGCCCCACAGCATGATGGAACCACCACCATATTTTACTGTAGGTTGCAGGTGTTTCTCTTGGAATGCTGTGTTCTTTTTC
Organism: Xenentodon cancila; assembly: GCA_014839995.1. Classification (NCBI taxonomy): domain Eukaryota; kingdom Metazoa; phylum Chordata; class Actinopteri; order Beloniformes; family Belonidae; genus Xenentodon; species Xenentodon cancila. Next base: position 25,191 of record JABWDQ010000012.1, read on the forward strand.
CTCCATGCAGAACGCATGTTATTCCCAAATAACTCCATTTTAGTTTCATCAATCCACAGCATCTTATTCCAAAATGAAGCTGGCTTGTCCAAACATGCTTTAGCATTCCTCAAGCAGCTCTGTTTGAGCTGTGGGTGGAGAAAAGGCTTCCTCTGCATCAGTCCGTCTGCAGCAGAGGATGTTGTAGGTCTTTGGTGCTGGTCTGTGGGTCGACTCTGACTCTGACTCTTTGTTTGTCTGAGATTTTTCTTGGTCTGCCACTTCGAGCCTAAGCTTGAACTGTGCCTGTGTCTCCATTTCCTCAATATGTTCCTAACTGTGGAACCACACAGCTGAAATCTCTGGGACAGCTTTCTGTATCCTTCCCCTAAACCATGATGGCGAACAGTCTTTGTTTTCAGCTCATTTGAGAGTTGTTTTGAGACCCCCATGTTGCTACAAATCTGAGAACATTGAAAGAGGAGGGAAACTTACAATTGCAAACTTACAATACTCTTTCTCATAATTGGATTCACCTGTGTATGGAGGTCAGGGGTCACTGAGCTTACCAAGCCAATTTCAGTTCCAAAAATGAGTTCTAAAGGTTTTGGAGTCCAAAAAATGACAACAAATGACAAAATAAAAAAAATGACAAAAATGCACCTGTCTAATTTTGTCTAAACATTTATTGCACACTTTCTGTAAAGCCTATGAACGTTCGTTTCACTTCTCAGATATCAATGTGCGTGTCTCCTATATAATATATATAACAGAAGTTTTTTTTATTGTAACAACTAACGATTTATACAGGAAAATCATTAAGATTAACAAGGCTGCCCAAACTTACGCATCCCACTGTACACAGTCATGTGAAAAAATTAGGACACCCTAATACAAGAACCCCAGCAAACATCTCACAGCTGAAGGAATTCTGCATTGAGGAGCAGGGAAAACCTTCCTCAAACCGATGTCAGAGACTGTAGACGGCTATAAGAAACGTCTCACTGCAGTTATTTCAGCCAAAGGGGGCAACACTAGTTACTAGGGTGTCCTAACTTCTTCTTCAGTTAGAATATACATTTTGTAGAATTAAATTTACAGAATATCTTGAAAAATATTTTCTTCAGTTTAAATTGTTTGGTTATAACGCTTTCGTCTCTCAGTATTGTTAACATTGAGATTAAATATCTATGTATAAACAAATGTTATAAAATACTGAGATATGCACTGGATGTCCACATGAATGTATATATATATATATATATATATATATATATCCAATATATATAGCCAAACACCAACTCCTGGTTGACAGAACAGTCGCCCAAGACTGCAAGTCCCGAAATACCAACCTGTGCACTGCCTGGATTGATTACAAGAAAGCCTACGACTCGATGCCACACACATGGATCACTGAGTGCTTGGAGATGTACAAGATCAACAGAACTCTAAGGGCCTTCATTGCAAACTCGATGGGCCTGTGGAAAACCACTCTCGAGGCAAATGGCAAGCCACTTGCCCAAGTGTCCATCAGATGTGGCATATACCAAGGAGATGCGCTGTCCCAACTGCTGTTCTGCATAGGTCTGAACCCCCTAAGCCAAATAATCAACAAGACTGGCTACGGATACCGCCTCAGGAATGGAGCTACGATCAGTCACCTCCTCTACATGGATGACATCAAGCTGTACGCTAAGAGCGAGCGGGACATAGACTCCCTGATCCACACCACCAGGATCTACAGCAACAACATCGGGATGTCATTCGGGCTTGAGAAATGTAGGAGGATGGTGACAAAAAGAGGCAAGGTAGTTCACACAGAAGGGGTCTCAGTCCCAGAAGGAACAATAGCAGACATTGAGGACAGTTACAAGTACCTTGGAATACCACAGGCAAATGGTAACCTCGAAGGGGCTACAAGGAAAATGGCAACAGCCAAATACCTCCAGCGAGTAAGGCAGGTCCTAAGAAGCCAGCTCAATGGCAAGAAAAGGTCCCGGGCAATAAACAGCTACGCCCTGCCAGTGATCAGATACCCTGCAGGAATAATAAGGTGGCCAAAGGAAGAGATACAGACCACAGATGTTAAGACAAGGAAGCTCCTCACCATGCATGGTGGGTTCCACCCCAAATCCAGCACCCTGAGACTGTACGCAAGCCGTAAGGAAGGAGGCCGAGGACTAGTGAGTGTGAAAGCCACTATCCGGGACGAAACTGCCAAGCTCCATGAGTACATCAAGGACAAGGCCCAAACGGATGACGTACTCAGTGAATGCCTCAGACAATGGCAAGGTGAAGAGGTGCTGGAGGAGGAAGCATCATGGGAGGACAAGCCCCTACACGGGATGTACCATCGAACCATAACTGAAGTGGCTGATCTCAAGAAGTCCTACCAATGGCTAGAGAGAGCTGGCCTACAGGACAGCACAGAGGCACTCATCCTGGCTGCACAGGAGCAGGCTCTGAACATCAGAGCAATAGAGGCCCAGATATACCACACCAGACAAGACCCAAGGTGTAGGTTGTGCAAAGAAGCACCGGAAACAATCCAGCACATAACTGCAGGGTGTAAGATGCTGGCAGGGAAAGCATACATCAAGACAAAGACGACCTGGGCAACGATTCTCTTGTTTTCTAACCTGACAGGTTCTGGGCCAAAGATCAGCCTGATAATGGAGGTGGAATCTCACACTGGGGAGAGGAGGACTGTGCGCATTTCAGAGATTATGACAGAATTTCCTGGAATGACATTTCATGTGCAGCTTCTATGCAGTGGATCTGTGAAAAACAAAATACTTAATCAAATTTTAAATTGATTAAGGATTACAGTTATTCTTTTTCTATTTCAGAAATACTACTAAATACTAATATTTGCATCTTTAGATGACATAAGCATTTAAATGCAGTTCTACAAGAGCGGTCTTGAATCAAACCTGTTCATTTCTCTAGTCAAAAAACATATTTGCATTTATTTGAAAGTACATTTTTAAACTGGAGCTGTTAAGAACCATTAGAACCATTTCATTGCTAAAATGTGTAACATGTAAAATGATCAATAAACACTTTCTAAGTAATGTAATATGACTCTTGTAACACTCATATTGTAGGAAAACCAGCCTCTCTGAGATCAGTACATTATCTTACAGCTTGAATTAAAACACAATACAAGTAGCACCTTAAAATGGAGCACTTAAGAGAAATTTACAATTTATGAGAAAAATAACTTTTACCAAAGAAAACTCTGCGCTCCTTTTCCATAAAATTGTCCAAACTGTATGAACTGCAAATCTGCAATTTGACAGGGAACTGGTATTTTGGATCAATAGGGACTTAACCCGGAAGAGGAACATGCTTTAGTTATATACTAAAATAACAAGAGACTGATGAAGACAGGGTAGGCTTCAGAAGATCTCCTCTGTAGTAACTGGTTGTTGTCTATTCACTGAATGTTGTATTATCAAACAAAGTACTCTTCAATACCTATGTCTTTAATGCTGAGAGAAGAAAAGGCCCATGGGAGAAACTGACACCTGTGTAAGCCCAAGGCTAACGGTCTAGTTAGTAATTTGCTAAAATAAATATAGCCATACAACGGGCCATATGATAATTTGCTATAACAAATATAGCCATACAACGGGCCATGAAATGTACTGATGGGAATACTGAAACATGACGTTTCATAAAGTAAATCAATCTTGGATGGTCGGAGTATGTAAAACCAACCCCCTCCAGTTAAAGGAGGGGCCAACTGTATGTAATAATATGTGATACTTAACGGAAGAAGATAGGAAAAATACGCCAACTGAAAGGAGGGGCGTAGGAGGAGTGTCCTCCAGGCAAAACAGTATAAAAGGTGAAGGTATTCTGTACATCTTCAGACTTAGCCCGGGCTACTTCTCATGTATGGTACTATTGTAACTCTACAATAAACCATCACTAGACCTGGACACCAGCTGAATCTGTCTCATTATTGATCCGTGGTGACTTCTCATTTGTAACTCATTGATAGAGGTATTAGACTCGCTTAAAGAATTTAGTCAAGTAATTGCACGTTGAGAAAATCCACGACACCTCCTGGTCTTCATCAGAACCTGGCAGCAGCGTTCTGGACCAGCTAAGGTTTCTCCGTCTGCTGTTGGCACAACTGCAAAACAGGAAATTTACTCTAAAAGAGAACAAATTTAGTATCATTCTAAATCCCCGAGTTTAATGGATGCAATAGCAGTAATCCTTGTGTGCCATATGTAAGTAAAAGGATAAATTAAGTCACATGATCAACACAGTAGCTGAGCTGATGGCAGTGTGGTTGTCAGCAGTGTTGGGGAGGTTACTTTTAACAAGTAGTGTACGCTCGTTACTCGTCACTTCTTTAAAATTAATTTGTTACTTTACTTAATTACCCTCTATATAAAGTAACTTTTTTACGTTTTTCATTACTTTAACGTTACTTTTGTGTGGCTTGATTTTGGGCAGGACTCCATATTATAAGACGCTACGTTACCATCTAGAAGACTACATTGAGAGCTTTTTAAACGTCAGAATCTGATTACAGCCCGACATTATCCAAAAACAGCTCTTTTGCTTTTTGTCAAACATTAATCATGTATACATGTGGCATCTTTGGCATTTCATGTAAGTGGTTCATTATTTTTATTATAGACATAGTCAAAACTTTTCCACACCTCAGATTTTGCTTTCGTTGCCGGTACATAAAGCTTGGCTTCCTGTCACCCGAAGAAGTAGTTACGTTACTGTAAGGTGTTACACACAACACTCGTTATGAGGAATGTCGGAATGTTAAAGCCTCCCCTGGAAGCTGGCAAGACCCAGTCTGAGTCTTTTTGAGTTCACCTGCTACACCATATAAACAACCCAGAACGGTGTTGGATTCTGAAATCCTTCGCTAATGTCTGTGACCTGAAGTTACCCTGCCTCTTTTCACACTAACTTTAGACGCTGAATTTCACACATTGAGCGAGTTGAATCTCAGGAGACTGAAAATGTTGCCTTTGAATTTTGAAAGATTGAATCTTTTTATATGCCAATTTTTTTTAACAGTTAAATAGTTAAACTGGAAAACGGTTAATAAAATGTGATGACTTTGAAATAACAATGTGAATTTTTAGCTTGAAGTTAAAATATCAAAATTTCAACCATATAGAAGTAATGACTTTTCAGGTTAAAATGTATTCTGAATATATTTGCACACTGCAAAAGTAAATACAAACATACAGCATTAATTTTTCATTGCATTTTAAATTCAAATCCTCCTGACACATATTTACTTCCATATATATCTTTTCAGCTTTTCTTAATACAAAAGGGTATTTAACAAGATTTATATTGTCTTGCCTTTCAGTCTGTGTGTACATGTTCATGAACCATTTCAACTTTAATTCTTTTATTGATATAAATTTATGTTACACTTCACAAAAGGTGAAGCTTTATTCAATTGAATCAAATTATTGAGTGAGGGGCGTTGGACACTCACTAGGTGGCGCTGCACATCCTCTTGCGTTGGCATTCTTCCGGTTAGTTACAACCATTAGTAAACAAACTTGGCAGATTTGAAGCAGAAGCAGAGGAAAGACAACAACACGCGTAGACGCTGTGACTTGTTATTCCTGCTTCTGTGATCTCGTCACTTCCAGAAGGGGGAGTCCCAGGCCAGTCAATAACTCGGATAATCGTGTTTTGTGTATACATGCTGGAATAGCTCGAATTAGAACCCCATTATGTGGCTCTAATAGCTCGAATTAGAACCGCATTATCTGACTCTAATAGCTCAATTTAGAACCGTATTATGTGGCTCTAATAGCTCGATATAGAACTGCCCATTGGAATATAAAAAACTACAACCGCTTTTAAAAAACCAAAACAAACCACATTTACAGTATAATTATTTTAAATGTAACTTTTTTTTTTTTTTTTTTTGCGTAACAGTGTACTGCCTATACTGCCTACTATTCTTGTGGTTGTGATTCAAAGTTGGTTGCCCACCAGGGGCCTCCCTCAGGGTCTTGCCTGGTATGCCAGTTGGCAAGCGCCTCTGATTCTGCTGTCAGTGTAACTAATAAATTCTTTGGTGTAATAATTGATGACAAAATTAGTTCCTGACCTCACATTAAACATTTACAGAACAAACTATCTAGAAGCATCTCAGTCCTGGTCAAAGCTAAACATATTCTGAACAATCATTTACTTTATATTTTTGTATAACACGTTGATTCTGTTATATTTAACATACTGTTCAGAAGTGTGGGGAATTAATTACAAAAGATCTTCACAACCACTGATTATCCTACAGACACAAGCCATCATTATTCTTAAAATCCAAAAATTCTTAAATCTGAAGACTGGTGAGGCTGGGTGAGGGTTTGGTGTGGTGACTGGACTTGTATGGTTGTGGCAGTATAGGTGTGTGTATAAGTATGTGGAGATGCTTATATCTAAACAAATATGGATAGTAATAAGTACATGCGTATATGTTTGCTTTATTGTGTATAGAAATATCTGTGAGTATGAATGATTGTAACTAATAAAATAGTACAAGGGTGTATATAAATTCACATTGTAAATAATGTATACATTTATGTATAGATGAAAACAGGGACTCGGGGAAGATAGTGTTTATATACAGAGACATGTAACTGTACATGGCATTAATACCTCAGGAATCTGCTGATTTATACTCACATATACCACAATATATATTTTTACTGTGGACATTTCTAACCATCAACATGTATAACTTCTTAGAACATCAAGATTATTTGATATCTTAAACCACAGAAATAATAATGAGTGTCCATCTGAAAACATGGTACTGAGTTCAAGGGTCGGAGGTCATAAGTTTTTACTTTTTCCTGCTCCTTTTCAAACATGTCGATACTGCTGCTGCTGCTTTACTAACCAGCAAAAGAATCATACAACGCAGCGAACATACACATAGACCAGCACTTTTCCAGGATATAGAAGCTTTTTTTTTATTCCCACACTAGTGACACTTCAACAGGAGTGTTTTAACTTACGTTGTCAATGGCACATATATGAACTATGACTTAACCACTCACTGACTTGTCTCTTAGCTGCTCATTTGAAATACCAATTACAATCTAGAAGGAAGTAAACCCTTCTTCACAGAAAGTGTGCATACTCCATTCAAAAACCTCTTTGCATTTATATAGCAAACTACCCTCCTGATTAATTCAAACTAACACAAACTCAGTAGACATAAGCAAGCTGCAAAATAACTTTTGACCACAAAACAGCAAAGGTTCAACGTACTTTTTAACATTGTGAAGTGTTTTTTTTTTACTCTACTCTTTGACTGGTAGCTCCGAGTTTTTGTTGCACAGTGATGAGAAAGAGATTTTTGTAATCAACAGAGTGAATTACTTTATCCTACAAAAATGATTTTGTCCTTGCAAATAAAATTTAAGGAACAGATTAAAGGACTCACTCAGTTCGGGCAAAGTCTGAAGCTTGACCAGTTCTTTGGTCAGTTCAGTGAGGTTGGCATGCAGCAGGTCTCTCGCTTCAGTCATGGAGGAAAGTTTGTCATTACTGATCTGCAGGCTTGCTGTCAGATTGTTTTTGATGTCGAGGAGCTTTGCCAGCTCACTTCCTGAGACATGGTCTGAAAAAAAAACCCCAGGAAGCCATGCTTTGAAAACTCAGAGTAAATCACTGGGGGCCCCTGAGCAAGGCCCTTAACTCCCAAATGCTCCCCGGCGCTGGTTCTAGCAGCCCACTGCTCACTAGTGAAACTAGTTGATGGGTTAAAAGCAGAGGTCCAGTTTCGGTGTGTATCGTACATACAGCGTGTGCACGATGTCCACACTGACAAGAATGGTCATGAAAAAAATAAAAAATAAAACTGTTTGCTTTGTAAGGGGTCTTCTCTCTCTTCTGCATCTTCTCTCAAATCAAGGTCTTTTAAAAACAGTGTCACCTGGAGACTCAGACTTCAGCTCTAGTGGCACACTTGAACCTCCAGAGCTCTTCTCCAGTCCTCCCAGCATCACGTTTGTGTTTCTTTCTGTTCTCACCTATGGCATGCTGTGTGTGTGTATGTTGTTGTCTATGCGGACAGAAAAAATATAAATCCAGAGCAAAGGATCTACTAAAGAGCGGCTGCAATGAGTTGCTTCGGCCCGACATCCTCACGGCCCTTTGTCAGTCCATCACGGGCAGTAAGGTAACCAGCCGGAGAGCAGTGGACCCTGTCAGCTGATCCCTGTCCACAAACACTCAGAACATAAAGATGGAGTCGTTTTATAGCGGGAGTCACTGCTCCTATCTGGTGTTTGTGGACAAGGTTTGATCACATCAAGTATTCATCATGTTGGCAACATTTCCATCCCATCAGTCCACTTAAAAGTGGTTTTAACTTCCATACGTATCATCCATCTATTTCATGCTCTAATCCCACCATCAATATTGTCATTTTTCATTGATTCATGAAACTTCAGCTCATCTTAACATGCAGTGCAGTTGTTGCCCAGCAGTGGAGAGACGTATCTAAAATGTAAAATCTTTGTTTTTACACATGACTGATAGGTGATAATAGACTTTCAATCAGGCCTTGTTGAAGAGTTTAATTTTTATTTTTAATGTTTATGCCACTAAAGCACCAATGACACATTTTTCTCAGCTTACCTGCCTTTCTCTGCATCCTTTTGTGTAGCCACTGATGCAGCTACATCACACTGAACATCAGACTCAGTGAGAAAGAAATAGTATCAGATGGACAGCTGTTCACCATGAACCACGTGGACACTGCGACTGCTGGTAACAGGCGTCCTTGTCTTCATTTCCAGCTGAACAACAGCTCATCTGTGTTTGTATCTTTTAGAGCATGTTTGTATCTGACGCTGCACTTTGCCTCTTCAATCATCAGACCTGCTGTACTGTTTTTAGGCAGTGACACACGGTAACATGCTCGATACCCGTGTGTGACTTTGCTCTCTGATTGTTAGAAAACTAACATTTAAAACAACTTTACCAATATGAAGTAACAATTTAAAAGTTTTATGTTGTTTTTATCTGAACAGACTCTGAAGGTGATATTATTTGAGTCCAAAGTGTAACTTTTTGTTTATTTTTGCATTAAACATGAGAAAAAATAATGGATCTGTTGTTTCACAAATGCTTCAAAAAGCTCTTTTGATAGTTTACTCTTTTCTTGGATAGTTTTTGTCTTCAGCTGCACAGATTAGAAGCAAGAAAATGTGTCAGGAAACAAACATTAATTACATCAACAATTTGATTATGAATGATTCTGACTTGTTTGAGTGATTATCATCACTGTCCTCCAGCGGTGGAAGTACAGAGAGCAGTATGAACGTGCCAAAGACAAGTTTACCTCCATTCTGGAGACTCCTGAGTACGAATCCCATAAACGCAGCAGAAGATCAGTGATGTAGGTTTCGTGTCTGTCTTTCTCTGTTGCAGATTTATTTTTATTTTACATTTACATCACATTACTTCATTATAATGTGCTGTTTTTGTTGTGTTTTTCCTGACTACTGTATAATTTCCTCTTTTCATCCTCTTAGATTGACGCCACCTGATGTTCAGCAGCCATGGACGTGGCCAAGAGTCAGAGCAATGTGAGTACCAGCATATCCGTTTTCATGTGCAGATTCTCTCAAAAGTCTCTTCATTTAATGAGCTGCTTACATTTTTGTGACATACTATACATTGTTGTTCTGCACAAGCCCACAGGTTGCTTACAAGAAAGATGCCAAAGCCGACCTGCACTACACTACTGTAGTTGACCGTCCTGACATCAAGAAGGCCTCCCAGGCTGCTAAACTTATCAGCCAAGTAAGCATCAAATAAATGCATCAAACTGTTTCAGTTTCAATTCAGTTTTATTTATATAGCTCATATTACAAGTTGCCAGTCTACGCTCTCTCCAGAGAGCCAGAGCATGATCCCCGAGCAGTTAATAATGAAACTATTTGATGAATTAAACCTTTTCACAAATGAAACTATCCATATGCACATTAAATATAATCATTCTCTCATATATTTAGTATAAATATGTTTTATGTTAAACTGCTTCTTGTAATTTATTAGTAGTATCTTTCAGTCAGTGGTATAGAAAAGAAGAAAAACAAATACTGACATTGACCAGGGTCCCGGTAAATCTGTCATGCCTGAAGCAAGTTGTTTTGTTTTTTTAGCATTGACAGAGGGTTATTTACTGACACACACTGACTAAAAACATTCACAACATGACAATAATGAGTTTTAATCCATAAAAAAAAAACATATGTAGCCACACTTGTGTGTACACGGCCCACTGATTCTGGTTTGGTGTCCAACAGATTGGCTACCGTGAAGAGGCCAGCCGTGGAGGATCTCTGCTCCACCGCCCAGACGTTGCCTTGGCAACACATGTGTCCCAACTGACCAGTCAGGTACCTGAACCCAAATAAACCATCTGCTTCCTAAAACACTGGGGATAGTCACTTCCCCACTGGACTCTTTCAAGAAAAATAAAAGTACCATCGTTTTTGATCTACTTTGAAGAGATCTGGGTTCAGGTTGTGGTCATCACATCACACCTGCTGCTTGTTTCTGATGATTTTAAGATCTCTTTAAAGTCCACAAATTAATCGCTCGTGAAATACAATCACAGGGTTTTGTCTCTCAGTTCTGGATGTACAAATTTCTACCTGGACCTCAACGGATCAACTGATGCAACCATTTTAGAGGAGTTGAAGATTATTTTAGAAGAAGAATTGTGAAAATAAAAGCCCTCAGAGGAACTGAAAGACTCTCCACAATATTTCACATTGCTTAGTGTCAAGCACATGTTTATTTGAAACTGATACATATACAATAAATCAATTCACTAAACACCATTTATCAGGTACAATAACCAATAAATCAATAAAGAAATAAGTGGTTGACAATAAATATTACATCAAAATGTCAAATTTAAAACACTAAATCAAAAAAAGTCAGCAGTAAAAGATTGAAATTAATCATTAATAAATGACTCAATAAATCAATAAATTGAATAAACAGTATATTAAAACTTGAAAACAGGTATAGAATAAATATTTACAAATATGTGGTCAAGCAATAAATGCAACAATAAAACCTAGAAATCAATCAATCAATAAATCAATAATGAAGGGGGGGGACACTTAAGACGCTGGCGGCTCTTTCTTCCACTGTTGTGGTTTCCTCAAACCCAGAAAGTGCCAGAATCTTTCAAACGCTGAAGGAGTCGTCTTATTTGTCTCTGGGAGAGCTTACTCAGGCATCTCCAGTCCAGGATCAGGAGGAGGCTGGTGTATTTCCTCCAGGAGGGGGTCCTTGCAGAGCCGGGCCAACTCTGTAACATTGGGGGAGACCTCATGGATGAACTCATCCCACAGTTCCTCAGGAACCTGCTTGCTCTGCTGCAGATCCACCTGCAAATGCATGTCTTTTTTGTCAAAAACTTGTTCTCTGGCAGAACTCTTCTTCTGCATCTCTTGATGAAGATCATCCAGTTGCTCCTGCAAATGCATCTCTCTCTCTTTGTGAGCTTTAACTAGTTTGTTGACCTCCTCCTGGAAAAAGTTCATAACTATTGCAAAATGCAACAGCAGCTGAGTGTCTGTAATTTCAGTAATAATCTGCATAATTTTACGTGTCGTTACCAGATTTGTGCAGGAATGATTCAATTCTTTATCTAAAAGCTTTTGTCTGATTTGTGTCTAGAAAGAGGATAAACATGGCGAGTATGAACGTAGACCAGAAATAACCACAAAGATCAAATTATTGTTCTAGTAAAGTTACTTAATGGTTCAGGGAAAACTGTGTCGTTGAAAGTGTTTAGTCTGATAAAACACATCAAAATGAATGCAGATCAGTCACTGAGCATCGTTTAGTGGCTGTAATGTGACGTGTCATTTGGATCCAGATCTGCTGGATCTTTACAACAGAACCATTTACATGATCAAACTGGTTTGCTGTGAGCTGGATACCAGGTATCCAACACATCTTCTCCAAAGGTCACTTAGTTGTTTTTCCAACTTTAATTTGCTCATGTTTATGTTACTTTTGGTCTTATCTAACTGGGAAGAAAACTGTGACTGGCTGGTTTCGTAAACGTTCCAGCAGAGAGAAAACTGCTGGAAACCAGTAGATCAGCCAACGTCACCTTCTCTCCGCCGGGCCCCGGTCTCCGCCGGGCCCCGGTCTGCGCCGGGCCCCGGTCTGCGCCGGGCCCCGGTCTGCGCCGGGCCCCGGTCTGCGCCGGGCCCCGGTCTGCGCCAGTCTCCGGTCTGCGCCGGGCTCCGGTCTCCGCCGGGCTCCGGTCTGCGCCAGACGCATCTCTCCACCACTCTTTTATCTCCATCTAAAGAATTTCTCATTTAATTTTACCTTTTTGAAAATAAATAAATAAATAAAACAAATCTTCTGATTACAACCTGAGATTCTTTCTTTCATCAACTAACAACTTTTCTACGGTTTGGCTCAGCAGCTTCATGTTTGATTATTAAAAGTCTCAAATGTTACAACATTAATATTCAAATAGACTTAAATGTTTTGTTTACTCTACACTGGTTGAGGGCGGGTACAAGTGGAGGAGATCAACGTCTTACTGCAACATTAATCAGCTTCACGTCACTTCCTGCCCTCCTATGAATGAGGATTAGGCTCCGCCCACGTCAGGTACCTCACCATGTTTGATGCTGAAGAGGCTCTCCACTTGTCTGCACAGCTGAAGAATCATTTCACCAACGTCCTCCAACAGACTCCCAGCTGAACAATAAAAAAAAGAGGGTAATGGTTGGTGTCAGCAGCCAAACAGAAGTCGCTGCTCTTCTGTGTTTGCCGGCTACCGAAAGTTTGACAATTTACAAGTGGCCATCAAACACATTAAAAAGGACAAAGCGTTGTGCAGTCACCAATACGAAGACGGGACGCAAGTTCCTCTGGAGGTGGCGGCAATGCTGAAGCTGCAGGAGGGACGTTCAAGTTCACCGGGACATTCAGCACCCGTGTCCCTGCTGGACTGGTTTGATCTCAGTGATGAACTGGTCCTGGTCATGGAGAGGCCAATGCCCGCAGATGACCTCTGCAACTGTATTATAAATCATGGTTCGCTGGGGGAGAACGAGGCCAAAGTGATCATGAAGCAGCTGGTGGATGCGGCGGTTTATCTGGAGGAAAAACAAATCTTCCACAGAGACATCAAACCGGAGAACATCTTGATTGAGACCGGTTCAGATGTCCCTCGAGTTCGCCTCATTGACTTTGGACTGAGTTGCTTTGTCGCGGAAAGATCTCGCTACACGGTCTTCTGCGGCACCAGTCCTCACGTTCCTCCGGAGATGCTGTATGATCGTTCATACACTGCAGGACCTACGACAGTGTGGCAGATGGGAGTCGTCCTCTATGAAGCTCTCTACAACGAGTGCTTCTCGTCATACAAATACCTGGCGAAGGCCATCAAAATCAAAGAAGGCTTCTCGAAAGACTGCGAAGACTTCTTGAAAAAGTGCCTGACCATCAGTCCCAGACAGCGTCCCAGCCTGCAGGAGCTGCAGCGTCACCCGTGGTTGCTGTGAAGTTGACGCAGAACACGTGATACGAAGGTACGTTTTTAACTTCACCTTGGTTTTCTCCGAGAGCTCCGGTTTACTCCAGTCGAAAAAAACATCCACATAAAGATATTAAAACGTGTGTATTTTTATCATCCACAGACTGGTCTGATCCCCATTATTTATTGATTTAAAATGACCGGAAGATCATACATCTGATTTGGTGGAGGACGGATCCTCACAGCGCAGCTGGTTAGTTTTACATCCTGTTCACTTGGGGTTTTTTAATATTCGAGTAGAAAAAAAAAACATCCACATTAAGACATTGAGACGTGTATTTTTATTATCCACAGACGACTGGTGATTTCGACGTGACCCCGAAGAGCCGAGTTTATTTGTCTTCATCGTCACCCAAGATTTCTTTTCTCTGTTCTCTTTTCTACTTTTTTAAATTGTGTAAATATTGTAAATAAATTGTGTTTTTTGTGAGAACATTTGAAATGTCCTGAGATTTCATATCATAAGCCTTTTTTACGAATAGAACTAAGATTTACTACAAAAGAAAATATGAAAAGTGAAACATACATCCTGGTGTACAGTGTCTGCAGCCTGTCGTACATATGAACTACATTTTGGATAAATGGCCAACAGCAAAATGATGGGTTCCTCCTTGAAGACACCTTTGCCTCTGATGAAGCAGAAAACAAAATCCTTTCAAACTTTGATATTGAAAGCAACACAATCCTAAGTCAGACATAAAATCCTTTGATTGACCGGTGACGTGTCCAGACTGTCCCGCTGGCTTCTGCAGAGTCCAGAGTCCAGACTGTCCCTCAGGCTGGACTCTGGACTCTGCAGAAGCCAGATGGAGGAAACTCATCCCACAGGCCTGGCTCCAGGGTGACCCTGGTAACCCACGCCTGGGCGAGGTGTTCCTTGATTTTAAATCATTTATAAAAATATTCTATGATAATGTATAAAAATAAAACATTTGCTATGTTGAACAGTGACTGGATCATAACAATACCATCATTAGGGTCCTAAACAGGTCATGGTCATGTTTGCCCAGCCAGTCCACATGTGCTTCGTGGACTTGGGAATGGCATTGGAGCAAAAAGACAATATTCTCTGCTGGGTTGATCCATGTTCCTGCTGTCACGTGACGTCACAAACTGTGGCTGGTGACTCGAAGAATGAGAAGCTGCACCACTTCGGAGTAGCTGCACTTGGAGAAGCGTCACTGCTGCACCAGATGAAGAGGAGACACAAAAGATGGTGTCAATGTCAAATATGGTGTTAATATTGATGAGTGTGCAGGTGTTCCTTCTAAAAACAAGTCCATAATAGATCTTAGGTATCAAATGTGTTTGGGTTTTTTCTAATCAAGTTAACTATAAGACACGGATCACTGAAAACTTCAAAACTACAGTCCTCAAATGATGACGTCATGGGCATGATGACATAGTCTATAATACTTGGAAGTGTTTAAGGAGTGCTGAAAAGTATTTACGTTAAAGTCCTCATGAAATCCACTTATAAGTTCAAATGTTTGTGTATGATGTCTCATCAAATCTTATCAATTATAGACCAAACGTTGCCTGAATAGTGTCAAAAAATGGTTGATCAGTAGGAAATTTCAGAAGAGCCACTGAGAAGTGGGTGTGTGGAGGGAAAAATGCACAAAGTGAAAGTTAAAAGCAGGAGGCAGACTTTTTTTGTTTTTGCCCTTGTTTGCACATATATTAGTGGTTGATACCAAGTTGGTAGAACCCAAGAGTTATTTATATATATATATATATATATATATATATATATATATATATATATATATGTATTTTAATCTTGCAACCGAGGGTTTTTGTCTTTTTAATGTGTGTGTGGGTGTGTGCAAGTGTGTTCCCTTCACCAGCCCTCATAACAGTCCAACTATTTTTTATTGATCCCCGGAGAGAAAAAAAAAGTAAATAAAAAAATAAAACAAAACAAAAAAAGAAGGAGTAAGAGACCCACACACCCACTTCTCTATGCTATGTAGTGGAGCCGTACTCTTCCACGGCAGCGTCCTGGATCAATCCTGAATAAATCTGTCATTCATAGTAGGCATGTTAAGTATGATTAGAAGTATTTATATGTGTCGGGTCATGAAGCCCACGTCACATCCACAGGTAACAGGGAAGCAGCATATTGATGACAAGAGACTTAACACCGGGAATTACAACACAACTTCAATACAGTTAAAGAGCAACAAGAAAAGCTACACGTTGAGTTAAGCCACAGGTGTGATGGCAGGAAGACGTTCAGCTTGCCCCGTGGATGCTGATCTCGTACGTAGCGGCTGGTGCGTGCAAAGACGTGTGTTACTAACCCCAGTGGTAGATGGGTGTGAGTGGATGGAGGAGACTGTGGTCTGCTGGGTGGCAACAGATGACGACCTCTGCTGCACCTCCACAGTCTTAGTCTGCTGGTAGCCTACAAAAAAACAAAAAAACAAGCAAAGCCTTATTGCTGATGTACCTACAATATAAACACTTTGTCACGTATCTTTGCTTGGCAACAGATCTTAAAAGCGCCCTGAGCGGCATGGCTGATGAAAAGTCTGAGGTGTCTCAGGATGCTGACCACCACCTGTCTCTCTACAGCCATGGCTACAGACTTTTCATCAGCCATGCCGCTCAGGGCGCTGGTGGAGCGGGAGCGCTCTTTGCTGCGCCTCTGTGCTTGTACTGTCCAAATACTGTACTGTTACAGTAGGGGGGGGGGCATGGAGGGAGTTTCTGAGAAGTTTAAAACCTGGAGCCTTTATTCACTAGTCATTAACATCCACACACACACACACACACACACACACACACACACACAGCTGTTGGCAGAATGAGCTGCAGCATTAACGAGATTTTAAACAAATGAATTAGCAGGGAGATTTTGATTAGGAGGCTGAAGAAGTAAAAGTGAAATAAAGTTATATTCTGATGTTCAGAGGGGGAAGAGCAGGGATGGAGATGAAGAGGAGTAGTGTGAACAACAAAGAGGTCAGGAGTGATGATGTGCACAGGCACACCACAGCTGGTGGGATTAAACATATTTAAACACCCAGAGAGGATTTCCGGTTCCGGGATGGCGGCGCGAGCCTCACGCTGTGGCTTCTCTCTCTCCCGACGGTGCGACGTTTCGTGTTTTTCGTTCGTGTTTTTGTCACCAAAGTTGTGTTTTGACAAGTCATATGTACACCAAACCAAAGTACAGCCGGGGGTTTCTGCTCGACGTTGGAAACAGCCACACTGTTGAGCTGAACTCGCCGGCCAACTTCGGGAACGCGGTCTGCTCCGGGAACCACCACTTCCGCCGACCCCCGCGCCTCGACCTCCGCCGCAATGGAAGCGCCACAAGCGGCGCTACAGGAAGCAGAAGAGGGGCAAGCGAGCCGGTATCCGGACGAGACTGGCGGAGAACCCGAACAAACCGACGGTTCCCTCCATCGTGTTGGCCAACGTTCGTTCGCTGGACAACAAACTGGACCACATCCGATTACTCTGCTCCGCCGAGAGGACTGTGAGAGAGAGCTGTGTTTTTGTGTTAACGGAAACATGGCTCAACGACAGCATACCGGACCACGCCATCCAGCTCGACCAGCTGACCTGCTACCGGGCGGACCGAGCACACACCGAGGCAGGTAAGGGCCGCGGCGGCGGCCTTTGTGTTTTCCTCCGTGATGCTTGGTGTAGAGATGCCGTGGTGGTCTGCAAACACTGCTCACCCCTGGCGGAGTTTATGATTATTAAATGTCGTCCTTTCTATCTACCGCGCGAATACTCGGTCATACTACTCACTGCTGTTTACACCCCCCCAGCCCCTCCACCAACACCAGGAGAGAGGCGCTGACCGAGCTGTACCAGCGGATCAGCGAGCAGCAGACAGCCCACCCTGAGGCCTTCCTCATCCTGGCGGGGGACTTCAACCATGCAGACCCAAAGACCATCTTTTCAAATCTTCACCACCACATCAAGTTCCCCACGCGAGGAGACAACATTCTGGACCAAGTCTACACCAACAACAAGACAGCCTACAAAGCCCACCCCCTCCCCCACCTCGGTGCCTCAGACCACATCACTGTCATGCTACTGCCAGCATACAGGCCACTGGTTAAAGTTGTCAGACCAGTCTGGAAGCAGGTCCGGGTGTGGCCAGAGGGGTCCACAGAGGCACTTCGAGACTGCTTCAACACCACAGACTGGAGCATGTTCAGAGAAGCTGCCACCACCAACAACACCACAGACCTCCAGGAGTACACAGAGTCTGTTACCGCCTACATCGCCAAGTGCATCGATGATGTAACAGACTCCAGAACCATCAAAGTCAGAGCCAACCAGAAGCCGTGGATGACAAAGGAAGTCCACAGACTCCTGAGGGCTCGGAACGCTGCCTTCAGAGCTGGAGACAAAGTGGGTCTAAAGACAGCTACGACCAACCTGTCCCATGGCATCAGGGAGGCTAAGAGACAGTACTCCAGGAGGATAGCCCGCCGTTTCAGCAACAGCAGGGACACACGGAGCCTGTGGCGAGGGATTCAGACCATTACGGACTACAAGCCCCCACCGCAGACCTGTGAGAGCAGCACATCCCTGCTGAATGAGCTGAACACCTTCTTCGCCCGCTTCGAGGCACACAACACCATCGCCGCACAGAAAGCACCACCCCCTCCCGGCGACCAGGTGCTGACGCTGTCACCGGACACTGTGAGGAGATCCCTCAGCAGGATCAACGCCCGCAAAGCTCCGGGTCCTGACACCATACCTGGTCGTGTACTGAGAGACTGTGCAGGAGAACTCACGGATGTCTTCACAGACATCTTTAACATGTCACTGAGTCAGGCGGTGGTTCCCACGTGCTTCAAAGCCACCAACATCCGTCCGGTCCCAAAACGGTCATCTCCCTCCTGCTCCAACGACTACCGTCCAGTCGCACTGACTCCCATCATCATGAAGTGCTTTGAACGGCTAGTCATGCATCACATCAAGGCTGCTCTCCCCCCCTCTCTGGACCCCTACCAGTTTGCATATCGCTCCAACCGGTCCACTGACGACGCCATCTCCACTGCCCTCCACACAGCCCTCACACATATGGACACCAGAAACGCTTATGTGAGAATGCTTTTCATCGACTTCAGTTCAGCATTCAACACCATCATCCCCCAGCAGCTCGTTCACAAACTGGACCAGCTGGGGATCAACACCTCAATGTGCACCTGGCTGTTGGACTTCCTGACTGGGAGACCACAGGCAGTACGGGTCGGCAGCAACACATCCAGCACCATCACACTGAGCACAGAGGCCCCCCAGGGATGTGTGCTGAGCCCCCTCCTCTTCACCCTGCTGACCCACGACTGCACACCGATGCACAGCTCCAACCTCTTCGTAAAGTTTGTGGACGACACGACTGTGGTGGGTCTCATCAACAACAACGATGAGTCAAACTACAGGAGCGAAGTGAGTCGCCTGGCTGAGTGGTGCAGACAACAATCTCTCCCTGAACGTGGAGAAGACCAAGGAGATTGTTGCTGACTTCAGGAGACAACACACCCAGCATGCTCCTCTGACCATCAACGGTGCTGCTGTGGAGAGGGTGAGCAGCACCAAGTTCCTGGCTGTCCACATCTCAGAGGACCTCTCCTGGACTGTTAACACCGCATCACTCGCCAAGAAGGCACAGCAGCGTCTCTACTTCCTCCGCAAACTGCGAAGAGCCAGAGCCCCGGCCCCCATCAGGTACACCTTCTACAGAGGCACCATCGAGAGCATCCTGACCAGCCGCATCACCGTGTGGTACGGAGCTGCACCGCATCCTGACCAGCTGCATCACCGTGTGGTACGGATCCTGCACCGCAACCTGACCAGCTGCATCACCGTGTGGTACGGATCTGCACCGCATCCTGACCAGCCGCATCACCGTGTGGTACGGATCCTGTACCGCGACCTGCCGCAAGTCTCTCCAACGCGTCGTGAGAGCAGCTGAGAAGATCGTTGGTGTCTCTCTCCCCTCACTTCAGGACATTTACAGCAGCCGTCTGACTCGCAAAGCCCTCAGCATTGTGAGAGACCCCACCCACCCGTCACACAGCCTCTTCAGTCTGCTGCCATCAGGGAGGAGGCTGCGGACCCTCCGGGCCAGAACCAGCCGACTGAAGGACAGCTTCGTCCACCAGGCTGTCAGGACACTTAACACTCTCCCTTCTCTTCCACCGTTTCCCGCCTTGCCCCCCCCTCACTCACTCTGATCTCAGTATCTGTATTTTGGCAGAACTGGACCGCCTGCTTTGCACCATGTCACTTTAATCAAACCGAAAAACTGTTGTTGTCATGTCACAACTTGTTTCTTGTCTCTTTTTAACCTGCACTTTGTGTTTAAAATGTATTTATTGTGTAGCACCGAGGGTTTGAGGGTAACGCAATTTCGATTCTCTGTATGTATCTCACATGTGGTAGAATTGACAATAAACTTGACTCTGACTCTGACTCTGGGAGAGAGACAGCAGTCGGGATAATTCATATGAGTAACTAGAGCAGGGAGCAGGTAGGTTAGAGAAAGGTTAACAAGAAGTCAAACATTTCTGGAGCAGCACATGTTCGACAGCGGTTCTGAAGGTACCGAGCTAATGTTTTCTTGGTTCCTTTTGACCCGTTCCATCTCTGGAGTAAACACCACAGGAGTTCCCTTGGCTGAACTGTCTTTACAGAAAACCTCCAGGACAGAAGAGCAGCGCCCCAGAGGGCCAGTCAGACTCTCTCAAACCGTCACAAACACACCTACAGGACTGTTTGCAGAGACTTGGGATTGTCAGACTTTAACTCTTCAAAAGAAGATGCAAAGACTGGACTGGTCAGGAAATATCCAAGAATGGTGGATTTTGGAAAAAAAAGCCATTGTTTTCACTTGACGCCTTTTTTGGTTTCTTGCTTCTCGTATGGATTTAAGTGGAGTCGGAGAAATTGGTCCTATAGAGTGACGCATCCTGGTAGAACGACCAGGATCTCTGCTGCAGGAACAAACACTTGTAACAGACACACAGACTCACTCCTCAGCTGAACGTTCAGGTGGTCATTTGCTATAAAGTGGAAATAAACTTAGCAGCACACAGTTTTATTTGAAGGAAGCTGGGCTGGGGGTTAGGGAATACTACTCAGAGATCAGAGAGAAGAGAACGGTGGAGAGGATGAGAGGATGAGAAGAGTCAGATGAGAGGAACATGGATGGAAACTAAGGCTATGTTAGGGTGAAGTGGGAATACTGGCAGGGGTGGAGCTCCGGGAACTGCAGTCTGAGCTTTGGTTAGAGATGATGGGACGAGCAAGAGATGAAAAGAGAGAAAGACAGCAGGGCAGACGGGGGCTTGTGATGGGCACCACTGGGCACGCTCAGCTGTTAGGAGCACACGAAGGTGGGTTTTGTTCCACTACCGAGCTGATGGGCTTCTGGGTTTGTTTGACCCGCGTCACCTCAGGAAGATCCGGTATCGCAGTGCCTCGACCCGGAGAGTCCTTGTACTTTATCTACTCAACAAACATTTAGGGATTTCATGTAGAGACAGTGGAGGGAAACATAATCAGATCAATTACAGACATTTACACGAGGACTGAGCCAAACAGATCACACACAAACACCAACAAGGAAAGAAAAGGAACATGACAACAGGCGTGAAACACACGTCGATCCTGAGAATGAAGAAGCAGATTATGTTGGAGACTCGTGGAGTTTAGCTCCCCCACAGGGTTTACTGGTGTTACATCTGACAGGTGGCTTTCAGGTGACGAGTTACACCATCTAAATGACTGGAGAAGCTTCAGCAGACTTGTTACAACTGTGTTTGAAGGGAGATGACGAGCGAGTCAGAGGAGCAGACGAATGGAGATTAAAGTGAGGCAGGGCAACAAAGGGCCACTGCAGCGGAGAACCGTGCTGATATTATGCTGATTGTGTAGTGGATTTTCTCAACGTCCAATTATTTAACTATTACCTTAAAAATAAACCTTAAATCTATAGTAGTAAATTACTGATGAGAAGTTTCCACGGAGCAATAATGAGACAGAAACAGCTGGCGTCCAAGTCTTAATGCTGGTTTATTGTAGAGTTACAACAGCACCATGCATGAGAAGTAGCCCGGGCTAAGTCTGAAAATCTACAAAATACCCTCTTCTTTTATACTGTTTTTGGGCTTGGGGACACGCCCCTCTGACCCTTCTCTTCTGTTGGTCTCTTTTTCTTTTATCTTCTTCCATTAGGTGTTTCATATCATTCTTACCGGTGTCTGGTCCGATCATTCTGGGTTTTTTTAAAAACATGCATAAGGCCCCTCCTCTACCGAGGGGTAGTTCCTACACGATGCCTCTCGTTTCCTACAGGCCAGATAGCAGTATGTACACACATCAAGGGCATCACAGCCACACCTGTTCATACATCAAAGGCATCGCCTCAACATACTATCTGCCCCTCTTATCACACATTATCTGCCCCTCTTATCACACATTATATGCCCCTCTTCTATAGCAATAATTTTGTTGTGACAGTTTAATGAGGCAGCTGGCTCTTCTGGGCTCACACCAGTACCTTGCCTTCCACGGCTCTTCTCCTTTCATCATTACAAATAAGCTTATATGTTGCATTACAATTCTCATGGTGAGTATAAATTCAGTGTTTAGACATCATTCAGTGCTTAGACGCCAACCAGTTACTACAATTGCATTTAAAAAAACTTCTAACAGATGAAAGGTGATTCTGCCAGATAATATATATATATATATGAACCTCTGACTGAGGAAAATCATAAAACTATCATTTAAAACATATCTCAAATAACAAAGGTTCTGTAACCTACTTGACTTATAAATACAAAGGTTTGCTCATCTTCACCGTCAGACATGGACAGAAAATAAAACAGTTTTTATTTATTAAACTTCTGATTTGACTGGTAAAAGCTTGCAAGAAAAAAGTTCAGAATACGCCGTCAAACAAACAATATTTTAACAGGATGCAAACCTGACTGAGGATGTCGGTGGCATTCCTGGCTCTCATGAAGTCTGGGGGGTCTGGAGCCAAAGCCAACATTCCCTTGCCTTTAATCTCATGCTCCAGCGCCTTCTTGTACTCTCTCTGGAAAAGTGAAAAGTCCTTTTATTACAGTGCAACACATACATGTGTTGGGAGCAGACTTCTGTGTTTGAGACAACAGGATTTCTCCTCATTCATGTGGAACAGGGCTGCAGGATTAATACTACTATGGGACCAGAGCAGGTCAGCAGAACTCAGGTCTGATTTCTTCACTGAAAACAACGTTTAGCAACCCTTCACACTTCTTTTGGCTCTAAAAATCTACCTCAAAGACATGCTGAGTATATACTAAGTAAACTTAAATCAAGGAGCAACCTCCACCAAATGACCATGTTATCTTTTATCAGACAATTACAAACATAAACTCATCTTTTAATATATTTAAAGCTGATTTATAAACTGAAGCACAGAACAAAATATTGGGAAAATTTAAAAGGGAGGGGGGGCAGTTAAGGTATGCCAATGATAACATTTTCAAAGTATTATAACACAGATGATGCTGGAAAATGAGTGATGTCGTGAAGCAGGAACTGAAGTGTTTTTAGTATGGTGATGAAGCAAAGTTAAGATGGAAGAAACTTGACCAAGAGCGGGATTAAGGGAAGTCACTGGGATGAGAGTGGGATGCAGCTTCCATCACCTCTCAGTTAGTCGTTCCTCACAGAGAATCTGAGTGGCATTCTTTGCTCTCAAAAGCTCCGGAGTTTCCTCCAGTACAGTCAGCCCTTTACCCTTCACTCCCTCCTCTAGATCCTTCCTGTACTCTTTCTACACGTCAGAAATAAACACAGAGACACTGTGGAGAAGGACACACAGGCAGGCCAGGCCAAGGCACACAGACAACACAGTGGGCAAGGTCTGGTGCCATTTAAGCTCAAAGTCACCAAATATCCAGAAAATCATTATTATATTTACCAAAGTTTTCAACAGAAGAGGGAGATATTGACGACTTCGGCAAGAATCCTAACAAAACACAAGTTGAAACACATTTGATGAAACATGAAAAACAATATCAGCATAACCAGCACACAAGTTAGTATTTGACTAAAAGCCTTTCTTTCATGCAAATACACAAGCAAAAAGAGGAGGTTTATAGTAAAATAAAGACTTGAAGATGTCGAAGGACACAGCACAGTTCAACAGCACTCAGAAACAGCAGAAAGAATCTGCAAAACGTGATAAATTCAAGGTGGATAAATGTTTCTGTAGTCAACCATGCAGGAACTAACATAACATTATACAGCTGGTCTTACAAAAGAACAAAAAGGAAAAAAAAAAAAGCAGTGACAAAAGAGGGACTGGGGTCATAATGTGTCTTAGTATGATTATAAAGAATGGGTGAGGTAAATGGGAGAGATTAAAGGGAGACGTTGTCCTTTAGTTACCTCACTGGTTATTTTGGTGGCATGTCTGACATGAATCATGGCAGGAGTGACCTCCAAGCCTGAGAGGTCCTTTCCCCTCATGTACTCCTCAAAGTCCTTCTTATAGTCTTTCTATTGTACGCAAAGATAAGACAAGGGACAGACAAAGCTCAGACAAGTAAGCAGTGCTGGTCACAGTGCCGTTACCTCATCTTTGTTTGCACCAGTTTCTCCACACTGACACTCATTTCTGCATATTTCATTCCATATTTGAGTCTGTGTGCACAATGTAGGACTTAAGAGACATTAATTATCTAAATAAATACATGAACTGGAGGTATTTGACCTTGGTTCTGGTCTCCACTCGACGCTCCACAGATGAGACTAGATCAGACTGATACTTTACCAGCTGTCACATCATCAGGAAACAACACACAAGCAACTGGGTGAGTCTCATTTCAAAACATTTTACACTGGCTTCTACTAGTTTCTGTTCTAAGCAGAGCTGGTTAATAAACAGGATGTAATGATTACTCAGATTGAAATAGTAAATAAATAAATAAATGAATCACAAGACATTGTAGCTACAAAGATAATGGACCACAGCTTTGATGAAGTTGAATGACTTTAGAAGACGTGTAAAATGTTTTTATGACGTCCAGACACATTCTGTAAGTGTGATATAAACAACAGCCTTACATTGGACAAGCATATGAATAAATAACAGGAGGTAACACAACACAAGCAGGAGGATGCACCTAAGAGTGTTTGGATCCGGAGGGAGGCCTGCACCTGTAGCCACCTGCAGCATCACAGGGGTGCACAACTAAAGTATTTACCTGACTCTGCATGTGCTGGGCTTCCTTAGCAGTCACATATGTGGCTGTTTCAAAGTCCAGCATGGCTTTGCCCTTCTCCTTCTCATATTTCTCCTTGTATTTAACCTGCAACGGTGCACATAGTTCCATTATCCATCCACAAAGTTAGTAAGGCACTTTTTTTGACATCTTCTCATGAAATGATTGTGAATAAAAGAGGAATGTTTCTGAAAACAAAATTATTCCAGCTTTACGAGCAACAGTCTATGTTGCACTGCAAATGCAGGTCCTACATATGCGTTTTGGAAAAACTGTGAGATGTAGCGCAGTTGTTTCAGCTCTGAAAGTAAGATTGAAATCTGCAGACAGATGTGAAAACATCTTTTCTTTATTATTATGCAACTCAGACATGTTTGAAAAATTAATAACCGTTTTAATAAACTTTCCTTTTATGGACATTCATGGAAATTTGGTATCACCAGAGGGCCCCAGAGGGCCAAAATGGTTCACACCCTTTTTCAATCAATCAATATTTATTTGTATAGCAATGTTCATAAAAAATAAAATAAAATAAAATATTGCAGCTTGTAAATTCTTTAGTGAATCTTAAACATTGTTGTGTGAGATCTGCTGTTTGCTTTGACTCATTCAAAATGATTTAAGTGGAATTGTTTTATGCTGCTAAGCCACTCTCGTCCTTATTCAGCCTATTCAGCCACAGAAATCATCCATAAATACAGCAGCACCCTCCACTATGTGACCACCTGTAGACCAGGCTTACATACATCCGTTTGACAGGACTTGTGAATGAACCCACAGCGGTGTGTTTGTCTGGTGAAGTGTTTGTTGACCCCCTGAGTCTGAACCACTTACGTTGCTCTGAAGTTCAGAGGCCTCCTTGAGATGGAGCTGCTCTGGTGTGTCAGGAATCATGTGGTAGTGACCCTTACTCTCCTCAAATTTATTCTTGTAGCAGGACTACATGGGATTCCCAGTAAAGTAAGACAGTTCAGTACAGCAAATACGAAGAAGAGCCAGTCTGGAGTTACTTTTATCCATTACATAGCACAAAAAGGCTCATATTTGTCAGAGAAAACAAAAGATACTGACTAGAACGTATGGAAGAATCAACGTAAACATCAATGGAGAAGGGTAAGGAGATGTTGGGTTAAGTGATTATTAATGAAAGACTACTTCTGTCCAATTCACAAAAAGAAAAAGTGAGACATTAGAAGTTATAAAAAGTTGCATTATGAGTTGGTCCCAGGTGAGGGGGGTAAAGGATCACTACCAGATGAGGTCAAGGGGTGATGAACATCTAGATGATGGTGTTTATTGGATAAATCTGCAGTCAGTGGATCACACTACAGTATGTTGACTGAAGGATGACGGAGCTCCGGGCTGTTTCAAGCAGCCACACAAGGTGAACTGAAGCTGAACTGACTGAATGGGAGAGAGGGGGGGTTAATGGCTTAAAGGAGAATCTTACGTCACTGGACAGTTTCTGGTGCTCAGGCTGTGCTGCATGGACAGAGACTCAGACATGGTCACAGGTTGGTGGATCTTCTTCAGATCACCCTTGTACTTCACCTGTAGGTGATCAGAACAAAGCTATTTAACATAATGTAAGTATCTTGTTGTATTGTAAATAATAATAATAATAATAATAATAACGGTTTGTGTAACTCAGAAGGAGACAAATCTGGACATATTTTGAAAGAGCATTGTGGGTCATGGATTCTCACAGATGTACTTAATACATTCATCTGACTTTCAAGCTGCAAACATAAATTACAAAGCATCCACACCTCTGTCCTGTTGTGTCACAGAAACGAGTAAGTTGTAAAACATGTCAACAAAAAGATTCATGAGCACCTACCTCACTAGCCAGCTCAGTGGCTTCCTTCAAAGTCTTGTAAATCTTGCTCTCCTTCAGATCATGTTGTGTCTCTTTCCCTTCACCTCCTTATCGAACTTCTCCTTGTACGTCACCTACCCGGGCAACATACATGTAAAAGTTAGTGGAGAAGTTCGGAAAATGAAGGAACACCAAAAGAGATGCAGATTTACTGACTTCTTAACAGTGGAAACTTTAACAAGAGGAAACACATCGTTTACAGTTCACATTGTATACAAACAGATTAGTAACTCAGATTCTTAACACGTAAATATACTTTTTTTATCACTTTGAACATGCTTGTATGAAATGTTAAGAACTGAAATGCAACTTAATTCCTTTACCTTGCTCAATACAATAGAAACAACCATTGTCAAACCTCTTAACATGATCATTTTTCCATGCACTGACACATTTCCCATTTTCATCCAGCACTCACTATCCTGATCAATTCCAGATAGTAGGGCTATGTGATATCTGCAGTTTGCTTGGAAGATTAACAACAAAACACAATTCTTATTATTCATATTATGATATCTGTAAGAGGTCGTTTTGGATCAACAGAACCCAGATAAGTGCCAGGTTTGCTGTCCTGGTTATCCAACCCAACACTGGGGTTCTTCTGAGTCAAACCAAACGAGGCAGCAGCCGGGATGCTCCCTTACACCCCATCTGTTTCCATGTGAGTCCAAATGCAACTTTTACATGACACTGGAATGCATCTCATTGACTGCACTGCATCTGACATGATTTAATATCAGAAATTTAATCTGAACTATACAGGAAGTCTGAAGATTTAGTAAAGTGATGTTAATTTAATCCAACTGAACAAGATGCATTTCAGTGTGGGAGAGAGGTGAATACAGCATCCTGTGATCCACATATAACAAAAACAGTATGAGGCAGTATGATTGTGGTCATAATCCATAAACGGACTTTGCAGAAAAGGCAATAATCATTACTGGTATGTTAGAAATTCATGCAAATGTATCAAACATAATTATAAAGTAACCTTTACTATTAGTACATTTGAAGACTTAATGAGTCTACACTACCCTCTAGTGTCCAAACTACTGGACCTGCTGGTAAATTTTTTAACTCTATATGCTTTTTTTTCTTTAACATTCAAGGAAAAATGTGCTCAAACATATCAAACATAGTTTGAACACCAGTGCAACTAATGCAGTAATGCAGTTGTCTATGCATAGCAATGAGTGACAGCTGTCAATGTCAAATAACGGGGTGCACACAATGCTGAAGGGACCAAACAAACTGCAAGACAAATAAAATATTTCAGTTTCATTTGACATGACATTTTCTAGCTCCTTGCTGTCTGAAAAGGCTCAGTAAACGCTGCAGTAAAGTCAAACTCCGTTATTCAGTGAACCTCTGGGTTGAAATAAAGTGAGAGCAGAGAGACAGAGGAGGCAAACAAGTCCGGGAGCAGCAAGGCCTCGGTTTCAGTGCAGGAGCTGTCTGACATCACTAGTCACAGCACTCATTTTCTTAATGTGGCGCATCAGGGGGGCGTCATAGGAAGCTGCTCCATGGAGGGAGGTTTGGGCCTCCACCTACAAAGCGCAGTGAGACGGGACATGTACAATGATATTACCAGTTAAACATCTTCATGTTCATGAAGTTACAATGACAAGAGTACGGTGGATTATTATGCAGGTTGGCAGGGGAAGCCATGTGGAGCAGCTGCTAGTTTTGCTGCTAAGCATCTCCAACAGCAACACTAGGCTGCATGTATTAGCTTGTAGAAGCTGATGTAACATTGAAACAAGCAGCAGGTGTGATGTGATGACCACAAACTGAACCCAGATCTCTTCAAAGTAGATCAAAAACGATGGTACTTTTATTTTTCTTGTAAGAGTCCAGTAGGGAAGTGACTATCCCCAGTGTTTTAGGAAGCAGATGGTTTATTTGGGTTCATGTACCTGGCTGGTCAGTTGGGACACATGTGTTGTCAAGGCAACGTCTGGGCGGTGGAGCAGAGATCCCTTGGCACAACGCAGTCAGACAAGTACCGTTGTCCTGGCAACGGTACTTGTACTTGAATGTACTTCCCAGCAAAGAGGCCAAATATGAGACGCTGCTGCTTTTGTCCATAAATGAATAATAAATAAATAATTTTTCATGGCTCTAATAAAAAACGTTGGTAATGAGTTCTCTTACATCTCTGACGATCTTTCCTCGCATTGACAAAGTTGACACCCTCTGGATGAAGAGTGTAAGACTTGGCCTTCATCATCTCATAGGCTTCCTTGTATTTCACCTGCACAGATATGAGCCAAAGTGAGAAATTCACTGTATCGCAGTACGATCAGGAACACTGGTTAAAACGGTCAAAACCCGACATTGCTGCAGACAACACTGTTCATCTTAGCCTGCTTGATGAGTGGAGTATCGTTGAGCAGGGAGGAACCAGTGGGCGTGAAGTTCTTGTTGGCCTCCTTGTACCAGTTCTGAAAGAAGACAACATGCCAAAGTGAGGTGGGAGGATTTCCATCATGGCCATTACATTGTACATAAATAAGTTGATATGCACAAATAACATGTTTGTATATATCAGATTAGAAAAATGCGGTTGGAACCTTTAAGATAGTTTCTTAAAGTGAAAAAGTACATAAACTGTAAAATCCTCCTTGTATCATATCATAGGGTTGCAGTTCTTACTATATATTACATAAAATAAAAAGACAATTTGAGTCAAAATGCTGTCTTTTCTTAAGGGGTGTTGTTTACTTTCTGCACTTTACTATTGTATAACGCACACATTTCAGTGTGTCAACAGATAATTTAATGACAACTATGATATTATTGGATGAATATACTAACCTGAGTTGATCTAATTGTAATGTGATTTGCTCAAACAAATGTTTATTCTCGTTTATATGATTGTAGTCATATTTGTTAACCAGGATGAATTTCAAATCATCAATATCTCCTATGACAATCAGCCAGTGACCGTGTTCGTCTGCTATATAAGACACAATTTTACCTTGGAAGTGTTTGAGAAGTACAGCGACCCCTGCTGGTCTGGAAGTGCCATGACTGGAAAAAAAAAGCTTTGGATCTGGCCATGTTCGTACATTAGTTATTGAGCGTGTTATGCGATCCCCAGCCGGTTCATAAACTAGCTTTAAGTATCCAGATATCCAACAGAGAGTCGGTCTTGTAGATATTCAGTCCTAAAATAGCATTTTCACGGTTCTGCTGCGCAGGACGCTTACCGTACGTTTGCTCCCTCCGCCATCTTGGCCGGAACTGGTGAGTCCGCTGGTGCAGGTCGGTGCTGTAGAGGACGTCGCCCAACATGTCCTGGCGCCGCTCAGAAACCTGGTTAGCGATGACGTGAGGTGAGATGTGGGTCTGGGTCTGGGTTTGATGGTAGTACTTCTGGTAGAAAAAAAAAACAGATACGACTCGGTGACGCTTCTTCTTCTTCTTCTCTTCTCTCCTTCTCCGTCTCCTTCTCTTCTCTCCTTCTCCGTCTCTTTCTCTTCTCTTCTTCTCCTTCTCTTCTCTCCTTCTCTTCTCTCCTTCTCCAGCAATGTCAGGTTTTGACCGTCTTTTAACCAGTGTTCCTGATCGTACTGCGATACAGTGAATTTCTCACTTTGGCTCATATCTGTGCAGGTGAACTACAAGGAAGCCTATGAGATGATGAAGGCCAAGTCTTACACTCTTCATCCAGAGGGTGTCAACTTTGTCAATGCGAGGAAAGATCGTCAACGATGTAAGAGAACTCATTACCAACGTGTTTTATTTAGAGCCATGAAAAATTACTTATTTATTATTTATTTATGGACTAAAGCAGCAGCGTCTCATATGTGGCCTCTTTGCTTCCCCAGCGTATCTATCGCGAGACCAACCACAAGCAGAAGGACAAGATCCACACTACTTACGACACTCCTGATATCAAACAAGTCGAGCTGAACCAAGAGCACCTCAGTGATGTACAGAACCGTTTCAGCATAGTTTATAAGAGTCATGTTCACGCTTTCAGTCCTGAGACTTGATGGAGTTTGTGCTGTTCAGGCCACATTTTTCTTTCTTTTTCGTTTCAGCTTTGCTACAAAGAGAAATTGTACAACAGCAGAGGCCAGCTGATCTCTCTTCCTATAACACCTGAACTCACGCACTGTTACCACGTCCATGACATCACCGGGGAGGTGTGCTAAAATAAATCAATAAACTCAATAAACAAATACTTACTAAAATGAAGTTCCAAACATTTTAAATCATTTTAACCACTTTACTTTTTTAGCTGAAATACAAAGAAGATCTGATGTGGCTGAGAGGCCTCGGTTGCTTCTTGTATGACACCCAGAGATGGTCCGTCTCCGCAATATCACCAGATTCAAGGTTTGTGTTTCTCTTTGGATGACACAGTCCTTATTCTTAATCCTGTCTGATTTTTTTTGGTTGATTCCAGTGGCATCGTCATCATTAATGTGACCTGTTTTTGACTTTTACAGACGAGCTCTCCAGTGGAGGCCAAGAAGAACCTGGCTAACTTCTCAGTGGTTCTGGACACTCCAGAGTACAAGCGTGTGACTGAGCTGGAAACACAAGTGAGCGATGTAAGTTCTTTGTTCTTTTTTCATTTTTAGTCCGTTCCCACACACACTGTATCACTCTATAAACACAGGTTACCCACATCAGGTCTGCAAACTAAAGTTCTGTGGTTTATTTTTTAAATATTTGAAGGGGTTGGGAGAATAGAAACAGGTTTGTCTTGATCTTTTACAGTCAATCTCTTCTCAGTTGATCTACAAACCCAGAGCAAGGAGGAGATGGCTAAGGTTTCCTCCACTGCAGATTCTCTGGACATTAAAAGAGTCCAGTGGGCTCAGCAGCTGACTAATAAGGTGAGCTCAGACCCAGTATTACTTATGGTAACAATATAGGATATGTGTATTTACTTTTAATCTAAATAAATGTGTCTAAATAATGAAAGCCTTTTTCCTACAGTACCTGTACACTGATCTGGCTGCTAAAGAGAGAGCTCATTTCACTCCAGAAAGTGAAACTCCACATATAACCCATGCCAGAAAAATGAAAGTGGTCTACAGCGACGTAAGTCTTCTTTCTCAGTTTCTTTTTTAAAATATCTGATTCCTCTGTAGAGTTTGAATATTGATCATTTGCATTTTATTTATTGACATTCTGTGTTACACTGGGCTCTACAAAGTTAGAATTTCTGTAAAGATTATCAATAAACAGATCTAAAACCTCCTTTTGTAGGGAATAACATTATTTATAATTATAATTTATAATTTCTGTTTATAAAATGTACACTGAAATACTCAGCAATGTTTGTGTGTTTGTGCATCACTATTGGACTCCTGAGGTTGGAGGTCAAAGGTTGTGAATTCTGGGTATTGTTTCATTATTGATTAAACATTTCATTAACTGTTGTGTTTGTGACGATGAAGCAAAGTATTTAAATTCTGTCCACTGTTTTTCACATCAGTTTGTGTTTGTTTCCTAAAAGTTTCCTCACATGGCACAGTCACTGTTTTCTAGACTTTGTTTTTAACCCCCTCTGACATTCTGAGCAGAGGACCTACAAAGCTCAGTATGAGAAGACCAAGGATACGTTCACCATAACTACAGATGACCCCAGGTACCAACTGGCCAGGGAGAACAGGAAGACGAGCCAGGTAAACAGCCTGGTTGTGCCGCCCGGCCGGCCTGCTGCTACTTCCACTCCTGTCCTCCAGACCTCTCACACTGGTGCATGAGGTCATCGACAGACCTGTTGGTGCTGGTCGTCGCATGGCTGTGATACTGGTCCTCTGTCTCTACTCTTCTTTCTTCTTCTTCCTCACAGGTTACCATAAATAGGGCCACTCAAGTAGCATCCAGAGGGCTATTTTGAGTGTGCATGAGTCTTCTGCATCTGTTTCATCAGAGAGACAGTTAAATCATTCATCACAGATGATTTAAAAGTTCTTTTTAATAGTCAAATATGTCCAAATAGAAAGTCCACTGTACAAACCCCAAACTACCAAAGCTTGGCTGAACTACTGAAGGTGATGGTTTCTGTCTCTCTGAGCACAGATGGGTTCATACAGCTCTAGTGGCACACTTGAACCTCCAGAGCTCTTCTCCAGTCCTCACATTTTTCTCAGCTTACCTGCCTTTCTCTGCATCCTTTTGTGTAGCCACTGATGCAGCTACATCACACTGAACATCAGACTCAGTGAGAAAGAAATAGTATAAGATGGACAGCTGTTCACCATGAACCACGTGGACACTGCGACTGCTGGTAACAGGCGTTCTTGTCTTCATTTCCAGCTGAACAACAGCTCATCTGTGTTTGTATCTTTTAGAGCATGTTTGTATCTGACGCTGCACTTTGCCTCTTCAATCATCAGACCTGCTGTTCTGTTTTTAGGCAGTGACACACGGTAACATGCTCGATACCCGTGTGTGACTTTGCTCTCTGATTGTTAGAAAACTAACATTTAAAACACCTTTACCATTATGATGAATTTAAAAATCTTAAACATGAGAAAAAATAATGGATCTGTTGTTTCACAAATGCTTCAAAAAGCTGTTTTGATCGTTTTACTCTTTTCTTGGATAGTTTTTGTCTTTTAGCTGCACAGATTAGAAGCAAGAAAATGTGTCAGGAAACAAAAATTAATTACATCAACAATTTGATTATGAATGATTCTGACTTGTTTGAGTGTTTATCATCACTGTCCTCCATCGGTGGAAGTACAGAGAGCAGTATGAACGTGCCAAAGACAAGTTTACCTCCATTCTGGAGACTCCTGAGTACGAATCCCATAAACGCAGCAGAAGATCAGTGATGTAGGTTTCGTGTCTGTCTTTCTCTGTTGCAGATTTATTTTTATTTTACATTTACATCACATTACTTCATTATAATGTGCTGTTTTTGTTGTTTTTTTCCTGACTACTGTATAATTTCCTCTTTTCACCCTCTCAGATTATCTACAAGATGGAGTACAACAAGACAAAGGCCAAGGCAAACACTTTACCTTATGACTCTCCATACCAGCAGCACATGAAGAAGGTCAACGATATCACCAGCAATGTACGTGCCACTCCCATCTTACACTTTTAAACTCTTTTGTGCAAATACAAAATATGAAAAGAAATATGCTTAATTGTGTGTTTTTCTGCTTCTCACAGCTGAAGTACAAAGAGGTGTACGAGAAGAGCGAGGCCCACATCAACATGGACCCTGAGGCTCAGGAGATCCGTGCTGCTGAGGAGGCCGACAAGAACATCACCAATGTAAGCAGCTCTCGGTGAAGAATCAGTAAATGTCTGTCTGTTAATAACTGTACTAATAATACCTACAAATCCTGACAAAATATTACGTTTTCTTTTCTATTTTTAGCTTGACTACAAGAAGAACTGGAAACCTGGCACTTATCTGGGTTCTGTTGATCCAAAACCACCTCTTACAGATATCATAATATGAATAATAAGAATTGTGTTTTGTTGTTAATCTTCCAAGCAAACTGCAGATATCACATAGCCCTACTATCTGGAATTGATCAGGAAAATGGGAAATGTGTCAGTGCATGGAAAAATGACCATGTTAAGAGGTTTGACAATGGTTATTTCTATTGTATTGTGTGACAAAGCCACCTGGCCTTGTCCACCAAGAGGAGATAGTCCAACCGCTTGCAAGTAATCCAGGAACGGATATGAAAAGGATGAAACTTCTCCAGTAGTACTGCTAGTGATTTATTTTCTTACTTCAGTTTACAGAATCCATAAAATACTGTCCAAACAGGCCTCACATCAAGCATTTCACTCCTCTCTCTCTCCACCTTCCTCTAACAGACTGGTTTCAGCCGCTTAAATAGACACACCCCTGGCTAATTGACAAATTGGGTCATACCATCGCCAGGGGTGTACGCCATTTCACACAATCTCAAGAAAAATAAACATATACAAAATGAAATGATTACTACATAAAATTACACAAGGGAATATTCAAAACTAAAGCCAAGCAACAGAAAGACAAAGTAATGTACAATATGATTAGCAAATAAATATTTACAAAAACACATCACCCCCGGTTGTCGATGATCTCCCGGCCCCGCCCCTCTGGTGGATAATTAACATACAGCTCCTCAGCGGCGCGCGCTTCCGCGTTGGAGCGACAGGGCAGTGCGGTTCCTATCTCCCGGTAAGTAACAAATAGCAGGTGAATGAACTGATGGAATAATGGAAATGAGACATGAAATAGTGGGTACCTCACCACATGTCCTAGCTCTCAACATTACAGAAACGGGTGGTAGTGTGAAAACAAAGCCATGACAAACAAGAATAAACAATCCCACACCTGCGTGACAAGGAGCGCAATCTTCGTCGAGCCCATTACGCAAGGCCCTCCTCCGTAGCAATACCAAAATGTATACATAAAGTCACCCATTCATTTAATTCCTTATGTGACCACCACCAGACATTATACCCCGAAAGTGTGCAACTTGCAGTCTTTAAAACCCGACGGCGGGCTCCGCCAGCTAATGCTGGTGTCGCAGAGGGAGGGGGTGAAATTCACCCACTCACATATCCTT
This sequence comes from Xenentodon cancila, assembly GCA_014839995.1. Classification (NCBI taxonomy): domain Eukaryota; kingdom Metazoa; phylum Chordata; class Actinopteri; order Beloniformes; family Belonidae; genus Xenentodon; species Xenentodon cancila. The sequence goes on from JABWDQ010000012.1 coordinate 60,480, forward strand.
CCCCCTCAGAAGTCTCGCCACCGATGTGGCGAGACAAAAAGTCAGCTACTGGGTTCTGTTTCCCCCCAATATGTCGCACCGTAAAGCGGAAAGGTTGAAGGGCCAAGAACCAACGTGTAATCCGGGCATTAGAGTCCTTCATTCGGCCCAACCATTGCAAGGCTCGATGATCCGTCTCCAGTGTGAAGTCACGACCTATAAGATAGTACTTCAGAGAGTCCAATGCCCATTTCACAGCCAGGCACTCCAACTCCACAGCTGCATACCGGGTTTCTCTGGGGAACAGTTTACGGCTGATGTACGCCACTGGCCTCTGATCGTCCCCCGTCCCTTGCAGCAGGACGGCTCCCAGACCGATGCCTGAGGCATCGGTCTGAACCGTGAAAGGTTCAGTAAAGTCTGGGCTCTGCAAAACTGGATCCTTACAGAGAGCATTTTTTAAGTCCTGGAATGCGTTCTCTTGCTGTTCCCCCCATGTAATCTGAGAGGACCCAGACTTTCTGGTAAGGTCCGACAAAGGTGCTGCTCTAGCCGCAAAGTTCGGCACAAAGCGGCGATACCAGCCGGCCAGCCCCAAAAAGGACCTGACCTCCTTCTTGGTTTTGGGCCGTGGACAGTCCCGCACCGCCTGTACCTTGTCTCTTTGTGGACGGATTTCACCCCGACCAAGCACATGTCCCAGGTACTGTACTTCCTCTTTGGCAATGGTACATTTCAGGGGGTGAATGGTTAATCCCGCTTCTTTGATCCGCTGCCACACTTGACCCAGGTGGCTCCGGTGCTCTTCCCAGGTGTTGCTGTACACCACAATGTCGTCCAAGTAAGCAGCCGCAAATGACTCCACCCCCGACAATACACAGTCCATGAGTCTCTGAAATGTAGTGGGTGCACCCTGCAGTCCAAAAGGCATCACTCGAAACTGGAACAGTCCCTGGGGTGTCCGGAAGGCTGTGTAGGGCCTGGCTTCCTTGGACAGGGGGACCTGCCAGTATCCCTTGCACAGGTCCAGAGTGGTGATGTATGATGCCTTCCCCAGGCGCTCAATCACATCCTCCAGCCTGGGCATGGGGTAGGCATCAAACCGGGACTGCGCATTCACCCTTCGAAAGTCAATGCAGAAGTGCATTGTTCCATCCTTTTTCGGCACCAGCACCACAGGACTACTCCATTCACTGCCAGACCTCTCGATCACACCAAGGGCCAGCATCTCCTCCACTTCGGCCTTGAGGGAGGGTAGAAGACGTTCTGGCACTCGATACATCCGTTGGCCCACTGGAGTATGGTCGGTAAGTGAAATGGTATGCTCCACCACTGTAGTGAAACCGGGCCGTTCCTGAAATAATCCTTCTGGTACAATCTTCTGAAGGTCCCGCTGCTGCTCAGCTGACAGGTGAGACATGTCCAGGGTGTGGGATGGCTGCCCTGTTGGAAAAAACTGTTCTATATTGTCAATGTCCTCCACCACAGCCTGCACCCGGTTTTGAAGACCCAAACGCTCTGTCCGTTCCGTCCACTCCTTCAGCAGGTTGATGTGGTAGATCTGGCGGGGCCTTCTTCTGCCGGGGACCTCAATTTCATAGGTGGCAGGCCCCATTTTCCGCTGCACTATGTAGGGCCCCTGCCACCTGGCCAGCAGCTTGTTCTCCGTCGTCGGTAGCAAAAGAAGAACTTTCTGCCCCGGTGTGAACTCCCTTTGTCGGGCCGACCTATCAAACCAAGTCTTTTGGTAGGTCTGAGCCCGCTCCAGATTAGTCTGCATCAGCTCTGTCATCTCCTCCATCTTGTCCCTCATTTGCAGTACATAGGAGAGGATGCTGTAGGTCTCTGGTGTTCTAGGTCCTTCCCAGGTTTCTTTCAGCACATCCAACGGCCCCCTGACTGGCCGACCATACAGAAGTTCAAAGGGGGAGAAACCTGTAGATGCCTGTGGTACTTCACGGTATGCAAACAGTAAGTAGGGTAGCCAATGGTCCCAGTCCTTCCCATTGGCGGCCACAAACTTTTTTAGCATGCTTTTCAAGGTCTGGTTGTATCGCTCAACTAGACCGTCAGTCTGTGGATGGTAGGGGGTGGTCCGGATCCCTTTAATGCCTAGCAAACTGTATACTTGTTTCATGGTTTTTGACAGGAACGCCGTGCCTTGGTCAGTAATAATTTCTTTTGGAATGCCTACGCGGGAGAAAAGATGTAGCAGGGCCTGTGCTATTGGACGTGCTGTGATCTTGCGCATGGGGAAGGCTTCTGGATATCGGGTGGCATAATCACATAGAACGAGGATATATTTATGTCCGGCCTGAGTCCTCTCAAGTGGTCCTACAATGTCCATAGCAATTCGGGAGAACGGTACTTCAATAATTGGTAGTGGCTGAAGGGGATATGGACTACTCTTCCGATTGCTGGTAACTTGACACTCGGGACACGCTTTACAGTACTCATGAACATCACTATAAAATCCTGGCCAATGAAACCGAGCTGCTATCCTTTCTAAAGTTTTCAGACCTCTGAGATGCCCTGCCCATGGGATACAATGTCCCATAGCCAACACCTGCTCCCTTACTGCTTTGGGAACTACTAGCTGTTCTGCTCTACCCTCTCCTGGTTGATGGTAAAGCAACCCATCCTGTAAATGGTAGCCCTCCCCTGTAAGTGTGGGTGCTATCCCTGTGGGTTCTCCATTAATCTTAGTCAGTTTGTCATATAATTTGGTTAATGTGGGATCCCCTCGCTGCAACTTCCCAAAATTTTCCGGCAACTGTTCCCACCCATCCTCTGCCGTTAAAGCTGTTTGTTTCTTATGCTCTTCTGGGGTGCCTGCTAGCTTGCCTTGCCTTTTTTGCCTTTTTGTTTTCCGTGGCCTTAGTTGCCTAGGGGGAGTGATGGGGGTGTCTGCAAAAGGTAGCTCTCTGAGGGTGTCCTGGACAGCGGACTCACCTGCTGGGGCCTGTGCTTTACTCTGTGACCGGGTAACCACCATGCACTGTGGTTTATTGTCCTGCATCAGTTCTGGCAGCACTAGAATGTCATGGCCTATCACAACCGGATGACTAAGCCGTTCTACCACCCCAACCATCATCTGGTAAGTCTGATCCTTCACCTCCAAATACACCTCTGCAGTAGGATATGAATGTTCATCCCCATTAACACACACCACCCTCATCAATCCGTTCGGCACCATATCTCGCTTCTCCACTAGGTGAGGTTGAACTAAGGTCTGAGTGCTCCCGGTATCCAGCAAAGCCATAACATCCCTCCCATTAATCTTAACCCTGGTGGTTGGCAACGCGGCTTCACTACCCCTGTTGACCCCCTCCGCTAGCGGAGTACAACTCTGACTGGTGGTCTTTGGCTTCCTATTTGGACAGACAGGCTTTATATGGCCCTCCTGACCACAGTGATAGCATACTACAGGGCCACTGAACCGCCTCTCTGGGGTATTTGTAACATTGGTTGGCGTAAAGGTTCGTTTGACAGGGACATTATTAAACTCGGTCTTTGGTCTACCACCCCGGTCAGAGTACTCACTTTGACCTCGGGAACCTTGTCTAAAATATGGCTCCTGGCGAAAGTTCTTGTGGCCCCGCCGGGCCGCTACGAAGTTCTCCACGAGAATGGCTGCCTCCTGGCCAGAGCTGGGGTTGTGTTCTTTGACCCAGACTCTAATTTCGGGAGCAAGGTTGCGAAAGAATTGCTCCAAAATCAGAATCTCTGTGATTTCTTCAACCGACTTAGTTGCCGGTCTAATCCACTTTTGCAATAAATCCTTGAGTCGAGTGTAAAATTCCCGGGGCGTTTCTCCTGGTATGTTGTCCGGTTCGCGAAACCTCCTCCGGTACACCTCCTCATTAATCTCATACTTGTGTAGGATGGCCTCCTTCACAAGGTCATAGTCCATAGCATCACCACTGTCCATTGCGATGTAAGCGCTGCGAGCTTTCCCAGCCAGATACGGCACCAGAAAAACTGCCCAGTCCTCCCGGTGCCAACGATACGCCCCTGCCAACCTTTCAAATGTGGTGAGATACTGCTCAATGTCCTCTCCTTCCACCAATTTAGGGATGGCTGACCCGGACCAGGCTGCTGGGGCTGCTACCGGTGCTGCTGGAGTCCTCATGGCTGGGGCTGGGCCCGGGGCGCCCAGGTTGGCTGCTGAGGTTGACGCTGTGGCGGCTGCTGCCGAGGTCGAAGCTGTTGCGGCTGAAGTCCCCCTCGGTGGTCGGGTACGGGTGGTTGGACTCAGCGGAGGTGATGACAAGTCAGACTGCTGTCTTGCTTTACTTGGTCTCTCTGCGTCCAAGTCCTCCCGGAACTGATTCAGCTGGGTTTGAACACTTCTCCACCGCTGTTCCTGCTTTTACGCCTCCCTCTCTTGGGCTTGCAGGGTTTTTTCCAGGAGCTGCCGCAAGCCGAGTAGGTCCATGTCGGTGACTGGTGGCCCGGCAGCTGCTTGGGCACCCTCCCCTGCTTCGATAGGGTCCTCCTCAGGGTCCGCAGTTTCCACTGGAACATCCTTTCGCTGGCGTCTGGTTGCCATCTTCTTTGTCTTGCGTTACTTAATTGGTCTCTTGGCTGCACAATCCCACTTCTGACACCAAATGTGACAAAGCCACCTGGCCTTGTCCACCAAGAGGAGATAGTCCAACCGCTTGCAAGTAATCCAGGAACGTGCATGAAAAGGATGAAACTTCTCCAGTAGTACTGCTAGTGATTTATTTTCTTACTTCAGTTTACAGAATCCATAAAATACTGTCCAAACAGGCCTCACATCAAGCATTTCACTCCTCTCTCTCTCCACCTTCCTCTAACAGACTGGTTTCAGCCGCTTAAATAGACACACCCCTGGCTAATTGACAAATTGGGTCATACCATCGCCAGGGGTGTACGCCATTTCACACAATCTCAAGAAAAATAAACATATACAAAATGAAATGATTACTACATAAAATTACACAAGGGAATATTCAAAACTAAAGCCAAGCAACAGAAAGACAAAGTAATGTACAATATGATTAGCAAATAAATATTTACAAAAACACATCACCCCCGGTTGTCGATGATCTCCCGGCCCCGCCCCTCTGGTGGATAATTAACATACAGCTCCTCAGCGGCGCGCGCTTCCGCGTTGGAGCGACAGGGCAGTGCGGTTCCTATCTCCCGGTAAGTAACAAATAGCAGGTGAATGAACTGATGGAATAATGGAAATGAGACATGAAATAGTGGGTACCTCACCACATGTCCTAGCTCTCAACATTACAGAAACGGGTGGTAGTGTGAAAACAAAGCCATGACAAACAAGAATAAACAATCCCACACCTGCGTGACAAGGAGCGCAATCTTCGTCGAGCCCATTACGCAAGGCCCTCCTCCGTAGCAATACCAAAATGTATACATAAAGTCACCCATTCATTTAATTCCTTATGTGACCACCACCAGACATTATACCCCGAAAGTGTGCAACTTGCAGTCTTTAAAACCTGACGGCGGGCTCCGCCAGCTAATGCTGGTGTCGCAGAGGGAGGGGGTGAAATTCACCCACTCACATATTGAGCAAGGTAAAGGAATTAAGTTGCATTTCAGTTCTTAACATTTCATACAAGCATGTTCAAAGTGATTAAAAAAGTATATTTACGTGTTAAGAATCTGCGTTACTAATCTGTTTGTATACAATGTGAACTGTAAACGATGTTTCCTCTTGTTAAAGTTTCCACTGTTAAGAAGTCAGTAAATCTGCATCTCTTTTGGTGTTCCTTCATTTTCCGAACTTCTCCACTAACTTTTACATGTATGTTGCCCGGGTAGGTGACGTACAAGGAGAAGTTCGATAAGGAGGTGAAGGGAAAGAGACACAACATGATCTGAAGGAGAGCAAGATTTACAAGACTTTGAAGGAAGCCACTGAGCTGGCTAGTGAGGTAGGTGCTCATGAATCTTTTTGTTGACATGTTTTACAACTTACTCGTTTCTGTGACACAACAGGACAGAGGTGTGGATGCTTTGTAGTTTATGTTTGCAGCTTGAAAGTCAGATGAATGTATTAAGTACATCTGTGAGAATCCATGACCCACAATGCTCTTTCAAAATATGTCCAGATTTGTCTCCTCCTCCTCCTCCTCCTCCACCTCCACCACAATACAAGATACTTACATTATGTTAAATAGCTTTGTTCTGACCACCTACAGGTGAAGTACAAGGGTGATCTGAAGAAGATCCACCAACCTGTGACCATGTCTGAGTCTCTGTCCATGCAGCACAGCCTGAGCACCAGAAACTGTCCAGTGACGTAAGATTCTCCTTTAAGCCATTAACCCCCCCTCTCTCCCATTCAGTCAGTTCAGCTTCAGTTCACCTTGTGTGGCTGCTTGAAACAGCCCGGAGCTCCGTCATCCTTCAGTCAACATACTGTAGTGTGATCCACTGACTGCAGATTTATCCAATAAACACCATCATCTAGATGTTCATCACCCCTTGACCTCATCTGGTAGTGATCCTTTACCCCCCTCACCTTGGACCAACTCATAATGCAACTTTTTATAACTTCTAATGTCTCACTTTTTCTTTTTGTGAATTGGACAGAAGTAGTCTTTCATTAATAATCACTTAACCCAACATCTCCTTACCCTTCTCCATTGATGTTTACATTGATTCTTCCATACGTTCTAGTCAGTATCTTTTGTTTTCTCTGACAAATATGAGCCTTTTTGTGCTATGTAATGGATAAAAGTAACTCCAGACTGGCTCTTCTTCGTATTTGCTGTACTGAACTGTCTTACTTTACTGGGAATCCCATGTAGTCCTGCTACAAGAATAAATTTGAGGAGAGTAAGGGTCACTACCACATGATTCCTGACACACCAGAGCAGCTCCATCTCAAGGAGGCCTCTGAACTTCAGAGCAACGTAAGTGGTTCAGACTCAGGGGGTCAACAAACACTTCACCAGACAAACACACCGCTGTGGGTTCATTCACAAGTCCTGTCAAACGGATGTATGTAAGCCTGGTCTGCAGGTGGTCACATAGTGGAGGGTGCTGCTGTATTTATTGATGATTTCTGTGGCTGAATAGGCTGAATAAGGACGAGAGTGGCTTAGCAGCATAAAACAATTCCACTTAAATCATTTTGAATGAGTCAAAGCAAACAGCAGATCTCACACAACAATGTTTAAGATTCACTAAAGAATTTACAAGCTGCAATATTTTATTTTATTTTATTTTTTTATGAACATTGCTATACAAATAAATAATGATTGATTGAAAAAGGGTGTGAACCATTTTGGCCCTCTGGGGCCCTCTGGCGATACCAAATTTCCATGAATGTCCATAAAAGGAAAGTTTATTAAAACGGTTATTAATTTTTCAAACATGTCTGAGTTGCATAATAATAAAGAAAAGATGTTTTCACATCTGTCTGCAGATTTCAATCTTACTTTCAGAGCTGAAACAACTGCGCTACATCTCACAGTTTTTCCAAAACGCATATGTAGGACCTGCATTTGCAGTGCAACATAGACTGTTGCTCGTAAAGCTGGAATAATTTTGTTTTCAGAAACATTCCTCTTTTATTCACAATCATTTCATGAGAAGATGTCAAAGAAAGTGCCTTACTAACTTTGTGGATGGATAATGGAACTATGTGCACCGTTGCAGGTTAAATACAAGGAGAAATATGAGAAGGAGAAGGGCAAAGCCATGCTGGACTTTGAAACAGCCACATATGTGACTGCTAAGGAAGCCCAGCACATGCAGAGTCAGGTAAATACTTTAGTTGTGCACCCCTGTGATGCTGCAGGTGGCTACAGGTGCAGGCCTCCCTCCGGATCCAGACACTCTTAGGTGCATCCTCCTGCTTGTGTTGTGTTACCTCCTGTTATTTATTCATATGCTTGTCCAATGTAAGGCTGTTGTTTATATCACACTTACAGAATGTGTCTGGAGTTCATAAAAACATTTTACACGTCTTCTAAAGTCATTCAACTTCATCAAAGCTGTGGTCCATTATCTTTTTAGCTTCAATGTCTTGTGATTCATTTATTTACTATTTCAATCTGAGTAATCATTACATCCTGTTTATTAACCAGCTCTGCTTAGAACGGAAACTAGTAGAAGCCAGTGTAAAATGTTTTGAAATGAGACTCACCCAGTTGCTTGTGTGTTGTTTCCTGATGATGTGACAGCTGGTAAAGTATCAGTCTGATCTAGTCTCATCTGTGGAGCGTCGAGTGGAGACCAGAACCAAGGTCAAATACCTCCAGTTCATGTATTTATTTAGATAATTAATGTCTCTTAAGTCCTACATTGTGCACACAGACTCAAATATGGAATGAAATATGCAGAAATGAGTGTCAGTGTGGAGAAACTGGTGCAAACAAAGATGAGGTAACGGCACTGTGACCAGCACTGCTTACTTGTCTGAGCTTTGTCTGTCCCTTGTCTTATCTTTGCGTACAATAGAAAGACTATAAGAAGGACTTTGAGGGGTACATGAGGGGAAAGAAGCTCTCAGGCTTGGAGGTCACTCCTGCCATGATTCATGTCAGACATGCCACCAAAATAGCCAGTGAGGTAACTAAAGGACAACGTCTCCCTTTAATCTCTCCCATTTACCTCACCCATTCTTTATAATCATACTAAGACACATTATGACCCCAGTCCCTCTTTTGTCACTGCTTTTTTTTTTTTCCTTTTTGTTCTTTTGTAAGACCAGCTGTATAATGTTATGTTAGTTCCTGCATGGTTGACTACAGAAACATTTATCCACCTTGAATTTATCACGTTTTGCAGATTCTTTCTGCTGTTTCTGAGTGCTGTTGAACTGTGCTGTGTCCTTCGACATCTTCAAGTCTTTATTTTACTATAAACCTCCTCTTTTTGCTTGTGTATTTGCATGAAAGAAAGGCTTTTAGTCAAATACTAACTTGTGCTGGTTATGCTGATATTGTTTTTCATGTTTCATCAAATGTGTTTCAACTTGTGTTTTGTTAGGATTCTTGCCGAAGTCGTCAATATCTCCCTCTTCTGTTGAAAACTTTGGTAAATATAATAATGATTTTCTGGATATTTGGTGACTTTGAGCTTAAATGGCACCAGACCTTGCCCACTGTGTTGTCTGTGTGCCTTGGCCTGGCCTGCCTGTGTGTCCTTCTCCACAGTGTCTCTGTGTTTTTTCCTGACGTGTAGAAAGAGTACAGGAAGGATCTAGAGGAGGGAGTGAAGGGTAAAGGTCTGACTGTACTGGAGGAAACTCCGGAGCTTTTGAGAGCAAAGAATGCCACTCAGATTCTCTGTGAGGAACGACTAACTGAGAGGTGATGGAAGCTGCATCCCACTCTCATCCCAGTGACTTCCCTTAATCCCGCTCTTGGTCAAGTTTCTTCCATCTTAACTTTGCTTCATCACCACACTAAAAACACTTCAGTTCCTGCTTCACGACATCACTCATTTTCCAGCATCATCTGTGTTATAATACTTTGAAAATGTTATCATTGACATACCTTAACTGCCCCCCTCCCTTTTTAATTTTCCCAATATTTTGTTCTGTGCTTCAGTTTATAAATCCGCTTTAAATATATTAAAAGATGAGTTCATGTTTGTAATTGTCTGATAAAAGATAACTTGGTAATTTGGTGGAGGTTGCTCCTTGATTTAAGTTTACTCAGTATACACTCAGCATGTCTTTGAGGTAGATTTTTAGAGACAAAAGAAGTGTGAAGGGTTGCTAAACGTTGTTTTCAGTGATGAAATCAGACCTGAGTTCTGCTGACCTGCTCTGGTCCCATAGTAGTATTAATCCTGCAGCCCTGTTCCACATGAATGAGGAGAAATCCTGTTGTCTCAAACACAGAAGTCTGCTCCCAACACATGTATGTGTTGCACTGTAATAAAAGGACTTTTCACTTTTCCAGAGAGAGTACAAGAAGGCGCTGGAGCATGAGATTAAAGGCAAGGGAATGTTGGCTGTGGCTCCAGACCCCCCAGACTTCATGAGAGCCAGGAATGCCACCGACATCCTCAGTCAGGTTTGCATCCTGTTATAATATTGTTTGTTTGACGGCGTATTCTGAACTTTTTTCTTGCAAGCTTTTACCAGTCAAATCAGAAGTTTAATAAATAAAAACTGTTTTATTTTCTGTCCATGTCTGACGGTGAAGATGAGCAAACCTTTGTATTTATAAGTCAAGTAGGTTACAGAACCTTTGTTATTGAGATATGTTTTAAATGATAGTTTTATGATTTTCCTCAGTCAGAGGTTCATATACGGTTGGTTGTTATCTGGCAGAATCACCTTTCATCTGTTTGAAGTAACTTGCAGATTTGTTTCTGGGGTCGAGGTCACAGCTTTGTAGCCGCCATCATGACACCTTAACTTTGTTTGACACCTTGCAACTAATTTGGAGGTATGTTTGGGGTCATTTTCCATTTGGAGGATCGCTAACCTTTAACTTTTTGGCTGATGCCCTGAGATGTTACTTCATTATATCCATGTAATGTTTCCTTATGATGCTGTCAACTTTGTAAACTCCACCAGTTTCTGCTGCAGCAGGAGCCACAAAAGCATGAAGCTCCCAGCCTCATGTTTAGCAGCTACGATGGTGGTCTGAGACCTGAAAGCTTTGCTCTCGTTCCATCCAAACATAACTATGATCATTCTGACTAAATACTTGAATTTATGACCACAGGACATGTTTCCAAAACTTCTGACCTTCGTCCCCGAGTGCAGCTGCGATAACGATATTAACGATATTCTTGCTGGTTTCAGCACCTTCAGGAGGTCTTTCGTTGTTCATTTCACACCAGAGTCGTTCATCTCTAGACACAGAAGACAACATCTTCTTGACTGGTCTGATGGCCATGTGCTGATGTGCTGTTCCTACGTTTGTATAATTGTTTGAAAAGGTGAACGTGGCATCTTTAGGTGTCTGGAAATTGTACCAAAACGTGAACTTGAGAAGATCCACAGTTTTGTTCAGGATGTCCTCATTTATTTATTTTGATTTTACCATAAACAAAACCAACCCAACATCACTTATACACCCATTTCCCAAGTAGATCCAGGTGCTTCCATCAGCAATCACTCAATCCCAGTGACACACCCAAACCACACCCACCTGTTGCATCAAATGGCAGAGCCAGACATTCCTGCTCCTACAATGCCGGCCCTTAATTATTATTAACATAATAATTATTCATTTATAATGAAATCATTTTTCAGTGCTGGTATATAAATATATGCATACACATTTCATAATTCTGCATTACAGGTTTGTTTTTTTATTTTTAAATGTCTTTCTGAGTAATAACTTACTAAACATAGACAAATGTCCAGTGTTCCTACTTTCTGGTCTAAAGACAAATCCATCAACGAAGTCATGTCATCAAGTGACCATCAGGTGGGTCAGCTTCTTGAAGCAGACAAATCTTGGTAACAGGTCTGTCCACATAGCTCGTCCTAGTCTTGATCTTGACACGTCGAACGAGTCCTCCTTTATCTTGATCAGCTTCAACAACTCTTCCCATGACCCAGGAGTTGCGGGTGCTGAGTCATCAACAATGAGCACAATATCGCCAGGAATGAAGTTACGCTTAATTTTGTTCCATTTTTGTCGTTCTTGAAGTTGTGGCAAGTATTGCTTCGTCCATCTTTTCCAAAACAGGTCAGACATGCAGTGTACTTCCTTCCATCTCCGTACTGAATACAAATCCTCCTTCTGGAAAATGCCGGGTGGCAAGACTGGCTGACCCGCTACTTCCAGATCTGACACAATGCAGCTTCTCACAAGCTTTTCCTGGCCCATAGTGCGTAAAGGAATGTTAGTTCCTCCTCTTGAAATATTGAGCTTCTTCATCAAACTTGATGTACAAAAGAGCCAGAACTGCCTTGGTCCAAGAAAGCATAGGTTTCCACAATTATGTCACCCCTTCTTTTGACTCGACTTGAACTGGCACAGTGGAGAGTTGCAGTCATGTTCGCCGGCCCCAGTGAGACCACTACTTTTTTCTGACAAAGTCAACAAACAGCATATAAAAATGCCAAGTTCGAAGCAGTTTTCTGTTGACAAAGTGTAAGGGTCACATTTGGCTCCCAAACAGCCACATGAAGGGAAGGTAGGGATCTGTCTGACGCGCCTTGTGGTGCATAAACAAATCTTTGCTTCAGTTCTCTCCGTTAAGGATCAAATGGCAGAGCAAGACATTCCTGCTCCTACAATTACATTAGAAAAAACACATAGTTTGCTATAAAATCCAACTTTCAAAATCCTGCGTGTTCTTCACAAAGCATCTCTCTCAGTCAAGCACAATCGTAATGCTCCTCTCCTTGAGAGGCCTCATGCACCTGTCATGTGCACATATGTGAATGAGTAGCACCAATATTCAGGTAACATCGGTGTCTGGACGTATAAAACGACAACACTTTTTGCTGGCAGCTGAGCTGAAAGTATGTCTTCTAGTATGTCAGAGCCTGTTTGGATTTTTGTCCATTTTAGAGTACTTTAGAGTAACTTTTCTTTCATGAAGACGTTTCACCTTCCATCAAGAAGACGTTGTCGGCTCAAACTGACTGGATGGAAGGTGAAATGTTTTCAAGAGAGAGAAGAATGTCCAGTCGCCTTGGTTCAAGCTGTGGTGGTGGGATTGTGGTTTCTGCTCAGCTGTAAATGGAGACATTTGTTTTTTTGACTTAATTAAACATCCCAGAAAGTGGTATTTAAAACATGTCACTTATGTTGCTAAGTAACCTGAATGACAGGTGACCGTGATAGTGACATCACAGGGGTCGACAACAGCGTTCTTGTATCCAGACTTCTGTCACATCAAAGAAAACAATTTCATTTCTCCTCAGACTCAAACAGCATTTTTATCATCACTTAATCAATTCAACATTTAACATTTCAACATGCAAACAGCAAAACTTCTTAAAAATCGGTTTGCGCGTGAAAAGGTATGTTTCACTGTTTTACTTTGTTTTCTTGAAGGTTTGTGTTTTAAATGTGATTCTTGTGAACTGAACTATTCAACAATGTTCAAACTTTCACATCTATGTTTTGCAAATGTTTTCTTTTTAAGTTGTTTTTATTTCAGCTGTCATGATACATTTATTTTATCAAATTAACATTATTTTTGTTTTGAACAGAAAATAACAGGCAAACAAGTGGCGGCAGATCAGAAGACCGACTTTCAGAAAAGGTCATCAAACTATATATATTGAATCTGTTGTTTCTCTTTTCTTGTCAGTTTTCTGAACTTTAGTATTTGAGCTGGAAAGTTTTATTTTTAACAGCTTTTCTAAAAATATAAACAATTGTTCGTGGGTGAAGCAAAAGTCAGACCTAATTCTGACATTTTTAAAATGGTTTTAACCTTTTAAGCAGGAAGAAATAAGATGTTTCCACATTTGTTGAGAAAACACAGTTGTTGAGGATCAAGTTCATGTATATAATGTTTAAAAAGATCAGTCATTAACCATGTAAATATGTTTGTTTTTTATGTGTTCAAGGTTTAGTTTAGTTTAAATATGTTTAATTTTTAGGATTGTACAGATTTATTGTGGATCCATAATCCTTTTAGGTTTCAGAAATCACAGCTTTTATTTCCTCACCAGAGTCCCAGGTTCCCCTCATGTAACCAGCTCCAGTCCCAGTAAAACCAGTGAGAAACTCTGGAGAGAAAAGACAAAAGAAGAGACTGATACAACACTTTTCTGACCACATTAAGGTATGTTTGATTTGATGTAGTTTGTAAGCACATTTTTAACCAATCAAACTTTTCATACAACTTGTTTAACACAAATTTATTATCAACTTTGAAGCAGAAGGAACATAAATTACACGTATAAGTTCATATGCCATACACATGAACACAAACGCACACAGAGAAGCAGGTCAGTAATTTATACAAATGCATTTATTTAACCATATTTTCTTCTTCAAACTGTGCAGAAGCTGAAATCTGAGGAGAGTCCTTCTGCTCCTCAGGAAAGGTGAGATCCTAGAGATTAACAGTAACTGATGTTTACCTCCAGCTAAGCTTTCAGGACTGTAAACTTATGTTTCTTTTTTTTTTTTTTTTTTTAAGCGACACCACTCCAAGAACCCCAAAAACAAAGAACGTGACCAGGAGCACATCAAGATGGGGTTCTTTCAACTGGTTCAAGGTACATTTAAAACACAGTGAAGCAGATATTTACTGGTTCAGTGTTAAATGAAACTTGTTTAAAAACTCAGAAACATTATTGTGTCTTTGCTCGATTAACCAGGAGAGTTTCTTCCTCCAACAGACAAAACATCCAAACCAGGAGAACTCAACCAACACTCCAGAAAGGTAATGATTTTCACTTAACATTTACACTGTTTGTAAAAGTCAATGATTAAGAACCAAATGTTGTGAAAATTGTCTTCATGACGTTTTTGTGGAATCAGCTGCAGCTACTTTGGTTTAGTGTTGAACATGGTGTACTTTTATCTCTGGTAATATAGTTTTATTCTGCCTCTCTAATGACCTGTTTCTTCTTCTGCTAGACGATCCACCCATGAAGATGCTGAAGATCAGATCCTTAAAAAACTCTCCATCGTATCCTCTGAGCAGCACAAGACTAAAGATCTAGGAGATGTTTTGGAGTCTGTTCAAAGCGTTGAAGAATATTTTAACTTGGAAGATGACCTTTTTTTTATAGAACTGAAAAACAACATAAACAGGTAGTAAAAGGCAAAGTTCATATATCTTTTAGTAGTAATACTTTTTAAAGACGCTTGTCTTTTACAGCAACTTTTTATACTGCATTATTTTGTTAAAGTGTCAGCTTCTTCACTTGTTTACTGTGGTGGTTTTTCTCTTCCCTGCCAGTAACATTAGATTAACTCAAGAAAAGAGGATCTTCACCAACTCTGGGTGAGTTAATCTACAAATGTTCAACAGCTGTAACCAGATTTAAACCTATTAATGAACTGTTTTTAAACTGAGCTCATGTTAATGAAGTGATATTTTTGGACCTGTGTTGACATGCCAGCTTCCCAAGCATTGGAAACTCCTGCTACATGAACGCCACCCTGCAGAGCCTCCTCTCTCTGGAAGACTTCACCAGCAGCATCAGCAGCATGGAGCAGATCTGGAGTTCAGTCCCTGCAGCTCAAGTCCAGAAGTAAAGACGCCACATAACCATAAACGATCTCAAACAATATACAAAACAACAAATCTAACTGATATGTGTTTTTTTGTCTGCAGAAAACTGATGGACATCAAATACGTTCACACCACAACAGACTCCGACATAAAGAGCTACCTCCTACAGTCTTTGAAGGATTCAGTTAGTGAAGAAGATCCCAGGTTCAGGGACAATTCAGAGAACGTGAGTCAGACTGTCAGCAAGATGAAGCCATAAGATAAAAAAATCCATCCATGAGAGTTAAACTGTTGTGTTTGTGTGTGTACAGGACGCCCATGAGTTCCTGACCTGATCTCCTCGCCTTCAAGCAAACGCAGATGTTTTAAGCAAAAGCTACACCTGCCAAGTAGAAGACCACCTGGTGTTTAACATGGAGAACACCAGGACATGCAAAAGGTAAGATGATGCACTAGACCCCTGCACAGCATCATTTTATAATCCCACCATCATCTGCTAGATGTCCATCATATGTACATGTAGTCTGTAGGAACATCAGGACAGGTTATATATTCTGATGGCGTCCACCAAGACCCCATCCGTCCATCCGTCCATCCATCCATCCATCCATCCATCCATCCATCCATCCATCCATCCATCCATCCATCCATCATGACTGTCTGTTACACCCACCAAGACCACCTAACACTGAAAAGTTTCTTTTTTTGTGCAGATGTGGACTCCAGTCAGTAAGGGAGGAGAAATTCACAAACCTGTCTCTGGACTTGATTCCTGGACGGTCCATTGAAGAGATGTTGGAAAATTATCTAAAAGATAAAAGATCCACCAGTCCTCATTCATTCATACTGTCGTGTGTGGTGTGTGTGTGTGTGTGTGTGTGTGTGTGTGTGTGTGTGTTGTGTGTGTGTTGGGTGGAGATGTTTGTCTGACACACACTCTTGTCCCTGTGATGTCTCTGCAGGAACAAAAAGTGGAAGATACCTGTGACTAGTGAAAA
>JABWDQ010000012.1:76685-89185 GCA_014839995.1 Xenentodon cancila
AACAAACATAAAACAGGTAGTAAAAGGCAAAGTTCATATATCTTTAGTAGTAATACTTTTTAAAGACGCTTGTCTTTTACAGCAACTTTTTATACTGCATTATTTTGTTAAAGTGTCAGCTTCTTCACTTGTTTACTGTGGTGGTTTTTCTCTTCCCTGCCAGTAACATTAGATTAACTCAAGAAAAGAGGATCTTCACCAACTCTGGGTGAGTTAATCTACAAATGTTCAACAGCTGTAACCAGATTTAAACCTATTAATGAACTGTTTTTAAACTGAGCTCATGTTAATGAAGTGATATTTTTGGACCTGTGTTGACATGCCAGCTTCCCAAACATTGGAAACTCCTGCTACATGAACGCCACCCTGCAGAGCCTCCTCTCTCTGGAAGACTTCACCAGCAGCATCAGCAGCATGGAGCAGATCTGGAGTTCAGTCCCTGCAGCTCAAGTCCTGAAGTAAAGACGCCACATAACCATAAACGATCTCAAACAATATACAAAACAACAAATCTAACTGATATGTGTTTTTTTGTCTGCAGAAAACTGATGGACATCAAATACGTTCACACCTCAACAGACTCCGACATAAAGAGCTACCTCCTACAGTCTTTGAAGGATTCAGTTAGTGAAGAAGATCCCAGGTTCAGGGACAATTCAGAGAACGTGAGTCAGACTGTCAGCAAGATGAAGCCATAAGATAAAAAAATCCATCCATGAGAGTTAAACTGTTGTGTTTGTGTGTGTACAGGACGCCCATGAGTTCCTGACCTGATCTCCTCGGCTTCAAGCAAACGCAGATGTTTTAAGCAAAAGCTACACCTGCCCAGTAGAAGACCACCTGGTGTTTAACATGGAGAACACCAGGACATGCAAAAGGTAAGATGATGCACTCGACCCCTGCACAGCATCATTTTATAATCCCACCATCATCTGCTAGATGTCCATCATATGTACATGTAGTCTGTAGGAACATCAGGACAGGTTATATATTCTGATGGCGTCCACCAAGACCCCATCCGTCCATCCGTCCATCCGTCCATCCGTCCATCCATCCATCCATCCATCCATCCATCCATCCATCCATCCATCCATCATGACTGTCTGTTACACCCACCAAGACCCCATCCATCCATCCATCCATCCATCCATCCATCCATCCATCCATCCATCCATCCATCCATCCATCCATCCATCCATCCATCCATCCATCCATCCATCCATCCATCCATCATGACTGTCTGTTACACCCACCAAGACCACCTAACACTGAAAAGTTTCTTTTTTTTGTGCAGATGTGGACTCCAGTCAGTAAGGGAGGAGAAATTCACAAACCTGTCTCTGGACTTGATTCCTGGACGGTCCATTGAAGAGATGTTGGAAAATTATCTAAAAGATAAAAGATCCACCAGTCCTCATTCATTCATACTGTCGTGTGTGTGTGTGTGTGTGTGTGTGTGTGTGTGTGTGTGTGTGTGTGTGTGTGTGTGTGTGTGTGTGTGTGTGTGTGTGTGTGTGTGTGTGTGTGTGTGTGTGTGTGTGTGTGTGTGTGTGTGTGTGTGTGTGTGTGTGTGTGTGTGTGTCTGACACACACTCTTGTCCCTGTGATGTCTCTGCAGGAACAAAAAGTGGAATATTCCTGTGACTAGTGGAAAGGTGTCGGCCGTCACTGCGGCTTTCGCAACCTTGCCAAGGTGAGAGACATCACATATGTCACAAATAATCAGCTGATTTAAGGGGTTCTCAGTGTGTCAGATTAGGGCTACCTGCATGTTAGACCATTCAGAGAAGAAATATTGAACATCTGCAGTCCCTGTTGTAGCTTGTAAACACAACTGTTGTGGTCTAAAATGTAAAAAGTAAAGAAACGTGTATCATATAAAACATGCATTTTGACTTCTAAAAGAAACCTTTCCAAAGCTGGTGGATGGTTGCTGGTTGTAATGATATAAATAACACAGAATTAAATGATTGTACTTTTTTAAGTGTTTGTGGCTCTAGTGGCTTTTATTCACAGTATTTACACATGAAATGGGAGTGGGGGGAGAGGGGAGCCAGGCAGGAATGCGTCACAGGTCGGGATTCAAACCTGGATGAGGACTGAGTCTTCTGTGAGGCGTCTGCTTATTGCAGTGAGCTATACAGCAGCTTTGCTGTACTTGCGTGTTCTCCACATACTTGATTATTTTTGTATTCAAAGGAAAATCAAAAACATTAGAAAAGTCATCTTTGGTGTGATGTCATTCTGAGTTTGAAATTCCAACTTTTCCACTAGATTGACTGCACCATATCGCCACGGCCTCAAGTATTACTATAGGTGTGTTAAAAGGCAAAGGGCTATTAAAGTCACAAACGTTTAAAGTTACTGTAAACGGCGCTCACAGTGGTCTGTTTGAATCGGGGAATAATGGAGGAATTCTGACAGGGAGGTTGGATACCAGCTACTGAGAAGGAGTGCCACAGAGAAAGGACTTTTCACTGCCTAAACCTGCTCAAGTGTGTTATATATTTTGAATTTTACAGCTTTGTATTACTTACACTTTCAACATGGACCGTGGACATGTAATTTAAACAGGTGTTTGGTAACAAACACAATCTAGTGACAAAATAAGCACCTGTCTGATACAAACAGAAGCTGTGGTAATTCAGTATGTAATGGAGAGCTTGCTCGAGTTGCAATGACATTTATGAGATTCAGGGTGTCAAGTCTCTGGTCTTTGACTTGTGAATAGCTGTAACCTCTCCTGAGAGGACCTTTGGCATCTGAAATGTGAATCCTGTCTAACACTCGCAAGTACTTAATTTCACTAAAGAAGAAAACAGAAAAAAGTCATTTACAACCCAAATTGTGCTCTGCAGGCACATCAACAGTTGCTCGTGTTTGAGGATAAACAGAAAATGTCCTTATTGGCATATGGCAGCTGATTAAAGAGGCACGCGTGAGCAGGTGCACGAGAACCACAGGCCCAGGTCACATTATTCAAGTCAAGTTTATTTATAAATCCCTTTTAAAACAACCAACGTTGACCAAAGTGCTAGACAGATATAATACATAGCAGTATAACAGGTACAAAACAACATGAGAAAATAAAATGTATAAATTACATTGCTTATGATAAGATTGGAAAAATGTGGACGTCAATGAAAACTTAGTTAAAACCCAGTGAGAAAAGACCCAGATAGGTGGGGTTTCCTACACAAGCCTTTGAGCATGACCATGTGTCACAGATCGGAACTCCAAGGTCCCAGCCACCAGTAAACACACCACCTGATTAAGATCACCCGCACCTGGTTCCTCCTGCATTTATTCTGCTGACACTCACCTCACCTCTGCCAGATCGTCTTTGTTTCTACACTGTTCGTTTCCAGCCCTTGTTCTCTTGCGTCTTAGTTCCTGGTTTTTGAATCCTGTTCTGCCTGACCTCGACTCTGCCGGTGCCCTCATTAGATCTTCCGCTTGGATCCTGACGGAGGACTTTGGGTTTCGGATCCAGGACGTGTCACGGATAACGTCAGCTGCTCGGATCCCTCGGGAGATTACCCCTGTGGACTGACCTCGAAATAAACATCTTAAGACTGTCTTGGTTCTGAGTCGTCTGTGGACCGTGACACCATGACTACACGACGAAGACATGTAGTCATGGTGTCACTCTAACAGTGCACACTTGTGCAGTTTTTTTTTTTTTTTTTCAAATTGTACTGTTATAAGCTTTAACACTTAACCATAAAAGTGGCCTTCAGAGTCGGTCATGTAGCTGCTGGGCTGTTCAAGATTTCTGTGAGCACCGTAGACCTCAGACTGGATAAGTTGGGAAGAAAAAGTGGGCTCTTTGCAAGTGTTAGAAACATGTGCTTGCCCGTCATTGTAGCTGCTTGTTTTTTTTTTCCATGTAAATAAAATCTAAGAAAGCTCGTGTCCTCCACTATTCACTGTAGATCACAACTGTAGATTTGAGAATTGGAAAGATCTTCATCCCACAGGAATTTGTATAGTTATTCTGAGTTCAAAAACAATGAAAATAAAAATAAAACACACAGATCAAATATTAATGTTTGTATGCCTTGAAAGTGTTAATGTGCATCAGATTTGAAAGGTGAACGTGTGCACGTGTGGACTGTTTCAAAGGCCCCATATGATATTTTTTAAGTCTGTTCATTCAATTAAAGTATTACGATTAAAATACTTAGTTTGACCCAGACAGTGATTAAAAAATAAAACAAAACATGTTTTTTTAATTTGCGCAGGCTCTTTTCTCTGTATTTTCTGTGCCTTTGTAAACTCTCGGTTTGGCTTCTTCAACCTTGATTTAGCCGTCATTGAAAAGTATGATCGAACACTTTGTGTTTTCAGCGCTGTGAAACACAGAATCTGGAAATACACTCATGATTCATGTGAATGGGTTGGAGACCGCAGGTTATGGACAGTAAGTCTGCAGTCGGGTAGTTGAAGGTACGACTGCTGTTGCTGAATGCAGCACAAAGAACCTCGCAAATGAAGGCTGAGGCTGAAGAAAGCCAGCAGAGGAACCACATATCCCAACAGAAATGTAGTTTTCTAATGCATTTACATCGGCCAGATTGCAATATTTATGAAAGTGGGCTTAAAATTCAGAAAAAAAAATAATTTTTTGACTGTTTTGAATTGTTGGGTCTATATTTGGAAGAACTTTTGGTTAAATACATTCATTGAGAATGGTCAAAGAGGAAATTTAAAGTGTTTCCGTAACATTTCCAGAGTGTACTGGGAACTCTGCCTGTTTCCTGGTGATTGCTAAAATAGACTGGAAACTCTCACTGATCCGAGACACATTCTGTTCAATAATAATAAACGCTATTAGAACAATTAGTGCAAACTGACTCCATCATTTCTGTAGTTTTGACTCACTTCACAGTTTCCACTGCCACATCGCTTCCAGAATGTTTGGGTTTCTTTATTTCTTTTTTTTTAATAAAAACTGAAACAGTTGAAGGTTTACCTTCCCAGTTTGGGGATTTATGGGCATCATTAACCAACTGGCCAAAAGAGTCATCTTTACAGTAGGCATCAATGCTGAATGTGGAGAAGGAGAGATATCCATGTGTTCTTTACTAAAAAACCAAAATGCTGGAAAGGACTTCTGATTTTTGTAAACCATTACTTACCACCTTTCACCACTGTTCCACAAAATCAAACAGGAATGCATTTTGCTTCTCGGTGTACTTTTCCTGTCTCTTGTCTCAGCATATGACTGTCTCTGAAAAACTATTCACTTGTTCTAACAAGGCTCTGTGTGTAGCCAAAGGCTTGTGTAACCACAACTTCTAAATGTAACAATTGATCTGGAAATAAATGTTATCACCTATGACTTTCCTGAGCTCTGGTTAAGTTGTTTTAAAAAGTTTTAAGTGTGTATTTTCCTTGCATGTTCTTGTTGTCAGCTGCCTCTGCACCTACCTGATGGTCTACAGACTTTAGTTTGATGTTCCCTTCTTCTTATGGTTTGCAGAACCTCTTATTTGATTTATGTATTGATCCATAACAGAAACTACAAGTATGGTGATTTTACATCTCCAGGCTTCATCCCTGGGACCCACCGGATGCAGACGTGATGTGGTACGGTTTGTCATATAAGTTTATACTCGGCAGGTCAAGTTAGCAGGAAGTCAAACACAAGAATGTGAAGAGAAGCTGCTTAATGTTTAAAACAAAACACCATAAATGGGTTCTGACTTGTTCATCAACTTTACTTTATCCCGTAGAAGCTGTGAGTATACAACTGAGAAGGTTTCAGAAGAGATTTTATTTCCCCTTGTGGAGAGTTTAATTTTAGAAGTTAAAGTGTGTTTTATTCGGGATACTCATTTTTATACCATGTGATTCTCAATAAACCTGTAATCTCACAAACTGGAGCAAGGAGGCAACTCTAAAGCACTCTGCTTCTTATATGCTCTAGATGGAAATAAAAGTTGCTGATGACAAAACAAAACTGCAGTAAAATCCACCCAATGTGCTTCTACTCCCAGTTGGACCAGATTTTAGGCAAAGTAAGTTTATTTGTACACACATTTCAGCATCAACGTGCTTTACGTAGTAAAAAGTGTAGAGAAGAAAAACAAAGATAGCGTTACAGGGGAAAGGCGAAATAAAGAACAGACCTAAACTAAAGTTACAGTGTAGTACTGAAAATAACATTATGTTCAAATTCAGAATGGTGTAAATAATTCAGTCAACAGTAGTTGTAAACAAATTAGATTTAAAGCTTGATTTAAAGGAACTGAGGGTTTCAGCATTCTTGCAGTTTTCTGGAAGTTTGTTCCAGATCTGTGGAGCATAAAAGCTGAATGTTGATTCTCCATGTGTTGTTCCGATTCTGGGAACACAGAGTAGACTTAAAGCAGAAGACCTGAGAGGTCTGGATAGTTGGTACGGCAAGAACAAGTCTCTGATTCATTTTGGTCCTAAACCATTCAGTGATTTATAAGCTAATAGATTTATAAACTGGCAGAAGTGTTTTAAAGTCTGCTGAGACATTAGTACTTTGATCCTGGAGATGTTTTTCTGGTTGAGGGACAACTTTACAATTATCAATAATAATGCTCAAGGTTTCTTCCCTCTTAAAGGGGAGTTTTTCCTGCCACTGTTTGGTTTAAGGTTTTTCTTCCACTAGGGAAGTTTTTACCTGCCGCTGTTTATGTAATAATTGCTCGGGGTCGTGTTCTGGGTCTCTGGAAAGATCCTGGAGACAACTTGTGTTGTAATAGACGCTAAATAAATAAAATTGAATTGAATTGAATTAAATGACAAAGGACCTGATGGACTGTGAGGTTGGGCTCCTTATACAATGCTGATATTCATAATCTTACAGGATAATTCTGGAGTACATGAAGAACGGAATACCTGGAAAACATTACACTCATGCAGTGCTGGAACACAGCAAAACAAAATATGACACTAGGAAATACTGTCATTGTTAAAGAGGAAGGGGTTCCTCGCCGTGAACAGAGATCAGGACGGACTAGTGTGTAAAGAAGCAATCAAGCTGGAAGCAGACACCTTGGAACTGTTGGGCTGCATCCATGTGTTAAAACAAAGACAGCCTAACATCAACAGGAAACCTGACCGCATGGTTTGAGACAAACAAACCATTTAAATGACTCAAAACCCCAGCAGACTTTGTTCTGGTTATGACACCTAGCTGATAAGGAATTGGCCTCTTATTGGTCATGGACCTGCTACCCAGCAGGGGTCCTCGCTGATGCGCAGCATCCCGGACTTGGCTATAAAGAGCAGCTCACAACCTCTCACACTCCCTCTCTATGACTCCAAACGGAAACAGTAAATACAGTCTGTCAGGCTGCAGTGCTGCAATGGAGTGACCCACAAACGTTCCGAGCCCCAGAAGAGCCGAACAAGGGATAGGTGGATGCCCTGACGATGGGAACGCCTTCAGACTGACTCAGAGATGAAGGAAGCCCAGTTGTGGTACCAACGCTACATCCTCTCATCCTCAGACACAAGGAGAGAATGAGAGAGAGCCGCTCCTCACCAGGACCACTAGGGGAGCGCAACAATCCAGCAGTTCACCAAACCGAGAGGAATGCTGCTCTGTCAAGGACAAAACCATCACTTCCATCGCTTGCAAAGCGATCCACGTAAGAGGTTGTTTCTGTGACTGGGCAGAGAAACCTAGTGAACACATTCAACTGTGTCGCACATGTGGTGACACGAACCACTGATCCCCCCACAACTGTTTATTTCATAAAACCGCTGCAGTGTGTTTGTTCATTTTAAGCCATCTCTTAATGCATCTACATTGCTGGTTCTTATTGGTGTGTTCTCCCACAACATTTCCCAATTGGATGACCAGAGCGCACATGTGAATTTGGCTGTAAATTGGTATGCGTCTGTGTGGGAAACAGCAGAGCAGCTCATTTTCTGGTGGTGACAAGTTATTCTAGTGTTTTTGGGTTTATTCTCTTTTCTTATTTCTCCCATCCTTTACTACTAACCCACACACACATCCACTCTTATCTTTGCCAATGGGCCTCTGATTTCCTTCGTTCTGGCTGGGTGTGATGAACTCTTGTCGGCAATTTGAATCATGCAAGACTCAGTCACCACGTGATTTTGTCTGCCGATTTGATCATTACAAAAACATGTATGAACAGCCATCTTGTGTGTCTCACACACACACACACACACACACACACACACACACACACACACACACACACACACACACACACGCTGTCAGGTTTAAATGACCTAACATTTATTAAACACACAATAAGGAAGTAAGACAAGTCAGTAAGTTTTTCATACATCATCACGGAGGACGGACAGAGAACTCAGCCTCATCTCCGCTGCTCTCGTCTGTCCGAAGAACAACTAAGATGTGTTCCAATGGAACATAAATATACTTGAGTAGAAAGAAGAAGTTTCATTTTGACATCAGATTTGAATATTACATTTTGAAAATGACTAGTCATTTCAAGTGTTAAAAAAAACAGTAATTTGGTGGGAGTATAATAGTCTAGACAACAGGTTTTATTTTTATATTTTGCTGAAGTTAGTGAATGTCAGGCAAGGCGCTGCTGCTGCTATATCCCCTAATGACTCAATAAAAATGTGCTAATGCCAAGAACTGTTACAGCTGTTTGCGATTTTCAGGTCTCAGTTTTTAACAGCTGAATCCTTGGATGGGTCTATTTCATAGTTACCCGTGGAAATGATGTATCCTAACAAGGGAATCTTGGCAGCATGAAACTCATAATTCTTGGCTTTAACGTAGATTCTATATCAGAGCAATTGCTGCACAACACATTCTCTTCCACATTTCTACCATGTTCACTCCTCCCACGCATCCAGTCAACATCGCCCGCCGTCTGAGCAGCGGTCCTGACACTACAACTCCCAGCATTCCTCAGTTCTTCTCACCTGTGCCCTCATCA
Source organism: Xenentodon cancila (assembly GCA_014839995.1). Classification (NCBI taxonomy): domain Eukaryota; kingdom Metazoa; phylum Chordata; class Actinopteri; order Beloniformes; family Belonidae; genus Xenentodon; species Xenentodon cancila. Next base: position 85,616 of record JABWDQ010000012.1, read on the forward strand.
TCACCCTCATCTGTTTCAGCTGTTGTCCTGCCTACTAATACGCTGCACAGAACCAGGTCATTGTGTAGTATTGTTTATTCCACATTACTTGTGAATTTCAGGTTACACCAACTCACCTGTGTCTCTCTGTGAGTCTTTATACACAGTGCAATACTACACCCACAATACCACACCCACAATACCACACCCACAATACCACACCCACAATACCACACCCACGATACCACACCCACAATACCACACCCACAATACCACACCCACGATACCACACCCACAATACCACACCCACAATACCACACCCACGATACCACACCCACAAGACCACACCCACAAGACCACACCACAGACTACACCCACTATACCACACCCACAATACTACACCCACAATACCACACCCACAATACCACACCCACATACCACACCCACAATACCACACCCACAATACCACACCCACAATACTACACCCACAATACCTACACCCACAATACTACACCCACAATACTACACCCACAATACCACAACCACAATACTACACCCACAATACCACACCACAATACCACACCCACAATACTACACCCACAATACCACACCCACAATACCACACCCACAATACTACACCCACAATACCACACCCACAATACTACACCCACAATACCACACCCACAATACCACACCCACAATACTACACCCACAATACTACACCCACAATACCACACCCACAATACTACACCCACAATACTACACCCACAATACCACACCCACAATACTACACCCACAATACCACACCCACAATACCACACCCACAATACTACACCCACAATACTACACCCACAATACTACACCCACAATACCACACCCACAATGGACATTGCAGGCATCCATTCTCCAGGTGACAGTTCTCCTTCCACCTCGACCAAAAAAGAGCCGGAACACCAAAGCTGATGCTCTGCCGCGGCAGTATGGGCTGGACACAGGGTCCACAGAACCAACCACCATCTTGCCTGATTCTGTCTTCATCAACCCCATCATCTGGGACCGCGCTGCAGACCAGAGTGTTACTCAGGTGTTTAGTCCGTTTGTCCTGAGGGTTGTTCACATGGATGTTAAAACCACCAACAGTAATTACAAAGTCAAAATCAACACGTCATAGACAGCAGTTCACTGAGATCAAAGAAGTCTGCACTGTATTCGGGAGGCCTGTAGACATTAAGAAACACGACTCTGGATGAGGTCTTCAGCTGTACAGCTACGTATTCAAAAGACTGGAAACGTGGAAAGGTTTAAATAAATAAGACTGGTACCCCTTCTCCTCTCTCCCTCTGCTCACTCTGGCCTTACTGATAAAAACAACAACCCCAATTCTAATCACTGGGCCAGTTTGATCCATAAACTTAGTATTTGAGTTGTCTTTCCTGGGAGGCTGTTATTATCTCTAGGTGGAACCTGGGGCGGGATGTGGGAGAGTCTGCAAAAGACCACTTTAGCAGCATTCTCCCCCACCCTACTGAGCCGGCCTTTTTAACAGGGAGAAGATGACGATGTGTCCTGTTGACAGCAGTATCGACAGATTTCATTCAGCATACTCTTTTCTCTTTCGGCCATGTAAAATTGGGGCCGACCTATCTGCATTAGCTCCACCCCCTCGACAGGAGTCAGGGGACGTTACGTCAACCTCTGATTTCCCACAATCACTCTCTCTCTGTCTCTGAGCTGATATCAATGCGCCTGGCTATTTACACGAGGGGGTTTAAGTTCGCCAGAGGATCATGAGCAGCAAGTGCATCCTTGATCTGGTCCGATAATCCCTAACAGAAAGCGGCAAATAATGCTGATAAATTCCAGCTACTATTGGCTGGCAAAGTCTGAAAGTCAATGAAAGTCAATCCGTTACAGATCTGCCTGCTTGAGAGAGCACAAAACTGTTAGGAGATGCCTCCTTCGGTCAGATGGGCTTAAACACTTGGTGTAACTCAGAGAATCTCTTAAAAAAGTGCTACAGGCAGGAGACACCCATTCCTGTTCAGCTGCTCCCCATAAGCTTGCTTTTCCTGTCCGTAGTGAAACTACTTATGCTGCTTTTGCCTTCTTGGATGGGAAAAGTGGATGGTTGAAATTCCAATAGTAAAGAGCATTGTGCTAGAAATGCTCAACATTGCCCCGGTTTAGCACCAAATCTCTCCGGAGGGCTCACTCCAGGTTTATGGTGGGTCCAATACTGCAAGCCCGGATGGACTGGGGTCCGGAGCACTAGGTTGATTTAAATCTGTCAGTTTTTCCGAAAGTCCTCTGACCCCTTCCACAAGTGCTGACAGTCCAGCTGTCAGGGTTCATACACGTAAATTGTAGAAATGGCAGACAAAATCATGTGGTGACTGAGTTTTACGTGATTCAAAATAATGCCACCAGCCGGCAGGAGGGCCCCCCCTTATGATCCAGGTCCTGCTCAAGGTTTCTCCCTCTGAAAAGAAGAGTTTTTCTCCCACTAGGGGAGTTTTTACCTGCCATGTTCTGGGTCTCTGGAAAGCGCCTAGAGACAACTTGTGTTGTAATAGACGCTATTTCAATAAAACTGAACTGAATTGAAAAGTGACTGATCATGGCGCCATCCCTGGAAGCCACATTCTTGCTACGGGAACAGTACTTCGGCTGCAAATGAGGACGTTTTACTAGAACGCAAGAATCTAAAGTACACAAGAACACATATTGAGACATGGCTATACAGAAGCAGCCCTGGTTTAAATGATTGTTAATCCAGTCGTGATGAGTCCATGTTTGTAGTCCTACGAATGGGGAGAAGCTTCTGAATCAAATGATACCAAACATTATGGAACTACAACACCAAGCCAAGGTTAAATCTGTGCATAACAACCATTGCACACTTACACTGCAAGAAGCTTTTACAATCACAGCAGGAGGAAACTAATGCAAGTTTTGTTAGTTCTTGCTTTAGTGAGTTTTAGTGAGTTTTTGGGCTTTAGAGTGCATTACCTTATCTTTCCGCAATGGCAAAGAAAACGTATTGCACTGGTAATTGTGAAATTGTAAAGCTTTGAGCAGAGAAACAGGGACATTTATATATTACATTTGCAGACTCGTCTGGCTCAGTAACAGCAGCAGTAATGGTATCAGCACAGAAAAAGAGGGGCTCACACTGAACATGGACCGGTTTCTGGGTTTGTCTTGAATTGAAGGCTCATTTGTTGATCATTTTTGTGTACCTCAAAAGCAAATATTGCTAACTAATTCTACAGTATATACAAGTAAACACAATATAGAAGGGCAATTTGTCTCTGTTGGTTTGATGCTGCTGTTTGCACGTTTCATTGTGTTTAGTCCAAAATACTTTTTATACAAACATATGTTTCTGCAATTAATAAATTTGATTAATCAGCACTGGGAATGTTTCTTTCAACATGTGTGATCCATTCTCATATATGAGTGACCATGATGAGGATGAAGACTGGACCCCTGACAGAAAGATTATCTTACATATTCTATGTATTAAAAGTGGCAATATGGCTTTTCTATGACCCATGCCATTGTTTAAGAATCAGGGCAACCAATGGCTGG
>JABWDQ010000012.1:91685-181642 GCA_014839995.1 Xenentodon cancila
TGTTGAGACTTGGAAGACCTGCCTGCAGCGGCGAACGAGGTAGGGAGCTTCAAAATGTCTGTTATGTGAAAGATTTCCCCTCTGTCCTTTTCTGTCCTAAAAACATGACTGAATGTGCACATGTACGTCTGTGAAAGCTGCTGATGTTGGTTTGAATGTTCATTAAGCTGCAAATGTGCTTCTCTGATCTCCGTCCAGTTGTGAGTCTGTAGGTCCTGCATTAACAATGTTTGTTGACCACTGTTAGTTTGTGACTTGTTTACTAGTTGTTAGCATTATATTATAAATGTTAAGTGATGTCCCCATTAGAAACAACATGTTCTACACATAATGTTTAAAATTGTCCCCTCTTTCCTTTTCTGTCGTAAAAACATGACTGAATGTGTACAAGTATATTTGTGAAAGGTGAGCAGTTGTCTGCTGATGTTGGTTTGAATGTTCATTAAGCTGCAAACATTTAAGGCTGATGTTGTCTTAAATGTTCATTAAGCTGCAAATTTGTTTCTCTAATCTCCGTCCAGTTCTGTGTCTGAAGGTCCTGATTCCTAGTATTGAGTCTGAAGGTCGTAAGTTTTAGTGTTCTGAGGGTGAAGGTCCTGAGTCCTAGTGTTCTAAGTCTGGAGGTCCTGCAGTAGCAATGTTTTTTTGACCACTGTTAGTTTGTGACTTGTTTACTGGTTGGTAGCATTACATTATAAATGTTAAGTGATGTCCCCATTAGGAACAATATGTTCCACATATAATGTTTAAAATGGTCCCCTCTGTCCTTTTCTGTTGTAAAAACATGACTGAATGTGCACATGTACGTCTGTGAAAGTTGAGCAGTTGTCTGCTGATGTTGGTTTAAATGTTCATTAAGCTGCCAAATTGCTTCTCTGATGTCCGTCCAGTTGTGAGTCTGAAGGTCCTAAGTCCTAGTGTTGTGAGTCTGATTGTCCTGTGTGTTAGTGTTCTGAGTCTGAAGGTCCTGAGTCCTAGTGTTCTGAGGGGGAAGGTTCTGAGTCTTAGTATTGAGTCTGATTGTCCTAGTGTTCTGAGTCTGAAGGTCCTGCAGTTACAATGTTTGTTGACCACTGTTAGTTTGTGACTTGTTTACTGGTTGGTAGCATTACACTATAAATGTTAAGTGATGTCCCCATTAGGAACAATATGTTCAATTCAATTCAATTCAATTTTATTTCTATAGCGTCTATTACAACACAAGTTGTCTCTAGGCGCTTTCCAGAGACCCAGAACATGACCCCCGAGCAATTATTACATAAACAGCGGCAGGTAAAAACTCCCCTAGTGGAAGAAAAACCTTAAGCCAAACAGTGGCAAGGAAAAACTCCCCTTTAAGAGGGAAGAAACCTTGAGCAGGACCTGGCTCATGAGGGGGGACCCTCCTGCCGAAGGCCAGCCGGGTAGAGCAAGAAATAAGAAAGAATAGAGACATAGAGACACCGTCAAAGGTACAAGATAGGATACAATAGTAACTGTCCTTGGTAGTCCAATTAGACTTCTGTGTATATGGGTGATATATGGATAGACGGTGATCCAAGGGGATGAGGACTGCAGGTCGGGGTGTCAGCAAGCATCCAACAGACATCCACACAGACAGGTGAAGGCAGACACTGGGATGGTCAGAGGTGGAACTGCAGGTCAGCAAGCAGCTCCTGAGGCTCTGGTCCGCAGGACATGCAAAGAAGAGGAAAAGAAGGGCCAGACAAGCACAAAAAACTACCAGAACAATGGACCACAATTAAGTTTATGGGATATTGTTAATAAATGAGGGTTGAGGTGAAGAAGAGACAGAGAAGGCAAAGAGAAACAGAGAAGGTGAAAGGCACCACTCAGTGGATCATGTTGGTGCCCCCCTGCAGCATAGGCCTATAACAGCATATCTACACCGAAGCTATGTTTAAAATGAGCTGCTCTAATCTGGTCCTGTAGCTGCAGCTTTGACTACTGGCCCTGACACATTAAGGTACTAAATGTACACTAACTATATGCTTTATTAAACAGAAATGTTTTAAGTTTAGTTTTAAAGGTGGAGGTGGTATCAGCCTCCTTAACCCAAACTGGAAGTTGGTTCCAGAGTGATGGTGCCTGATAACAGAAAGCCCGTCCTCCAAATCTACATTTCGATACTCTAGGAACTACGAGTAAACCTGCACCCTGAGAACGGAGAGCTCTATTAGGAACGTACGGTTCTATAAGGTCTTGCAAATATCGCGGCGCTAGGCCATTTTGGACTTTATATGCCAGTAATAAAATGTTGAATTGGATTCTAAATTTTACGGGGAGCCAATGGAGGGAAGCTAAAACTGGAGAGACGTGGTCTCTCTTGTTGATTCCTGTCAGCACTCGCGCTGCTGCATTTTGGATCAGCTGGAGGCTGTTAAGAGAATTACTTGGACATCCAGCCAACAACACGTTACAGTAATCTAGTCTAGAAGATACGAACGCATGAATTAGTTTTTCGGCATCACTCTGCGAGAGGATGCTCCTGATCTTTGCGATATTACGGAGGTGGAAAAACGCAGTTTTACAAACCTGATTAATATGCTGTTTAAATGACAAATCCTGATCGAATATAACGCCAAGGTTTCGCACAGTTTTACTGGAGGCCATCGCAAGACCATCTAATCCCTTCCTAAGCTGTTTGGGACCACAAACAACAACTTCTGTTTTATCAGAATTTAGTAGCAAAAAATTTCTGGACATCCAGTCCTTGATGTCCTTAAGACACATCTGAAGTTTGTCTAATGGTTCTGTTTCATCTGGCTTCATAGACAGATACAGCTGCGTATCATCAGCATAACAATGAAAATTAATGCAGTGGTTCCGGATAAAACTTCCTAAGGGCTGCATGTATAAACTGAACAGGATTGGCCCTAGCACTGAACCCTGCGGGACACCATAGCAGACCCTCGTCTGTACGGAAGAAACCTCATGAACATGAACAAACTGGAATCTATCAGACAGATATGATTTAAACCAATCTAGAGCTGTCCCTTTAATCCCAACAACATACTCTAGCCTCTGCAGTAAAATGCTGTGATCTATAGTATCAAAAGCAGCGCTGAGGTCCAGCAGAACCAGTATGGACACTAACCCATTATCTGAGGCCATAAGAAGGTCATTCGAGACTCGAACCAGTGCTGTTTCTGTGCTATGATGCATTCTGAACCCTGACTGAAAAATTTCAAATAGATCATTTCTATACAAATGCTCACACAGCTGGCTTGCAACTACCCTTTCCAGAATTTTAGAGATAAATGGAAGGTTGGAAATTGGTCTATAGTTAGCTAAAATGTCTGGGTCAAGAGAGGGTTTTTTAAGTAATGGTTTGATTACTGCGACTTTAAAAGCCTGTGGTACATATCCTAAGACTAGGGACAAGTTGATCTGTTTCAGTATTGTCGGTCCAATAAGAGAGAAAACATTTTTAAGTAGTCGAGTTGGGATTGGGTCTAACAGACACGTGGATGATTTAGATCCATTGACGACTGAGGTCAGCTCAGAGAGGTCAACAGGAACAAAACAGTCTAGAGTCAGGTCGGAGCATAAGGGAGTCGCCGAGGTTGAAGAAATTCCCACAGCCACTGCCGGGAGGGCCTGGCCGATTTCCTCTCTAATTCTGACAATTTTATTGCTAAAGAAGCTCATAAAGTCTTCACTACTGAGAGCTGCAGGGATGCACGGCTCAACAGAGTTGTGGCAGAGTTATATGTTCCACATATAATGTTTAAAATGGTCCCCTCTGTCCTTTTCTGTTGTAAAAACATGACTGAATGTGCACATGTACGTCTGTGAAAGGTGAGCAGTTGTCTGCTGATGTTGCTTTAAATGTTCATAAAGCAGCACATTTGCTTCTCTGATGTCCGTCCAGTTGTGAGTCTGAAGGTCCTGAGTCTAAAAAGTCCTGATTCCTAGTATTGAGTCTGAAGATCCTGAATCCTAGTGTTCTGAGTCTGAAGGTCCTGAGTCCTAGTTTTCTGAGTCTGAAGGTCCTGAGTCCTAGTTTTCTGAGTCTGAAGGTCCTGAGTCCTAATGTTCTGAGTCTGATTATCCTGAGTCCTAGTGTTCTGAGTCTGAAGATCCTGAGTCCTAGTGTTCTGAGTCTGAAGATCCTGAGTCCTTGTGTTCTGAGTCTGAAGATCCTGAGTCCTTGTGTTCTGAGCCTGAAGGTCCTGTGTCTGAAGGTCCTGAGTCCTAGTATTGAGTCTGAAAATCCTGAGTCCTAGTGTTGTGAGTCTGATTGTCCTGTGTGCCAGTGTTCTGAGTCTGAAGGCCCTGAGTCCTAGTTTTCTGAGTCTGAAGGTCCTACGTCCTAGTTTTGTGAGTCTGATTGTCCTGAGTCCTACAGTTTTGAGTCCTGAGTCTTAGTGTTCTTATGATGAACGTCCTGAGTCCTTGTTTTCTGAGTCTGAAGGTCTTGAGTCCTAGTTTTCTTAGTCTGAAGATCTGGAGTCTTAGTATTGAGTCTGAAGTTCCTACGTTTTAGTGTTCTGAGTTTGAAGGTCCTCAGTCCTAGTGTTCTGAGTCTGATTGTCCTGAGTCCTAGTGTTTTGAGTCTGATTGTCCTGATTCCTAGTGTTTTCAGTCTGAAGGTCCTGAGTCCTAGTGTTTTGAGTCTGATTGTCCTGAGTCCTAGTGTTTTCAGTCTGAAGGTCCTGAGTCCTAGTGTTTTCAGTCTGAAGGTCCTGAGTCCTAGTGTTTTGAGTCTGATTGTCCTGAGTCCTAGTGTTTTCAGTCTGAAGGTCCTGAGTCCTAGTGTTTTCAGTCTGATTGTCCTGAGTCCTAGTGTTTTCAGTCTGAAGGTCCTGAGTCCTAGTGTTTTCAGTCTGAAGGTCCTGATTCCTAGTGTTTTCAGTCTGAAGGTCCTGATTCCTAGTGTTTTGAGTCTGAAGGTCCTGAGTCCTAGTGTTTTGAGTCTGATTGTCCTGAGTCCTAGTGTTTTCAGTCTGAAGGTCCTGATTCCTAGTGTTTTCAGTCTGAAGGTCCTGATTCCTAGTGTTTTCAGTCTGAAGGTTCTGAGTCCTAGTGTTTTCAGTCTGAAGGTCCTGATTCCTAGTGTTTTCAGTCTGAAGGTCCTGAGTCCTAGTGTTTTGAGTCTGATTGTCCTGAGTCCTAGTGTTCTGAGTCTGAAGGTCCTGCAGTTACAAAGTTTGTTGACCACTGTTAGTTTATGCCATGTTTACTAGTTGTTAGCATTATACTATAAATGTTAAGTGATGTCCCCATTGAAAACAATATGTTCCACATATAATGTTTAAAATGGTCCCCTCTGTCCTTTTCTGTCGTAAAAACATGACTGAATGTGCACATGTACGTCTGTGAAAGTTGAGCAGTTGTCTGCTGATGTTTGTTTGAATGTTCATTAAGCTGCAAATGTGCTTCTCTGATCTCCGTCCAGTTGTGAGTCTGAAGGTCCTGAGTCTAAAAACTCCTGATTCCTAGTATTGAGTCTGAAGGTCCTACGTTTTAGTGTTCTGAGTCTGAATGTCATGAGTCCTAGTGTTCTGAGTCTGAATGTCCTGACTCCTAGTGTTCTGAGTGTGAGAGTCCTGAGTCCTAGTGTTCTGAGTCTGATTGTTCTGAGTCTTAGTTTTCTGAATCTGAAGATCCTGAATCCTAGTAATGAGTCTGAATGTCCTGAGTCCTAGTTTTCTTAGTCAGAAGATCGTGAGTCTTAGTATTGAGTCTGAAGGTCCTTAGTATTAATGTTCTGAGTCTGAAGTCCCTGAGTCCTAGTATTGAGACTGAAGGTCCTGAGTCCTAATGTTCTGAGTCTGAAGGTCATAAGTCCTGTTTTTCTGAGTCTGAAGGTCTTAAGTTTTAGTGTTCTGAGTCTGAAGATCCTGAGTCCTAGTATTGAGTCTGAAGGTCCTGAATCCTAGTGTTCTGAGTCTGAAGGTCCTGAATCCTAGTGTTCTGAGTCTGAAGGTCCTGAGTCCTAGTTTTCTGAGTCTGAAGGTCCTGAGTCTTAGTTTTCTGAGTCTGAAGGTCCTGAGTCTTATTTTTCTGAGTCTGAAGGTCCTGAGTCTTATTTTTCTGAGTCTGAAGGTCCTGAGTCTTATTTTTCTGAGTCTGAAGGTCCTGAGTCTTATTTTTCTGAGTCTGAAGGTCCTGAGTCCTAGTGTTTTCAGTCTGAAGGTCCTGATTCCTAGTGTTTTCAGTCTGAAGGCCCTGAGTCCTAGTGTTTTCAGTCTGAAGGCCCTGAGTCCTAGTGTTCTGAGTCTGAAGGCCCTGAGTCCTAGTGTTCTGAGTGTGAGAGTCCTGAGTCCTAGTGTTCTGAGTCTGATTGTTCTGAGTCTTAGTTTTCTGAATCTGAAGATCCTGAATCCTAGTAATGAGTCTGAATGTCCTGAGTCCTAGTTTTCTTAGTCTGAAGATCGTGAGTCTTAGTATTGAGTCTGAAGGTCCTTAGTATTAATGTTCTGAGTCTGAAGTCCCTGAGTCCTAGTATTGAGACTGAAGGTCCTGAGTCCTAATGTTCTGAGTCTGAAGGTCATAAGTCCTGTTTTTCTGAGTCTGAAGGTCTTAAGTTTTAGTGTTCTGAGTCTGAAGATCCTGAATCCTAGTGTTCTGAGTCTGAAGGTCCTGAGTCCTAGTTTTCTGAGTCTGAAGGTCCTGAGTCCTAGTTTTCTGAGTCTGAAGGTCCTGAGTCCTAGTTTTCTGAGTCTGAAGGTCCTGAGTCCTAGTTTTCTGAGTCTGAAGGTCCTGAGTCTTATTTTTCTGAGTCTGAAGGTCCTGAGTCCTTGTGTTCTGAGCCTGAAGGTCCTGGTTCTGAAGGTCCTGAGTCCTAGTATTGAGTCTGAAAATCCTGAGTCCTAGTGTTGTGAGTCTGATTGTCCTGTGGGCCAGTGTTCTGAGTCTGAAGGCCCTGAGTCCTAGTTTTCGGAGTCTGAAGGTCTGAAGGTTGACCACTGTTAGTTTATGACATGTTAACTAGTTGTTAGCATTATACTATAAATGTTAAGTGATGTCCCCATTAGGAACAACATGTTCTACACATAATGTTTAAAATTGTCCCCTCTGTCCTAAAAACTTGACTGAATGTGCACACGTACGTCTATGAAAGTTGAGCAGTTGTCTGCTGACGTTGCTTTAAATGTTCATTAAGCTGCAAATGTGCTTCTCTGATCTCCGTCTGTAGGTTCTGAGTCTGAGTGCTGCTGGACGCTGTAGATCTCAGGCATGTTTTTAGTATTTTTAGTACAACATATTTACATCAGTATCTGGAAGACTCCACGTATGTAGCATATTTGTATTCTCTGGCCTCTTTGCTTTTTTTATGACGCTCTTTCTCTTTCAATAATTTTTTTATTCTGCTTTTTATTTTCATCCGGTCCATTACATTTTTTCGTCCACTATTTTTCGCAGAAGGATCTTCAACCTTTTTTTCAACAGCGAAAGGACATTATTTTGTAGAATTATAAGCTTCCTTTGCGTTTCTTCTATTGTCTTTCAACAATCTTTAATTTTATTTTCCATATTCCTTTGTAATCAGCTTTTTAATTTCATCCGGTCCACTTAATTTTTCGTCCACTATTTTTCGCAGAAGGATCTTCAACTTTTTTTCAACAGCTAAAGGACAACATTTTTTAGAACTATAAGCTTCCTTTGCGTTTCTTCTATTGTCTTTCAACAATCTTTAATATTATTTTCCATATTCCTTTGTAATCAGCTTCTTAATTTCATCCGGTCCACTTAATTTTTCATCCACTATTGTTCGCAGAAGGATCTTCAATCGCCGTTTTCAACAGCGAAAGGACATTATTTTGTAGAATTATAAGCTTCCTTTGCGTTTCTTTTATTGTCTTTCCACAATCTTTAATTTTATTTTCCATATTCCTTTGTAATTTGCTTTTTTTCATCCGGTCCACCAAATTTTTCGTCCACTATTTTTTGCAGAAGGATCTTCAATCGACATTTTTTCAACAGCGAAAGGACAACATTTTGTAGAGATATAAGCTTCCTTTGCATTTCTTCTATTGTCTTTTAACAAACTTTAATTTTATTTTCCATATTCCTTTGTAATCAGCTTTTTAATTTCATCCGGTCCACTTAATTTTTCGTCCACTATTGTTCGCAGAAGGATCTTCAATCGCCATTTTCAACTGCGAAAGGACATCATTTTGTAGAATTATAAGCTTCCTTTGCGTTTCTTTTATTGTATTTCAACACTCAATTTTATTTTCCATATTCCTTTGTAATCTTCTTTTTTAATTTCATCGGTCCACTAAATTTTTCATCCACTATTTTTCGCAGAAGGATATTCAATTGACATTTTTTCAACAGCGAAAGGACATCATTTTGTAGAATTATAAGCTTCCTTTGCGTTTCTTCTATTGTATTTCAACACTCCATTTTATTTTCCATATTCCTTTGTAATCTTCTTTTTTAATTTCATTGGTCCACTAAATTTTTCATCCACTATTTTTCGCAGAAGGATCTTCAATCGACATTTTCTCAACAGCGAAAGGACATCATTTTGTAGAATTTTAAGCTTCCTTTGCGTTTCTTTTATTGTATTTCAACACTCAATTTTATTTTCCATATTCCTTCGTAATCTTCTTTTTTAATTTCATCAGTCCACTAAATTTTTCATCCACTATTTTTCGCAGAAGGATCTTCAATCGACATTTTTTCAACAGCGAAAGGACATCATTTTGTAGAATTATAAGCTTCCTTTGCGTTTCTTCTATTGTCTTTCAACAATCTTCAACCTTTTTTTCATCAGCGAAACGAGCTTTATTTTGCAGAATTATAAGCTTCCTTTGCGTTTCTTCTATTGTCTTTCAACAATCTTTAATTTTATTTTCCATATCCATTTTTAATTTGGTTTTTTTTCATCCGGTCCACTTAATTTTTCGTCCACTATTTTTCGCAGAAGGATCTTCAATCGACATTTTTTCAACAGCGAAAGGACATCATTTTGTAGAATTATAAGCTTCCTTTGCGTTTCTTTTATTGTATTTCAACACTCAATTTTATTTTCCATATTCCTTTGTAATCTTCTTTTTTAATAATCATCGGCCCACTAAATTTTTCATCCACTATTTTTCGCAGAAGGATCTTCAATCGACATTTTTTCAACAGCGAAAGGACATCATTTTGTAGAATTATAAGCTTCCTTTGCGTTTCTTTTATTGTATTTCAACACTCAATTTTATTTTCCATATTCCTTTGTAATCTTCTTTTTTAATTTCATCGGTCCACTAAATTTTTCATCCACTATTTTTCGCAGAAGGATATTCAATCGACATTTTTTCAACAGCGAAAGGACATCATTTTGTAGAATTATAAGCTTCCTTTGCGTTTCTTCTATTGTCTTTCAACAATCTTCAACCTTTTTTTCATCAGCGAAACGAGCTTTATTTTGTAGAATTATAAGCTTCCTTTGCGTTTCTTCTATTGTCTTTCAACAATCTTCAACCTTTTTTTCATCAGCGAAACGAGCTTTATTTTGTAGAATTATAAGCTTCCTTTGCGTTTCTTCTATTGTCTTTCAACAATCTTTATTATTATTTTCCATATTCCTTTGTAATCAGCTTTTTAATTTCATCCGGTCCACTTAATTTTTCGTCCACTATTTTTCGCAGAAGGATCTTCAATCGACATTTTTTCAACAGCGAAAGGACATCATTTTGTAGAATTATAAGCTTCCTTTGCGTTTCTTTTATTGTATTTCAACACTCAATTTTATTTTCCATATTCCTTTGTAATCTTCTTTTTTAATTTCATCGGTCCACTAAATTTTTCATCCACTATTTTTCGCAGAAGGATCTTCAATCGACATTTTTTCAACAGCGAAAGGACATCATTTTGTAGAATTATAAGCTTCCTTTGCGTTTCTTTTATTGTATTTCAACACTCAATTTTATTTTCCATATTCCTTTGTAATCTTCTTTTTTAATAATCATCGGCCCACTAAATTTTTCATCCACTATTTTTCGCAGAAGGATCTTCAATCGACATTTTTTCAACAGCGAAAGGACATCATTTTGTAGAATTATAAGCTTCCTTTGCGTTTCTTTTATTGTATTTCAACACTCAATTTTATTTTCCATATTCCTTTGTAATCTTCTTTTTTAATTTCATCGGTCCACTAAATTTTTCATCCACTATTTTTCGCAGAAGGATCTTCAATCGACATTTTTTCAACAGCGAAAGGACATCATTTTGTAGAATTATAAGCTTCCTTTGCGTTTCTTCTATTGTCTTTCAACAATCTTCAACCTTTTTTTCATCAGCGAAACAAGCTTTATTTTGTAGAATTATAAGCTTCCTTTGCGTTTCTTCTATTGTCTTTCAACAATCTTCAACCTTTTTTTCATCAGCGAAACGAGCTTTATTTTGTAGAATTATAAGCTTCCTTTGCGTTTCTTCTATTGTCTTTCAACAATCTTTATTATTATTTTCCATATTCCTTTGTAATCAGCTTTTTAATTTCATCCGGTCCACTTAATTTTTCGTCCACTATTTTTCGCAGAAGGATCTTCAATCGACATTTTTTCAACAGCGAAAGGACATCATTCTGTAGAATTATAAGCTTCCTTTGCGTTTCTTTTATTGTATTTCAACACTCAATTTTATTTTCCATATTCCTTTGTAATCTTCTTTTTTAATTTCATCGGTCCACTAAATTTTTCATCCACTATTTTTCGCAGAAGGATCTTCAATCGACATTTTTTCAACAGCGAAAGGACATCATTTTGTAGAATTATAAGCTTCCTTTGCGTTTCTTTTATTGTATTTCAACACTCAATTTTATTTTCCATATTCCTTTGTAATCTTCTTTTTTAATTTCATCGGTCCACTAAATTTTTCATCCACTATTTTTCGCAGAAGGATCTTCAATCCACATTTTTTCAACAGCGAAAGGACATCATTTTGTAGAATTATACGCTTCCTTTGCGTTTCTTCTATTGTCTTTCAACAATCTTTAATTTTATTGTCCATATTCATTTGTAATTTGTTTTTTTTCATCCGGTCCACTTAATTTTTCGTCCACTATTTTTCGCAGAAGGATCTTCAATCGACATTTTTTCAACAGCGAAAGGACATCATTTTGTAGAATTATAAGCTTCCTTTGCGTTTCTTTTATTGTATTTCAACACTCAATTTTATTTTCCATATTCCTTTGTAATCTTCTTTTTTAATTTCATCGGTCCACTAAATTTTCATCCACTATTTTTCGCAGAAGGATCTTCAATCGACATTTTTTCAACAGCGAAAGGACATCATTTTGTAGAATTATAAGCTTCCTTTGCGTTTCTTCTATTGTCTTTCAACAATCTTCAACCTTTTTTTTCATCAGCGAAACGAGCTTTATTTTGTAGAATTATAAGCTTTTTTTGCGTTTCTTCTATTGTCTTTCAACAATCTTTAATTTTATTTTCCATATTCATTTGTAATTTGTTTTTTTTTTTCATCCGGTCCACTTAATTTTTCGTCCACTATTTTTCGCAGAAGGATCTTCAATCGACATTTTTTCAACAGCGAAAGGACATCATTTTGTAGAATTATAAGCTTCCTTTGCGTTTCTTCTATTGTCTTTCAACAATCTTCAACCTTTTTTTCATCAGCGAAACGAGCTTTATTTTGTAGAATTATAAGCTTCCTTTGCGTTTCTTCTATTGTCTTTCAACAATCTTTAATTTTATTTTCCATATTCCTTTGTAATCAGCTCTTTAATTTCATCCGGTCCACTTAATTTTTCGTCCACTATTTTTCGCAGAAGGATCTTCAATCGACATTTTTTCAACAGCGAAAGGACATCATTATGTAGAATTATAAGCTTCCTTTTCGTTTCTTTTATTGTATTTCAACACTCAATTTTATTTTCCATATTCCTTTGTAATCTTCTTTTTTAATTTCATCGGTCCACTAAATTTTTCATCCACTATTTTTCGCAGAAGGATCTTCAATCGACATTTTTTCAACAGCGAAAGGACATCATTTTGTAGAATTATAAGCTTCCTTTGCGTTTCTTCTATTGTCTTTCAACAATCTTCAACCTTTTTTTCATCAGCGAAACGAGCTTTATTTTGTAGAATTATAAGCTTCCTTTGCGTTTCTTCTATTGTCTTTCAACAATCTTCAACCTTTTTTTCATCAGCGAAACGAGCTTTATTTTGTAGAATTATAAGCTTCCTTTGCGTTTCTTCTATTGTCTTTCAACAATCTTTAATTTTATTTTCCATATTCCTTTGTAATCTTCTTTTTTAATTTCATCGGTCCACTAAATTTTTCATCCACTATTTTTCGCAGAAGGATCTTCAATCGACATTTTTTCAACAGCGAAAGGACATCATTTTGTAGAATTATAAGCTTCCTTTGCGTTTCTTTTATTGTATTTCAACACTCAATTTTATTTTCCATATTCCTTTGTAATCTTCTTTTTTAATTTCATCGGTCCACTAAATTTTTCATCCACTATTTTTCGCAGAAGGATCTTCAATCGACATTTTTTCAACAGCGAAAGGACATCATTTTGTAGAATTATAAGCTTCCTTTGCGTTTCTTTTATTGTATTTCAACACTCAATTTTATTTTCCATATTCCTTTGTAATCTTCTTTTTTAATTTCATCGGTCCACTAAATTTTTCATCCACTATTTTTCGCAGAAGGATCTTCAATCGACATTTTTTCAACAGCGAAAGGACATCATTTTGTAGAATTATAAGCTTCCTTTGCGTTTCTTCTATTGTCTTTCAACAATCTTCAACCTTTTTTTCATCAGCGAAACGAGCTTTATTTTGTAGAATTATAAGCTTCCTTTGCGTTTCTTCTATTGTCTTTCAACAATCTTCAACCTTTTTTTCATCAGCGAAACAAGCTTTATTTTGTAGAATTATAAGCTTCCTTTGCGTTTCTTCTGTTGTCTTTCAACAATCTTTATTATTATTTTCCATATTCCTTTGTAATCAGCTTTTTAATTTCATCCGGTCCACTTAATTTTTCGTCCACTATTTTTCGCAGAAGGATCTTCAATCGACATTTTTTCAACAGCGAAAGGACATCATTCTGTAGAATTATAAGCTTCCTTTGCGTTTCTTTTATTGTATTTCAACACTCAATTTTATTTTCCATTTTCCTTTGTAATCTTCTTTTTTAATTTCATCGGTCCACTAAATTTTTCATCCACTATTTTTCGCAGAAGGATCTTCAATCCACATTTTTTCAACAGCGAAAGGACATCATTTTGTAGAATTATACGCTTCCTTTGCGTTTCTTTTATTGTATTTCAACACTCAATTTTATTTTCCATATTCCTTTGTAATCTTCTTTTTTAATTTCATCGGTCCACTAAATTTTTCATCCACTATTTTTCGCAGAAGGATCTTCAATCGACATTTTTTCAACAGCGAAAGGACATCATTTTGTAGAATTATAAGCTTCCTTTGCGTTTCTTCTATTGTCTTTCAACAATCTTTAATTTTATTTTCCATATTCATTTGTAATTTGTTTTTTTTTCATCCGGTCCACTTAATTTTTCGTCCACTATTTTTCGCAGAAGGATCTTCAATCGACATTTTTTCAACAGCGAAAGGACATCATTTTGTAGAATCATAAGCTTCCTTTGCGTTTCTTCTATTGTCTTTCAACAATCTTTAATTTTATTTTCCATATCCATTTTTAATTTGTTTTTTTTTCATCCGGTCCACTTAATTTTTCGTCCACTATTTTTCGCAGAAAGATCTTCAATCGACATTTTTTCAACAGCGAAAGGACATCATTTTGTAGAATTATAAGTTTCCTTTGCGTTTCTTTTATTGTATTTCAACACTCAATTTTATTTTCCATATTCCTTTGTAATCTTCTTTTTTAATAATCATCGGCCCACTAAATTTTTCATCCACTATTTTTCGCAGAAGGATCTTCAATCGACATTTTTTCAACAGCGAAAGGACATCATTTTGTAGAATTATAAGCTTCCTTTGCATTTCTTTTATTGTATTTCAACACTCAATTTTATTTTCCATATTCCTTTGTAATCTTCTTTTTTAATTTCATCGGTCCACCAAATTTTTCATCCACTATTTTTCGCAGAAGGATCTTCAATCGACATTTTTTCAACAGCGAAAGGACATCATTTTGTAGAATTATAAGCTTCCTTTGCGTTTCTTCTATTGTCTTTCAACAATCTTCAACCTTTTTTTCATCAGCGAAACGAGCTTTATTTTGTAGAATTATAAGCTTCCTTTGCGTTTCTTCTATTGTCTTTCAACAATCTTTATTATTATTTTCCATATTCCTTTGTAATCAGCTTTTTAATTTCATCCGGTCCACTTAATTTTTCGTCCACTATTTTTCGCAGAAGGATCTTCAATCGACATTTTTTCAACAGCGAAAGGACATCATTCTGTAGAATTATAAGCTTCCTTTGCGTTTCTTTTATTGTATTTCAACACTCAATTTTATTTTCCATATTCCTTTGTAATCTTCTTTTTTAATTTCATCGGTCCACTAAATTTTTCATCCACTATTTTTCGCAGAAGGATCTTCAATCGACATTTTTTCAACAGCGAAAGGACATCATTTTGTAGAATTATAAGCTTCCTTTGCGTTTCTTTTATTGTATTTCAACACTCAATTTTATTTTCCATATTCCTTTGTAATCTTCTTTTTTAATTTCATCGGTCCACTAAATTTTTCATCCACTATTTTTCGCAGAAGGATCTTCAATCGACATTTTTTCAACAGCGAAAGGACATCATTTTGTAGAATCATAAGCTTCCTTTGCGTTTCTTCTATTGTCTTTCAACAATCTTTAATTTTATTTTCCATATTCATTTGTAATTTGTTTTTTTTTTCATCCGGTCCACTTAATTTTTCGTCCACTATTTTTCGCAGAAGGATCTTCAATCGACATTTTTTCAACAGCGAAAGGACATCATTTTGTAGAATTATAAGCTTACTTTGCGTTTCTTCTATTGTCTTTCAACAATCTTCAACCTTTTTTTCATCAGCGAAACGAGCTTTATTTTGTAGAATTATAAGCTTCCGTTGCGTTTCTTCTATTCTCTTTCAACAATCTTTAATTTTATTTTCCATATTCCTTTGTAATCAGCTCTTTAATTTCATCCGGTCCACTTAATTTTTCGTCTACTATTTTTCGCAGATGGATCTTCAATCGACATTTTTTCAACAGCGAAAGGACATCATTTTGTAGAATTATAAGCTTCCTTTGCGTTTCTTTTATTGTATTTCAACACTCAATTTTATTTTCCATATTCCTTTGTAATCTTCTTTTTTAATTTCATCGGTCCACTAAATTTTTCATCCACTATTTTTCGCAGAAGGATCTTCAATCAACATTTTTTCAACAGCGAAAGGACATCATTTTGTAGAATTATAAGCTTCCTTTGCGTTTCTTCTATTGTCTTTCAACAATCTTCAACCTTTTTTTCATCAGCGAAACGAGCTTTATTTTGTAGAATTATAAGCTTCCTTTGCGTTTCTTTTATTCTCTTTCAACAATCTTTAATTTTATTTTCCATATTCCTTTGTAATCAGCTCTTTAATTTCATCCGGTCCACTTAATTTTTCGTCCACTATTTTTCGCAGATGGATCTTCAATCGACATTTTTTCAACATCGAAATGACATCATTTTGTAGAATTATAAGCTTCCTTTTCGTTTCTTTTATTGTATTTCAACACTCAATTTTATTTTCCATATTCCTTTGTAATCTTGTTTTTTAATTTCATCGGTCCACTAAATTTTTCATCCACTATTTTTCGCAGAAGGATCTTCAATCAACATTTTTTCAACAGCGAAAGGACATCATTTTGTAGAATTATAAGCTTCCTTTGCGTTTCTTCTATTGTCTTTCAACAATCTTCAACCTTTTTTTCATCAGCGAAACGAGCTTTATTTTGTAGAATTATAAGCTTCCTTTGCGTTTCTTCTATTGTATTTAAACAATCTTTAATTTTATTTTCCATATTCCTTTGTAATCAGCTCTTTAGTTTCATCCGGTCCACTTAATTTTTCGTCCACTATTTTTCGCAGAAGGATCTTCAATCGACATTTTTTCAACAGCGAAAGGACATCATTTTGTAGAATTATAAGCTTCCTTTGCGTTTCTTCTATTGTCTTTCAACAATCTTCAACCTTTTTTTCATCAGCGAAACGAGCTTTATTTTGTAGAATTATAAGCTTCCTTTGCGTTTCTTTTATTGTATTTCAACACTCAATTTTAATTTCCATATTCCTTTGTAATCAGCTTTTTTTTTTCAATCGGTCCACTTATTTTTTTGTCCACTATTTTTCGCAGAAGGATCTTCAACCTTTTTTTCAACAGCGAAAGGACATCATTTTGTAGAATTATAAGCTTCCTTTGCGTTTCTTCTATTGTCTTTCAACAATCTTCAACCTTTTTTTCATCAGCGAAACGAGCTTTATTTTGTAGAATTATAAGCTTCCTTTGCGTTTCTTCTATTGTCTTTCTACAATCTTTAATTTTTTTTTTCCATATTCATTTGTAATTTGTTTTTTTTTTTCATCCGTTCCACTTAATTTTTCGTCCACTATTTTTCGCAGAAGGATCTTCAATCGACATTTTTTCAACAGCGAAAGGACATCATTTTGTAGAATTATAAGCTTACTTTGCGTTTCTTCTATTGTCTTTCAACAATCTTTATTATTATTTTCCATATTCCTTTGTAATCAGCTTTTTAATTTCATCCGGTCCACTTAATTTTTCGTCCACTATTTTTCGCAGAAGGATCTTCAATCGACATTTTTTCAACAACGAAAGGACATCATTTTGTAGAATTATAAGCTTCCTTTGCGTTTCTTTTATTGTATTTCAACACTCAATTTTATTTTCCATATTCCTTTGTAATCTTCTTTTTTAATTTCATCGGTCCACTAAATTTTTCATCCACTATTTTTCGCAGAAGGATCTTCAATCGACATTTTTTCAACAGCGAAAGGACATCATTTTGTAGAATTATAAGCTTCCTTTGCGTTTCTTTTATTGTATTTCAACACTCAATTTTATTTTCCATATTCCTTTGTAATCTTCTTTTTTAATTTCATCGGTCCACTAAATTTTTCATCCACTATTTTTCGCAGAAGGATCTTCAATCGACATTTTTTCAACAGCGAAAGGACATCATTTTGTAGAATTATAAGCTTCCTTTGCGTTTCTTCTATTGTCTTTCAACAATCTTCAACCTTTTTTTCATCAGCGAAACGAGCTTTATTTTGTAGAATTATAAGCTTTCTTTGCGTTTCTTCTATTGTCTTTCAACAATCTTTAATTTTATTTTCCATATTCATTTGTAATTTGTTTTTTTTTTTCATCCGGTCCACTTAATTTTTCGTCCACTATTTTTCGCAGAAGGATCTTCAATCGACATTTTTTCAACAGCGAAAGGACATCATTTTGTAGAATTATAAGCTTCCTTTGCGTTTCTTTTATTGTATTTCAACACTCAATTTTATTTTCCATATTCCTTTGTAATCTTCTTTTTTAATTTCATCGGTCCACTAAATTTTTCATCCACTATTTTTCGCAGAAGGATCTTCAATCGACATTTTTTCAACAGCGACAGGACATCATTTTGTAGAATTATAAGCTTCCTTTGCGTTTCTTCTATTGTCTTTCAACAATCTTCAACCTTTTTTTCATCAGCGAAACGAGCTTTATTTTGTAGAATTATAAGCTTCCTTTGCGTTTCTTCTATTATCTTTCAACAATCTTTAATTTTATTTTCCATATTCCTTTGTAATCAGCTCTTTAATTTCATCCGGTCCACTTAATTTTTCGTCCACTATTTTTCGCAGAAGGATCTTCAATCGACATTTTTTCAACAGCGAAAGGACATCATTTTGTAGAATTATAAGCTTCCTTTGCGTTTCTTCTATTGTATTTCAACAATCTTTAATTTTATTTTCCATATTCATTTGTAATTTGTTTTTTTTTCATCCGGTCCACTAAATTTTTCATCCACCATTTTTCGCAGAAGGATCTTCAATCGACATTTTTTCAACAGCGAAAGGACATCATTTTGTAGAATTATAAGCTTCCTTTGCGTTTCTTTTATTGTATTTCAACACTCAATTTTATTTTCCATATTCCTTTGTAATCTTCTTTTTTAATTTCATCGGTCCACTACATTTTTCATCCACTATTTTTCGCAGAAGGATCTTCAATCGACATTTTTTCAACAGCGAAAGGACATCATTTTGTAGAATTATAAGCTTCCTTTGCATTTCTTCTATTGTCTTTCAACAATCTTCAACCTTTTTTTCATCAGCGAAACGAGTTTTATTTTGTAGAATTATAAGCTTTCTTTGCGTTTCTTCTATTGTCTTTCAACAATCTTTAATTTTATTTTCCATATTCATTTGTAATTTGTTTTTTTTTTTCATCCGGTCCACTTAATTTTTCGTCCACTATTTTTCGCAGAAGGATCTTCAATCGACATTTTTTCAACAGCGAAAGGACATCATTTTGTAGAATTATAAGCTTCCTTTGCGTTTCTTTATTGTATTTCAACACTCAATTTTATTTTCCATATTCCTTTGTAATCTTCTTTTTTAATTTCATCGGTCCACTAAATTTTTCATCCACTATTTTTCGCAGAAGGATCTTCAATCGACATTTTTTCAACAGCGAAAGGACATCATTTTGTAGAATTATAAGCTTCCTTTGCGTTTCTTTTATTGTATTTCAACACTCAATTTTATTTTCCATATTCCTTTGTAATCTTCTTTTTTAATTTCATCGGTCCACTAAATTTTTCATCCACTATTTTTCGCAGAAGGATCTTCAATCGACATTTTTTCAACAGCGAAAGGACATCATTTTGTAGAATTATAAGCTTCCTTTGCGTTTCTTCTATTGTCTTTCAACAATCTTCAACCTTTTTTTCATCAGCGAAACGAGCTTTATTTTGTAGAATTATAAGCTTTCTTTGCGTTTCTTTCTATTGTCTTTCAACAATCTTTAATTTTATTTTCCATATTCATTTGTAATTTGTTTTTTTTTTTCATCCGGTCCACTTAATTTTTCGTCCACTATTTTTCGCAGAAGGATCTTCAATCGACATTTTTTCAACATGGAAAGGACATCATTTTGTAGAATTATAAGCTTCCTTTGCGTTTCTTTTATTGTATTTCAACACTCAATTTTATTTTCCATATTCCTTTGTAATCTTCTTTTTTAATTTCATCGGTCCACTAAATTTTTCATCCACTATTTTTCGCAGAAGGATCTTCAATCGACATTTTTTCAACAGCGAAAGGACATCATTTTGTAGAATTATAAGCTTCCTTTGCGTTTCTTCTATTGTCTTTCAACAATCTTCAACCTTTTTTTCATCAGCGAAACGAGCTTTATTTTGTAGAATTATAAGCTTCCTTTGCGTTTCTTTTATTGTATTTCAACACTCAATTTTAATTTCCATATTCCTTTGTAATCAGCTTTTTTTTTTTTTTTCAATCGGTCCACTTAATTTTTTGTCCACTATTTTTCGCAGAAGGATCTTCAACCTTTTTTTCAACAGCGAAAGGACATCATTTTGTAGAATTATAAGCTTCCTTTGCGTTTCTTTTATTGTATTTCAACACTCAATTTTATTTTCCATATTCCTTGTAATCTTCTTTTTTAATTTCATCGGTCCACTAAATTTTTCATCCACTATTTTTCGCAGAAGGATCTTCAATCGACATTTTTCAACAGCGAAAGGACATCATTTTGTAGAATTATAAGCTTCCTTTGCGTTTCTTTTATTGTATTTCAACACTCAATTTTATTTTCCATATTCCTTTGTAATCTTCTTTTTAATTTCATCGGTCCACTAAATTTTTCATCCACTATTTTTCGCAGAAGGATCTTCAATCGACATTTTTTCAACAGCGAAAGGACATCATTTTGTAGAATTATAAGCTTCCTTTGCGTTTCTTCTATTGTCTTTCAACAATCTTTAATTTTATTTTCCATATTCCTTTGTAATCAGCTCTTTAATTTCATCCGGTCCACTTAATTTTTCGTCCACTATTTTTCGCAGAAGGATCTTCAATCGACATTTTTTCAACAGCGAAAGGACATCATTTTGTAGAATTATAAGCTTCCTTTGCGTTTCTTCTTTTGTATTTCAACAATCTTTAAGTTTATTTTCCATATTCATTTGTAATTTGTTTTTTTTTTCCATCTGGTCCACTTAATTTTTCGTCCACTATTTTTCGCAGAAGGATCTTCAATCGACATTTTTCAACAGCGAAAGGACATCATTTTGTAGAATTATAAGCTTCCTTTGCGTTTCTTTTATTGTATTTCAACACTCAATTTTATTTTCCATATTCCTTTGTAATCTTCTTTTTTAATTTCATCGGTCCACTAAATTTTTCATCCACTATTTTTCGCAGAAGGATCTTCAATCGACATTTTTTCAACAGCGAAAGGACATCATTTTGTAGAATTATAAGCTTCCTTTGCGTTTCTTCTATTATCTTTCAACAATCTTTAATTTTATTTTCCATATTCCTTTGTAATCAGCTCTTTAATTTCATCCGGTCCACTTAATTTTTCGTCCACTATTTTTCGCAGAAGGATCTTCAATCGACATTTTTTCAACAGCGAAAGGACATCATTTTGTAGAATTATAAGCTTCCTTTGCGTTTCTTCTATTGTATTTCAACAATCTTTAATTTTATTTTCCATATTCATTTGTAATTTGTTTTTTTTTCATCCGGTCCACTTAATTTTTCGTCCACTATTTTTCGCAGAAGGATCTTCAATCGACATTTTTCAACAGCGAAAGGACATCATTTTGTAGAATTATAAGCTTCCTTTGCGTTTCTTTTATCGTATTTCAACACTCAATTTTATTTTCCATATTCCTTTGTAATCTTCTTTTTTAATTTCATCGGTCCACTAAATTTTTCATCCACTATTTTTCGCAGAAGGATCTTCAATCGACATTTTTTCAACAGCGAAAGGACATCATTTTGTAGAATTATAAGCTTCCTTTGCGTTTCTTTTATTGTATTTCAACACTCAATTTTATTTTCCATATTCCTTTGTAATCTTGTTTTTTAATTTCATCGGTCCACTAAATTTTTCATCCACTATTTTTCGCAGAAGGATCTTCAATCGACATTTTTTCAACAGCGAAAGGACATCATTTTGTAGAATTATAAGCTTCCTTTGCATTTCTTCTATTGTCTTTCAACAATCTTCAACCTTTTTTTCATCAGCGAAACGAGCTTTATTTTGTAGAATTATAAGCTTCCTTTGCGTTTCTTCTATTGTCTTTCAACAATCTTTAATTTTATTTTCCATATTCCTTTGTAATCTTCTTTTTTAATTTCATCGGTCCACTAAATTTTTCGTCCACTATTTTTCGCAGAAGGATCTTCAATCGACATTTTTTCAACAGCGAAAGGACATCATTATGTAGAATTATAAGCTTCCTTTTCGTTTCTTTTATTGTATTTCAACACTCAATTTTATTTTCCATATTCCTTTGTAATCTTGTTTTTTAATTTCATCGGTCCACTAAATTTTTCATCCACTATTTTTCATAGAAGGATCTTCTATCGACATTTTTTCAACAGCGAAAGGACATCATTTTGTAGAATTATAAGCTTCCTTTGCGTTTCTTCTATTGTCTTTCAACAATCTTCAACCTTTTTTTCATCAGCGAAACGAGCTTTATTTTGTAGAATTATAAGCTTCCTTTGCGTTTCTTCTATTGTCTTTCAACAATTTTTAATTTTATTTTCCATATTCATTTGTAATTTGTTTTTTTTTCATCCGGCCAACTTAATTTTTCATCCACTATTTTTCACAGAAGGATCTTCAATCGACATTTTTTCAACAGCGAAAGGACATCATTTTGTAGAATTATAAGCTTCCTTTGCGTTTCTTCTATTGTCTTTCAAAGATCTTCAACCTTTTTTTCATCAGCGAAACGAGCTTTATTTTGTAGAATTATAAGCTTCCTTTGCGTTTCTTCTATTGTATTTCAACAATCTTTAATTTTATTTTCCATATTCATTTGTAATTTGTTTTTTTTTCATCTGGTCCACTTAATTTTTCGTCCACTATTTTTCGCAGAAGGATCTTCAATCGACATTTTTCAACAGCGAAAGGACATCATTTTGTAGAATTATAAGCTTCCTTTGCGTTTCTTCTATTGTCTTTCAAAGATCTTCAACTTTTTTTTCATCAGCGAAACGAGCTTTATTTTGTAGAATTATAAGCTTCCTTTGCGTTTCTTCTATTGTATTTCAACAATCTTTAATTTTATTTTCCATATTCATTTGTAATTTGTTTTTTTTTCATCCGGTCCACTTAATTTTTCGTCCACTATTTTTCGCAGAAGGATCTTCAATCGACATTTTTTCAACAGCGAAAGGACATCATTTTGTAGAATTATAAGCTTCCTTTGCGTTTCTTTTATTGTATTTCAACACTCAATTTTATTTTCCATATTCCTTTGTAATCTTCTTTTTAATTTCATCGGTCCACTAAATTTTTCATCCACTATTTTTCGCAGAAGGATCTTCAATCGACATTTTTTCAACAGCGAAAGGACATCATTTTGTAGAATTATAAGCTTCCTTTGCGTTTCTTCTATTGTATTTCAACAATCTTTAATTTTATTTTCCATATTCATTTGTAATCAGCTCTTTAATTTCATCCGGTCCACTTAATTTTTCGTCCACTATTTTTCGCAGAAGGATCTTCAATCGACATTTTTCAACAGCGAAAGGACATCATTTTGTAGAATTATAAGCTTCCTTTGCGTTTGTTTTATTGTATTTCAACACTCAATTTTATTTTCCATATTCCTTTGTAATCTTCTTTTTTAATTTCATCGGTCCACTAAATTTTTCATCCACTATTTTTCGCAGAAGGATCTTCAATCGACATTTTTTCAACAGCGAAAGGACATCATTTTGTAGAATTATAAGCTTCCTTTGCGTTTCTTCTATTATCTTTCAACAATCTTTAATTTTATTTTCCATATTCCTTTGTAATCAGCTCTTTAATTTCATCCGGTCCACTTAATTTTTCGTCCACTATTTTTCGCAGAAGGATCTTCAATCGACATTTTTTCAACAGCGAAAGGACATCATTTTGTAGAATTATAAGCTTCCTTTGCGTTTCTTCTATTGTATTTCAACAATCTTTAATTTTATTTTCCATATTCATTTGTAATTTGTTTTTTTTTTCATCCGGTCCACTTAATTTTTCGTCCACTATTTTTCGCAGAAGGATCTTCAATCGACATTTTTCAACAGCGAAAGGACATCATTTTGTAAAATTATAAGCTTCCTTTGCGTTTCTTTTATTGTATTTCAACACTCAATTTTATTTTCCATATTCCTTTGTAATCTTCTTTTTTAATTTCATCGGTCCACTAAATTTTTCATCCACTATTTTTCGCAGAAGGATCTTCAATCGACATTTTTTCAACAGCGAAAGGACATCATTTTGTAGAATTCTAAGCTTCCTTTGCGTTTCTTTTATTGTATTTCAACACTCAATTTTATTTTCCATATTCCTTTGTAATCTTGTTTTTTAATTTCATCGGTCCACTAAATTTTTCGTCCACTATTTTTCGCAGAAGGATCTTCAATCGACATTTTTTCAACAGCGAAAGGACATCATTTTGTAGAATTATAAGCTTCCTTTGCATTTCTTCTATTGTCTTTCAACAATCTTCAACCTTTTTTTCATCAGCGAAACGAGCTTTATTTTGTAGAATTATAAGCTTCCTTTGCGTTTCTTCTATTGTCTTTCAACAATCTTTAATTTTATTTTCCATATTCCTTTGTAATCTTCTTTTTTAATTTCATCGGTCCACTAAATTTTTCGTCCACTATTTTTCGCAGAAGGATCTTCAATCGACATTTTTTCAACAGCGAAAGGACATCATTATGTAGAATTATAAGCTTCCTTTTCGTTTCTTTTATTGTATTTCAACACTCAATTTTATTTTCCATATTCCTTTGTAATCTTGTTTTTTAATTTCATCGGTCCACTAAATTTTTCATCCACTATTTTTCATAGAAGGATCTTCTATCGACATTTTTTCAACAGCGAAAGGACATCATTTTGTAGAATTATAAGCTTCCTTTGCGTTTCTTCTATTGTCTTTCAACAATCTTCAACCTTTTTTTCATCAGCGAAACGAGCTTTATTTTGTAGAATTATAAGCTTCCTTTGCGTTTCTTCTATTGTCTTTCAACAATCTTTAATTTTATTTTCCATATTCATTTGTAATTTGTTTTTTTTTTCATCCGGCCAACTTAATTTTTCATCCACTATTTTTCACAGAAGGATCTTCAATCGACATTTTTTCAACAGCGAAAGGACATCATTTTGTAGAATTATAAGCTTCCTTTGCGTTTCTTCTATTGTCTTTCAAAGATCTTCAACCTTTTTTTCATCAGCGAAACGAGCTTTATTTTGTAGAATTATAAGCTTCCTTTGCGTTTCTTCTATTGTATTTCAACAATCTTTAATTTTATTTTCCATATTCATTTGTAATTTGTTTTTTTTTCATCCGGTCCACTTAATTTTTCGTCCACTATTTTTCGCAGAAGGATCTTCAATCGACATTTTTCAACAGCGAAAGGACATCATTTTGTAGAATTATAAGCTTCCTTTGCGTTTCTTCTATTGTCTTTCAAAGATCTTCAACCTTTTTTTCATCAGCGAAACGAGCTTTATTTTGTAGAATTATAAGCTTCCTTTGCGTTTCTTCTATTGTATTTCAACAATCTTTAATTTTATTTTCCATATTCATTTGTAATTTGTTTTTTTTTCATCCGGTCCACTTAATTTTTCGTCCACTATTTTTCGCATAAGGATCTTCAATCGACATTTTTTCAACAGCGAAAGGACATCATTTTGTAGAATTATAAGCTTCCTTTGCGTTTCTTCTATTGTCTTTCAACAATCTTTAATTTTATTTTCCATATTCCTTTGTAATCAGCTTTTTAATTTCATCCGGTCCACTTAATTTTTCGTCCACTATTTTTCGCAGAAGGATCTTCAACTTTTTTTCAACAGCTAAAGGACAACATTTTTTAGAAATATAAGCTTCCTTTGCATTTCTTTTTCGCAGAAGGATCTTCAACCTTTTTTTCAGCAGCGAAAGGACTTAATTTTGTAGAATTATAAGCTTCCTTTGCATTTCTTTTTTGCAGAATAATCTTCAACCTTTTTTTCAACAGCTAAAGGACAACATTTTGTATAAATATAAGCTTCCTTTGCATTTCTTCTATTGTCTTTAAACAATCTTTAATTTTATTTTCAATATTCTTTTGTAATTTGCTTTTTTTTCATGTGCTCCACTAAATTTTTTTCATGTGCTCCAGTAAATTTTTCGTCCCCTGTTTTTCGCAGAAGGATCTTCAGCCTTTTGTTCAACAGCGAAAGGACTTCATTTTGTAGAATTATAAGCTTCCTTTGCATTTCTTTTTTGCAGAATAATATTCAACCTTTTTTTCAACAGCTAAAGGACAACATTTTGTATAAATATAAGCTTCCTTTGCATTTCTTCTATTGTCTTTAAACAATCTTTAATTTTATTTTCAATATTCTTTTGTAATTTGCTTTTTTTTCATGTGCTCCACTAAATTTTTTTCATGTGCTCCAGTAAATTTTTCGTCCCCTGTTTTTCGCAGAAGGATCTTCAACCTTTTTTTCAACAGCGAAAGGACTTCATTTTATAGAATTATAAGCTTCCTTTGCATTTCTTTTTTGCAGAAGGATCTTCAACCTTTTTGTCAGCAGCGAGAGGACATTGTTTTGTAGAATTATAAGCTTCCTTTGCATTTCTTTTTCGCAGAAGGATCTTCAATTTTTTTTCAGCAGCGAAAGGACAACATTTTAAAGAGAAATAAGCTTCCTTTGCATTTCTTTTTTGCAGAAGGATCTTCAACCTTTTTTTCAGCAGCGGAAGGACAACATTTTTTAGAAATATAAGCTTCCTTTGCATTTCTTTTTTGCAGAAGGATCTTCAACCTTTTTTTCAACAGCGAAAGGATAACATTTTTTAGAAATATGTTTCTTTTGCATTTCTTTTTCGCAGAAGGATCTTCAACCTTTTTTTCAGCAGCGAAAGGACATTGTTTTGTAGAATTATAAGCTTCCTTTGCATTTCTTTTTCGCAGAAGGATCTTCAACCTTTTTTTCAACAGGTAAAGGACAAAATTTTCTAGAAATATAAGCTTCCTTTGTGTTTCTTCTATTGTCTTTCAACAATCTTTAATTTTATTTTCCATATTCCTTTGTAATCTGCTTTTTAATTTCATCTGGTCCATTTAATTTTTTGTCCCCTATGTTTCACAAAAGGATCTTCAACCTTTTTTTCAACAGCAAAAGGACATTGTTTTGTAGAATTATAAGCTTTCTTTGCGTTTCTTCTAATGTCTTTTAACAATCTTTAATTTTATTTTCCATATTCCTTTGTAATCAGCTTTTTTTTTGTCCGGTCCACTTAATTTTTCGTCCACTATTTTTCGCAGAAGGATCTTCAACCTTTTTTTCAACAGCAAAAGGACATTGTTTTGTAGAATTATAAGCTTTCTTTGCGTTTCTTCTAATGTCTTTTAACAATCTTTAATTTTATTTTCCATATTCCTTTGTAATCAGCTTTTTTTTCGTCCGGTCCACTTAATTTTTCGTCCACTATTTTTTGCAGAAGGATCTTAAACCTTTTTTTCAACAGCGAAAGGACATTATTTTGTAGAATTATAAGGTTCCCTTGCGTTTCTTCTATTGTCTTTCAACACTCAATTTTATTTTCCATATTCCTTTGTAATTTGCTTTTTTTTCATCCCCTCCACTAAATTTTTCGTCCCCTGTTTTTCGCAGAAGGATTTTCAACCTTTTTTTCATCAGCGAAAAGACATTATTTTGTAGAATTATAAACTTCCTTTGTGTTTCTTCTATTGTCTTTCAACAATCTTTAATTTTATTTTCCATATTCCTTTGTAATCAGCTTTTTTTTCGTCCGGTCCACTAAATTTTTCGTCTCCTGTTTTTCGCAAAAGGATCTTCAACCTTTTTTTCAACAGCGAAAGGACATTGTTTTGTAGAATTATAAGCTACCTTTGCGTTTCTTCTATTGTCTTTCAACTATCAATTTTATTTTCCATATTCCTTTGTAATCAGCTTTTTTTTCATCTGGTCCACTAAATTTTTCATCCACTATTTTTCGCAGAAGGATCTTAAACCTTTTTTTCATCAGCGAAAGGACATTATTTTGTAGAATTATAAGCTTCCTTTGCGTTTCTTCTATTGTCTTTCAACAATCTTTAATTTTATTTTCCATATTCCTTTGTAATTGGCTTTTTTTTCATCCGGTCCACTAAATTTTTCGTCTCCTTTTTTTCGCAGAAGGATCTTCAACCTTTTTTTCATCAGCGAAAGGACATTATTTTGTAGAATTATAAGCTTCCTTTGCGTTTCTTCTATTGTTTTTCAACAATCTTTAATTTTATTTTCCATATTCCTTTTTAATGAGCTTTTTAACTTGATCCGGTCCACTTAATTTTTCGTCCACTATTTTTTGCAGATGGATCTTCAACCATTTTTTCAACAGCGAAAGGACATTATTTATTAGAATTATAAGCTTCCTTTGCAACTCTTCTATTGTCTTTCAACAATCTTTAATTTTATTTTCCATATTCCTTTGTAAATGGCTTTTTTTTCATCCGGTCCACTAAATTTTTCGTCTCCTATTTTTCGCAGAGGGATCTTCAACCTTTTTTTCATCAGCGAAAGGAGATTGATTTTGTAGAATTATAAGCTTCCTTTGCATTTCTTCTATTGTCTTTCAACACTAAATTTTATTTTCCATATTCCTTTGTAATCTTCTTTTTTTTCATCCGGCGCACTAAATTTTTCATCCACTATTTTTCGCAGAAGTATCTTCAACCTTTTTTTCAGCAGTGAAAGGACAACATTTTTCAGAATTATAAGCTTCCTTTGCGTTTCTTCTATTGTCTTTCAACACTCATTCATTTTATTTTCCATATTCCTTTGTAATCTGCTTTTTATTTTCATCCGGTTCACTAAATTTTTCGTCCCCTATTTTTTGCAGATGTATTTTCAACCTTTTTTTCAACAGCGATAGGACATTACTTTGTAGAAATATAAGCTTCCTTTGCGTTTCTTCTATTGTCTTTCAACAATCTTTAATTTTATTTTCCATATTCCTTTGAAATCTGCTTTTTTTTTTTCATCCGGTCCACTAAATTTTTCGTCCACTATTTTTCGCAGAAGGATCTTCAATCGACATTTTCAACAGTGAATGGACGACTATTTTTTAGAAATATAAGCTTCCTTTGTGTTACTTCTATTTTTCTTCAACATTCTTTTTTTTTCCACATTCCATTGTAATTAAGCTTTTTATTTTCATCCTTTCCATTTAATCATTTGTCCCATAATTTTCGCTAAAGGATCTTTAATCTTTTTTTCAACAGCAAAATGACAACATTTTGTAGAAATATAAGCTTCCTTTGCATTTCTTCTATTGTCTTTCAACAATCTTTAATTTTATGTTCCATATTCCTTTGTAATCTGCTTTTTATTTTCATTTGGTCCACTAAATTTTTCGTCCACTATTTTTCGCAGAAGGATCTTCAACCTTTTTTTCAGCAGCAAAAGGACATTATTTTGTAGAATTATAAGCTTCTTTTGAGTTTCTTCTACTGTCTTTTAATTTTTTTTTTTCCATATTCTTTTCTAATCTGCTTTTTAATTTCATCCAGTCCACCTAATTTTTCTTCCCCTATTTTTCTTCAACCTTTTTTTCAACAGCGAAGGACAACATTTTTTTTTAAATAAAAGCTTCCTTTGCATTTCTTCTATTTTCTTTCAACATTCTTTTTTTCCATATTCCTTTGTAATCTGCTTTTTATTTTCATCCCATCTAATTATTTTGGGACTGTGGCTTGGCAGTGGGAGGACTGGACTTTGGCTTAAAGTGGGAGGACAGGAATTTTGCTGGGCGATCAAAAGATGGGACTGTGGCTGGAAGTAGGAGGACGGGTTTATGCCTGGGGTAGTTGGAGGACGAGACTGTGGCTGGGCGGTGGGAGGACGGGACTGTGGCTGGAAGTAGAAGTACGAGGCATTTGCTGGGTGGTAGAAGGACGGGACTGTGCCTGGGCAGTGGGAGGATGGGACTGTGGCTGGAATTGGAAGGACGGGACTGTGGCTGGGAGGTGAAGAAATGGGACTTTGGCTGGGCGGTAATGGGAGGACGGGACTGGTGCTGGGAGGTCAGAGGAAGGGACTGTGACTGGTAAGTGGGAGAACGGGACTGTGACTGGTAAGTGGGAGAACGGGACTGTGGCTGGGCAGTTGGAGGACGGGACTGTGGCTGGGCGATTAGAGGACGGGACTGTGGCTTGGCAGTTGGAGTACGAGACTGTGGCGTGGCAGTTATAGGACAGGACTTTTGCTGGAAGTTGCAGGACGGGACTGTGGCTGGAAGTGGGAAGACGGGACTGTGGCTGTGCAGTGGGAAAACGGGACTATGGCTGGTATTGGGAGGATAGGGCTGTGGCTGGGCAAGGTGAGGATGGAAATGTGGTTGGAAGTGGGAGGATGGGAGTGTGTCTGGGCAGTGGGTGGACGAGGCTGTGGCTGGGCATTGAAAGTATGGGAATGTGGTTGGAAGTGGGAGGACGGGAGTTTGTCTGGGCAGTGGGAGGACGAGGCTGTGGCTGGGCAGTGAAAGGATGGGAATGTGGTTGGAAGTGGGACGACGAGACTGTGGCTGTTCAGTGGGAAAATAGGACTATGGCTGGTAATGGGAGGACGGGACTGTAGCTGTGCAGTGGGAAAATGGGACTATGGCTGGTAATGTGAAGACGGGACTGTGGCTGGGCAGTTGGAGGACGGGACTGTGGCTGGGCGATTAGAGGACGGGACTGTGGCTTGGCAGTTGGAGTACGAGACTGTGGCGTGGCAGTTATAGGACAGGACTTTTGCTGGAAGTTGCAGGACGGGACTGTGGCTGGAAGTGGGAGGACGGGACTGTGGCTGTGCAGTGGGAAAACGGGACTATGGCTGGTATTGGGAGGATGGGGCTGTGGCTGGGCAAGGTGAGGATGGGAATGTGGTTGGACGTCGGAGAACGGGACTGTTGCTGTGACTAGGATGGACGGGACTATGGGCAGTGTGAGTAAGGGATTGTGGCTGGAAGTAGGAGGACGGGGCTGTGGCTGGGCGGTATGAGGACGGAACTGTGGCTGGATGTAAGACAACAGGACTGTGGCTGGGTGGTCAGAAGACCGGACTGTGGCTGGGCGGTCAAAGGAGAGGACTGTGGCTGGAAGTAGGAGGACAGGGCTTTGGCAGGAAGTTGTAGGAAGGGACTTTGGCTGGGCGGTCGGAAGATGGGACTGCGGCTGGGGGGTTGTAGGATGGGACTGTGGCTGGATGTGAGAGGATGGAACTGTGGCTGGAAATGGGAGGACTTGACTTTGGCTGGGCCTTCAAAAGCAGGGACTATGGCTGGAAGTGGGAGGACGGGACTGTGGCTGGGCGGTCAAAGGACAGGACTGTGGATGGAAGTAGGACCACAGGACTGTTGCTCGGCGGTTAGAGGACGGACTGTGGCTGGGCGGTCAAAGGACAGGACTCTGGCTGGAAGTAGGAGGACATGACTGTGGCTGGAAGTGGTAGGAAGGGACTTTGGTTTGAAGTGTAAAGAAGGGACATTGGTTGGGCGGTCACAACAGCAGGCGCTGTGGCTGGAAGTTGGAGGACGGGACTATGGCTGCAATGGGAAAACAGGACTATGGCTGGTAATGGGAGGATGGGACTGTGGCTGGGCAGTGTGAGGATGGGAATGTGGTTGGAAGTGTGAGGACGGTACTGTGGCACGGCAGTGGGAGGACGAGAGTGTGGCTAGAAGTAGGACGATAGGACTGGGCTGTGGGATAACGGGACTGCGGCTGGAAGTGGGAGGATGGGACTGTGGCTGTGCAGTGGGAAAACAGGACTATGGCTGGTAATGGGACGACGAGACTGTGGCTGTTCAGTGGGAAAATAGGACTATGGCTGGTAATGGGAGGACGGGACTGTAGCTGTGCAGTGGGAAAATGGGACTATGGCTGGTAATGTGAAGACGGGACTGTGGCTGGGCAGTTGGAGGACGGGACTGTGGCTGGGCGATTAGAGGACGGGACTGTGGCTTGGCAGTTGGAGTACGAGACTGTGGCGTGGCAGTTATAGGACAGGACTTTTGCTGGAAGTTGCAGGACGGGACTGTGGCTGGAAGTGGGAGGACGGGACTGTGGCTGTGCAGTGGGAAAACGGGACTATGGCTGGTATTGGGAGGATGGGGCTGTGGCTGGGCAAGGTGAGGATGGGAATGTGGTTGGAAGTCG
The DNA here is from genome assembly GCA_014839995.1 of Xenentodon cancila. Lineage (NCBI taxonomy): Eukaryota > Metazoa > Chordata > Actinopteri > Beloniformes > Belonidae > Xenentodon > Xenentodon cancila. The sequence continues at coordinate 123,065 of JABWDQ010000012.1, forward strand.
GAGAACGGGACTGTTGCTGTGACTAGGATGGACGGGACTATGGGCAGTGTGAGTAAGGGATTGTGGCTGGAAGTAGGAGGACGGGGCTGTGGCTGGGCGGTATGAGGACGGAACTGTGGCTGGATGTAAGACAACAGGACTGTGGCTGGGTGGTCAGAAGACCGGACTGTGGCTGGGCGGTCAAAGGAGAGGACTGTGGCTGGAAGTAGGAGGACAGGGCTTTGGCAGGAAGTTGTAGGAAGGGACTTTGGCTGGGCGGTCGGAAGATGGGACTGCGGCTGGGGGGTTGTAGGATGGGACTGTGGCTGGATGTGAGAGGATGGAACTGTGGCTGGAAATGGGAGGACTTGACTTTGGCTGGGCCTTCAAAAGCAGGGACTATGGCTGGAAGTGGGAGGACGGGACTGTGGCTGGGCGGTCAAAGGACAGGACTGTGGATGGAAGTAGGACCACAGGACTGTTGCTCGGCGGTTAGAGGACGGACTGTGGCTGGGCGGTCAAAGGACAGGACTCTGGCTGGAAGTAGGAGGACATGACTGTGGCTGGAAGTGGTAGGAAGGGACTTTGGTTTGAAGTGTAAAGAAGGGACATTGGTTGGGCGGTCACAACAGCAGGCGCTGTGGCTGGAAGTTGGAGGACGGGACTATGGCTGCAATGGGAAAACAGGACTGTGGCTGGGCAGTGTGAGGATGGGAATGTGGTTGGAAGTGTGAGGACGGTACTGTGGCACGGCAGTGGGAGGACGAGAGTGTGGCTAGAAGTAGGACGATAGGACTGGGCTGTGGGATAACGGGACTGCGGCTGGAAGTGGGAGGATGGGACTGTGGCTGTGCAGTGGGAAAACAGGACTATGGCTGGTAATGGGAGGACGGGACTGTGGCTGGGCAGTGAAAGGATGGGAATGTGGTTGGAAGTGGGAGGACGGGAGTGTGTCTGGGCAGTGGGTGGACGAGGCTGTGGCTGGGCAGTGAAAGTATGGGAATGTGGTTGGAAGTGGGAGGACGGGAGTTTGTCTGGGCAGTGGCAGGACGAGGCTGTGGCTGGGCAGTGAAAGGATGGGAATGTGGTTGGAAGTGGGACGACGAGGCTGTGGCTGTTCAGTGGGAAAATAGGACTATGGCTGGTAATGGGAGGACGGGACTGTAGCTGTGCAGTGGGAAAATGGGACTATGGCTGGTAATGTGAAGACGGGACTGTGGCTGGGCAGTGTGAGGATGGCACCTCTGCTTTGCAGTGGGAGGACGAGACATTGGCTGGTAGTGGGAGGACGGGACTGTGACTGGCACAAGGAAGGACAGGACTATGGCTGGGCAGTATGCGGATCAGAATGTGGTTGGAAGGACGGGATTGTTGTTGCACATCGGGAGGATGGGACTTTGGCTGGGCGGTCGAAATATGGGACTGTGGATTTGCGGTCAAAAGATGGGACTGAGGCTGGGCGGTGGGAGGACGGGACTGTGGCTGGGCAGTGGGAGGACAGGACAGTGGGTGGGCAGTCAAAGGACAGGACTGTGGTTGGAAGTGGGAGGATGGGACTGTGGCTGGTTCATGAGAGGATGGGACTGTGGCTTGACAGTAGGAGGACGGGACTGTGGCTGGGCGGTAGGAGGATGGGACTGTGGCTGTAAGTGGTAGGATGGTGTGGTGGAAATTTACTGGAATCCAATGAGTTTCAAGTTTAACACAAATGTTTATTTTCAAGATACACGTTGATCAGACATGCAGAGAAGTCTCGATAGGAGAGTTTTGCAGTGATGAAGAAGAGACCAGTTTTTATAAGATCTGAACCAGTAAACGTCATATGAGTTACAACTGTAAAGCTCCCTAAATGGCAGAGCTTGTCTCACATGAAATACTTCTGCAAGACCCTCTTACTGCTTATCAGACTTAAGGAGGGGGAAAGTGGGTACCTTGTCAAGGTGTAAATTTTAAGAGTGTGAGATACAGAAATCTGTTATGCCTGACATAAATCGTAAGAGTCTGAGGAACAGAAAGTCTGTTATCCTTGACATAAATTTAACACAGGCTACACAGTCAAAATACAAAGAACAGGCCTGTACTTAAATAATGCCCACTTAGGGTCAGATTAAGTTCAGACAACGTTTAAACTGATCAGTAGGATAAGTGATTCAAGCTAGTACTATGTAAATATAATATTTCTCTCACAACGGGACCATAGGCTTGAAGTGCGAGGACGGGACATTGGCTGCGCGGTCGAAAGATGGGACTGCGGCCTGGGGGGTCAGAGGATGGAACTGTGGCTGGAAGTGGGAGGACGGGACTTTGGCTGGGCGGTGTGAGGATGGGAATGCGGTTGGAAGTGGGAGGACGGGACTGGCTGGGCAGTGGGAGGACGAGAGTGTGGCTGGCAGTGGTATGACAGGACTGTGGCTGGGCAGTGGGAAAATGGGACTGTGGCTGGTAATGGAAGGACGGGACTGTGGCTGTGCAGTGTGAAGATTGGAATTTGGTTGGAAGTGGAACAACAGGACTATGGCTGGGCAGTTTGTGGATCGGAATGTGGTTTGAAGTGGGAGGACAGGACTGTTGCTGCGCAGAGAGAGGATGGGACTGTGGCTGGGCAGTAGGAGGACGGGACTGTGCCTGGGCGGTAGGAGGACCAGACTGTAGCTGGAAGCGGTAGGACGGGACTTTGGCTTGAAGTGTGACAATGGGACTGCGGCTGGGGGGTCGGAGGACGTGACTGTGGCTGGATGTGAGAGATTGGAACTGTGGCTGGGCGGTGAAAAGTTGGATCCGTGCCTGGCCGGTATGTTGACTGGAATGTGGCTGGAAGTAGGAAGACCGGACTTTGGCTGGGCGGTCAAGGAACAGGACTGTGGCTAGAAGTGGGATGACGGGATTGATGTTGGGCAGTGGGAGGAAAGGACTGTAGCTAGGCAGTTGGCAGATGGGACTGTGGCTGGGCAGTGAGAGGACGGGACTTTGGCTGGTATTGGGAGGACGGGACTGTGGCTGGGACTAAGAAAGGACGAGACTATGGCTGGGCGGTGTGAGGATGGGAATGTGCTTGGAAGTTGGAGGACGGGACTGTTACTGCGCAGTGGGAGGATGGAACTGTGGCTGGGCGGTCGAACGATGGGATTGTGGCTGGGCGGTCAAAAGATGGGACTGTGGCTTGGCGGTGGGAGCATGGGACTGTGGCTGGTAGTGGGAGGACAGGACTGTGGTGTGGACTCTGACGGACGGGACTGTGGCTGGGCAGTCTGAGGATGGGAATGTGGTTGGAAGTGGGTGGACGGGACTTTTGCTGCGCAGTGGGTGGATGGGACTGTGGCTGGGTGATCAAAAGATGGGACTGTGGCTGGGCGGTGGGAGGACGGGACTTTGGCTGAGCAGTAGGACTACAGGACTGTGGCCGTGCAGTGGGAGGATGGTACTGTGTCTGGAAGTAGGAGAATCAGACTGTGGCTGGGCAGTCAAAGAAAGGGACTGTGGATGGAAGTAGGAGGACAGGTCTGTGGCTGGAAGTAGTAGTATGGGACTGTGGCTGGGAAGTGGGAGGACGAGGCTGTGGCTGGAAGTGGGAGGACGGGATTGATGCTAGGCAGTGGGAGGATGGGACACCGGCTGGGTAGTGGGAGGATGGGACTGTGGCTGCGCAGTGGGAGGACGGGACTGTGGCAGGGCAGTGTGAGGACGGCACTGTTGCTGGGACTAGGAAGGACAGGACTATGGCTGGGCAGTGTGAGGATGGGAATTTGGTTGGAAGTAAGAGGACGGGGTGGGCTCTGCGCAGTGGGAGGATGGGACTGTGGATGGGCGGTCAACAGATAGGAATGTGGCTGGGACTAGGAAGGACAGGACTATGGCTGGGCAGTGTGAGGATGGGAATTTGGTTGGAAGTAAGAGGACGGGGTGGGCTCTGCGCAGTGGGAGGATGGGACTGTGGATGGGCGGTCAACAGATAGGAATGTGGCTGGGACTAGGAAGGACGGGACTATGGCTGGGCAGTGTTAGGATGGGATTGTGGTTGGAAGTGGGAGGACAGGAGTGTTGCTGCACAGTGGGAGGATGGGACTGGTGCAGGGCAGTGGGAGGATGGGACTATGGCTGGGCAGTGTGAGGATGGGAATTTGGTTGGGAGTAAGAGGATGGGAATTTGGTTGGGAGATCGGGACTGTGGCTGCGCAGTGGGAGGATGGGACTGTGGCTAAGCGGTCAAACGATGGGACTGTGGATGGGACTAGGAAGGACAGGACTGTGGCTGGGACTAGGAAGGACAGGACTGTGGACTGTTGCTGGGCAGTGGGAGGATGGGACTGTGGCTGGGCAGTGGGAGGATGGGACTGTGGCTGGACAGTAGGAGGACGGGACAGTCCCGTCCTCCCACTGCCCAGCCACAGTCCCGATCTCCCACTACCCAGCCACATTCCTTTCCTCCGATCGCCCTTTAACAGTCCCGTCCTGCTTCTTCCAGCCACCGTCCCATCCTTCGACCACGCAGCCACAGTCCCATCTTTTACAGCCCAGCCAGAGTCCCGTCCTCAAAATTCCAGCCACAATCTCGTCCTCCCACTGTCCATCCTTTAATCCAATCCTCCCACTTCCAGCCACAATCCTGTGCTCTAACTGCCAAGCCAAAGTCCCATCCTCCAATCGCCCAGCCACAGTCCCATTTTCCAACCACCCAGCCACAGTCCCGTCCTCCAACTGCCAAGCCACAGTCCCATTTTCCAAACCGCCCAGCCACAGTCCCGTCCTCCCAATTCCAGCCACAGTCCCATCCTCCCACTGCCCAGGCACAGTCCCGTCCTCCCACTTCCAGCCACAATCCCGTCCTCTGACCACCAAACTACAGTCCCGTCCTTCCATTGCCCAGCCACAGTCCAGTTCTCCCACTTCAAGCCACAGTCCCGTTCTCCGATCGCCAAACCAAGGTCCCGTCCTCACACTACCAAGCCACATTCCCGTCCTCCAATCACCCAGCAACAGTCCTGTCCTCCAATCGCCCAGCCACAGTCCCATTTTTCAACCACCCAGCCACAGTCCTGTCCTCCCACTTCCAATCACAGTCGCGTCCTCCAACTGCCCAGCCAGAGTCCCATCCACCCACTGCCCAGCCATGGTCCCGTCCGCAAACTTTCAGCCACAATCCCCTCCTCTGAGCGCCCAGTCCTGTCCTCCCACTTCCCATCCCCAGCCCCGTCCTCCTACTGCCCAGGCACAGTCCTGTCATCCCACTTACAGCCACAGTCCCGTCCTCCTACAGCTCAGTCACAGTCCCGTCCTCCCACTGCCCAGCCACAGTCCCATCCGCAAACTTCCAGCCACAATCCTGTCCTCTGAGAGCCCAGCCAAAGTCCCGTCCTCCCACTGCCCAGATACAGTCCCGTCCTCCCACTTCCAGCCATAATCACGTACTCTGACCGCCCAGCAACAGTCCCATCCTCCTACTTCCAGCGACAGTCCGATCCTCCGACCGCCCAGCCACAGTCCGATCTTGTTAACTCCCAGCAACAGTCCTGTCCTCCCACTTCCAGCCACAGCCCCATCGTCCTCTCACTGCCCAGCCACAGTCCGGTGCTCCCACTACACAGCCACATTCCTGTGCTCTAACTTCCCAGCCACAGTCTCGTACTCCAACTGCCCAGCCACATTCCCTTCCTCCAACTGCCCATCCACAGTCCCATCATCCCATTGCCCAGCCACTTTCCCGTCCTCCCATTGCCCAGCCACAGTCCCGTCCTCCAACTGCCCAGCCACATTCCCTTCCTCCAACTGCCCATCCACAGTCCCATCATCCCATTGCCCAGCCACTTTCCCGTCCTCCCATTGCCCAGCCACAGTCCCATCATCCCACTGCCCAGCCACAGTCCCGTCCTCCCACTACCAAGCCACAGCCCAATCTTCCTACACCCAGCCACAGTCCCATCGTCCTCCCACTGCCCAGCCACAGTATAGTGCTCCCAATACACAGCCACAGTCCTGTCCTCCCACTGCCCAGCCACAGTCCCGTCCTCCCACTGCCCAGCCACAATCTCGTCCTCTGACTTCCCAGCCACAGTCCCATCTATTGATTGCCCAGGCAATATCCCGTCATCCCACTTCCAGCCACAGTCCTGTGCTCTAACTGCTCAGCCACAGTCTCGTACTCCAACTGCCCAGCCACAGTCCTGTCCTCCAATCGCCCAGCCACAGTCCCGTCCTCCAACTGCCCAGCCACAGTCCCATCATCCCACTGCCCAGCCACAGTCCCATCATCCCACTGCCCAGCCACAGTCCTGTGCTCCCACTACCAAGCCACAGTCCAATTTTCTCACATCGAGCCACAACCTCGTCCTCCGACCGCCCAGCCACAGTCCCATCTATTGATTGCCCAGGCAATATCCCGTCATCCCACTTCCAGCCACAGTCCTGTGCTCTAACTGCTCAGCCACAGTCTCGTACTCCAACTGCCCAGCCACAGTCTCGTACTCCAACTGCCCAGCCACAGTCCCGTCCTCCAACCGCCCAGCCACAGTCCCATCCTCCAACTGCCCATCAACAGTCCCATCATCCCACTGCCCTGCCACAGTCCTGTCCTCCGACCGCCCAGCCAAACATTACCAATTTCAAGCTGTAAAGCTAAATCTGCATTTCCCCCAACCAATGTGGGTTTTCCAGCTCTATTTCCACCACTGGAATTATTTTTTGGGTTTTTGGTTTGATGTTTTTTTATTTCCAAATGTTTTAATCAAACTACTTACTAGTTGCTGTGTGACCAGTGCTGTAGTGCTCAAAGTCCAACAAAGTGCAACGTTTCATAATTTAACTGCACTCATTTTCCTGATACTGTGAACCTCGGACCTTAGTTGAAATGCAGCTGATCCAGGCATTAAATAATATCTGAACTGATGTGAAAGCTCCAAGCTGATTCTGTTCTGGTGCTGTTAGTCAGAATGAGGCTCAACTCTTCCCCTCAGGAGCAGGAAACATCTGCAGGTCTACTTCTCCAAACGCAGCTACAACTAAACTCTTAAGAGAGTCATAACGATCTTCCTGAGATGCTGGAAGATGACAGATGTTTGCATGTTTGCATAAGAGTGATGTTCATGCTACCTGTCGTCCTTCTGAAACATCTGGTTCCTGAGCAGCAGGTCCCTGAAACAGCAGCGAGGTGGAAGACGAGGAACATCTGGATCCAAATCTCACATCTGGAGAGACAAGATTTCCTAAAAGACAGCGGAGTTGCTGCTGTTGTTCTGCTGCAGGGTCTTAGAGGACCTGAAAGACCAGAGTGAGAGCAGCATCTGCTCATTTATCTCAACAATGGAGACGTTTCAACATGTTTTTAATATGACACTTAAAACGCTGTAACATTAAAGCAGCACAAAGAAACGTTTCTATCAACCAGTTAGTTTAGAGGGTTCCTTTTCAGACAATGGAGGTTGAGATGCTGTCAGGTCACCATCCAAAGTTCACCCTCGTTCCGTCTCTTGCTCAGTCGCTCCCTCGTTTCCTCTCTGCTGGGATGTCCACTGCAGCAGTGAGCCAGTTTCATCTCTGATGATTTGGGACATGAAGCCATATATGCAGTTGTTGCAAAACACAACGGGATGTGAGACTGCCCCGAAGTTACTTTAGTTAGTTTGTGCTGATATGAATGAGAATCCTCAAGAACCAGACAACACTACGTGAAAGTAATCAAATATTCCTGCAAATGAAACTGAAACAGATTTTCTAACATTAAAAAATCTGCGCTGCTTTAACATGCCTCAATTTATATGTACGATACATATGATGAATTTAATACAATGACTAAAAGTCCTTTGCAGCCTTGAACATTTTTTTCAACATGAAATTATTATTTGTAAAATAATCCCGAAGCAGAGGAAGTTTAATTTATTCCAGGTCTTAGGTCGTCATCTAGTGGACATTTTAAGTTATTGCAGCTGAATTTAACTCGGGTGTTCATCCATCCATCCATCCATCCATCCATCCATCCATCCATCCATCCATCCGTCCATCTTTCCATTTTCTATTATTGTTTTAATCCTGAATGAACTGGACTACAAATTCATGATCCTTTTGTTCTCAATGAATGTTAAAGTTAAAGTCAAAGCTTTATATATCTCATGGATGCAACTGAAAAATCTAATGATCTCAACCAATGAGGAAGGGAGAAGGACTTTGCAGTTGAAGTCGGGATCTTGTCTCTCATTGGATTCTTCAGACAACGATCTGGATCAGGCTCTGAGTGGTTGTGGACCAGGATGGTTCAGTCGAGCCGGTTTTAGAAAGTGAAGTATCTCTTACTTGTAGTCTGTCTCCAAGGTAACTGACTCTGTGACGTAAACCTGGTCAAGAGCCGGTTTACTTTAAGATACCCCGAGTTACTTTTTGTCTCCTGCACTTCATGAAGCTTAAAAGAGGTTCAATTTAATCATAACATGCATTTCACAGGCGTCTGATCGATGACACGTCGCATTTGTGTCAAAAAAGTACTTGGAGAATCAGAATCGACATTAATGCAGTCAAATCAGTCAACCAGATGATTTGTAAAGAGCATTAAGACTTATGTCATCTACCGTGCATGACAACTATCATGCATGTTCATAAATAATAAATAAAATTAGTGAGAGACAACCACTGTTTGTGTTCAGATACCTGAAAATAAACGTATATATATGGACACATTTGTTGTGCTCTTCTGTTAAATACAGAAAAACAAACAATCATCGCTGAAATAACTTGAAACTGACAGAAGCAATAATATGTTAGTTTAGTGTCCTAACTTTCCTCATCCTGCATTTTAATTGGTCTCTCAGATCTGGACCGCTGGTCAGCCGTCACTAGTTCCAGTATAATGACAGGAAAGGATCAGTAGTGAGGAAGAACAGGGGAATCTCACTCCTCAGCACACCTGGTCAGGTCTATGCCAGGATGCTGGAGAGGAGACGTCTATTTGAAATGGATGGGGAAGCCAGAGACTATGGTATTACCATACCAGGTTTGGTATGTTTTATTTTTTATGTCTTTTTTTTTTCAATGCATTTACTTTTCTATTAACCTTCAGTGTCTGCTTCAGGCAACTCTCCTGCGTCTGCAGGCAACGGAGGAGATCCTGCGGACCCTCCGGCGCCTGCGGACAGGCCGAGAAGCCTGTCTACATCTGTGTCTGGGTGGCATTGTCAAAAAGACATAATGACAACTGGGAGTGATGGGTTCTATTTATAAACTCTGCTAAGAGCCTGTGATGTCGTTGATGACATCATAGCTTCATTGAAGTAATTGATGACGTCATACTTTGGGTTTAGTTCCTCATAGTTTGGGATTATTTTTTACTACATAACAATGATGTCAATGAATGATGTCATCATTTCCTGTGCCAAATAAACTTTGATAACATGGCATGTTTAGTTAATATACTTTGCCGTGAATAAGACGTTCAAATGGTTTGTGTTTGCTTTTAAAATAACAAATTTTAACCATTTGCACCTTTTACTTGTGGCAAGACTCCAATGATGCCTTCACATTACACTTTTCTTTTTAAATTCCTTTACAAGGAAAATCATTAAAAATGTTTTTTTAACAACAGGAATTTGAAATTAAGATTTTTCTGTTGAAAATGTCTGAAACGATGAACCATTCCTGAAAAAAAAAAGTTTGTCATCTGATTAACTTGGTGTCAAAAACAAAACTGAAATCAGAAAGGGAGTTAAGTATCCTGATCCAGAATAAGTGTGAGGCTCACTGAGCTTCACACCTGCTGATGCTGGTTTCCTCACATTGTGCCTGATGTCGTGGCTGCTCTGCACACTGTTATTGCTGTGGATGGATTGCCCGAAGACATGGAGGTGAGATGCTGCCGGCCCTCCAACACCTCCCAGCATCAGAAGCTGGACAGGATCACTATCGTGGACGTGTTAGTCAGCTCTTCTCAGGATGGACTCAGGACACACTTTGTTTTGAAACGGCAGCATTATCACCTTTTATTTAAGACCCCCGCAAACACACGTCACCATAGGAGTGTCATAAAGACACTGGCACACATCCATCTGCATAAAGTGACACGTGCACAAACATCCTCATCCTCATTTCAACAGAACACATTCCTGACTAATTCACGGATATTAAAAAGCCAAGTAGGTGCTCACTGGACTTCTGAATGAACCTGCTGCCTTTTGTTTACTTTGACATGAGAAACGACTACAAAACCCTCATTCAGTACAAATAACATTATTTATGGCCAACATATTTTGTTCTTGAATGGTGAATTCTGCTCATGATGTTGGTACAAAAACAAAAGCATTTGTGAAAGAGCGCTGAAAGTCCCGAAGCAACGCAAGTTAACATGTTGTAGTTCTGATATTATTTATCGTTACCAATGCTGCCACATAATAAACAGATATAAACAAGTAAAAGATCATAAAAGGCAAAAGAAAAACAACACATTAAATCTAGCAGAATAATGTCAAATCCGCAGCTGAATCACTGTGTTGGGAAGAGGATGCTCAGGGTTGTCCATAATCTTCATTTATGAAGGATCCTCCCGTGAGGGTTTTGTCAGGTCTCCTGTTGCATGATACAAAGATTTAAGTCAGATTTCTCAATGATCATCAGATTTACATCATTATCATGTTAAAGTTGTTAAAACTGAAATGTCCAACTCAACAAACAAGTGATGAAGGATAATATTAGACTTTGTTATCCAGTTCTCGTCTTTGGTCTTCCTCTGAGCCTCTTTCTTTGCAGTTCCAGCCTCGTCATCCTTTTACTAATTTATTCACTCTCCCTCCTCTCTACATGTCCAAACCATCTCAGCCTGGCCTCTGTCACGTTCTCTCCAAAACATGTAACATGCGCTGTCCTTCTGGAGTAGTCATTCCTGATCCTGTCCATCGCATCGTTCCCAAAGAGATCCTCAACATTTGAACCTTGGCTATTTCCATTCAATCCTGAGTCTGCATCCAGTTCTTAAGTCTTAAGTTAAGTTCTTAGTTTTTAAAAACTATATGAACACTTTTATGACTTAGATTTTAACAATAACAACATTTTATATTTACAGATAGCTTATACTTTTTGTCAGCTTCATCGTTTAACTCTGGAAGTAATAAGTTGGTGTAAAAAGAGCATCACAGTGGACAGTTTGTGTCCAGCCAGAGACCTTTTCCTGCATGACCGTCACTATGACAACAGACTCTCACTGCAGCTTCAGCATGTTTGTCAGATGGACAAATACATGTCATGTCCTACAGGATTAAATATCTGGTGTAATGCATTATCACAAAGAGACATATTTCGGTTAGAACTTCAAACGCTTAATCTCTTGAAGTATCGTCTTTTTACGAGACTTAGAATAAACCTTTTATTTGTAGGTAAATATGTCCATTCGGGATTTCAAGTTGTGGATCAATAAACCTATTTATCTGTAATTTATTTACAAATGTCCCCAAAAGCATTACTCTTGAAATAAGGACAATATTACAAGTATCTTAAAAGTTGATTTGCACCAGTCTAAACTACATTTACAGTTTCTATCATTAAAATCTGGATGTCATAAGTTTCAAAGTCAAAATGTAAACACATAAATCAAATATTAATCTGTTTGAATAATAAGTTTTACTCTGCAGACCTTTACTGCAGACACCCACAATTTAATTTCTTTACATCAAAACTATAATAGTGGTGTCGACCTTCATTTGTTGTAAGAAAATGAATTTAGTTCTGCTTTGATTTGGATCTCCCTCCATCATTAATCTTATACACAATATCTGCACACGTTTGTGGTTCTTTGTTTTTTATTTGCATGTGATTTCAATTTTAGCAAACACTTAAAGATGTATTTATTTATACAAACTCACATATACAAACTGTCTCATTGAAGCATCAATAGTCATTTCCATACTATCTTGTAAAGAACAAATCAAGAGCGTTGTAAAACCTGAAAACTAAAGTAAATCAGAATCAGAAATACTTTATTTATCCTCGCGGGGAAACTGCCCTTAGTTACAGATGCTCTTATTCAAAAGTTATAAAAGAAGTAGGAAAGTGTCAAACATATCAATACATTTAAACATAAATACTAAAATAAAGAAACATATATCTAAACAATACATTTTCATGTACATTTTGCTTATGTATCTACAGTGTGATAAATAACAACAGTTTACCAACAGTTGAATATAGAATATAGCACATAGATGTAGTTGTTGCACTGGATTATTGCACATTTTTAAGAGTCCACATAAACCCACTGACTCCAAGTGTCTGACTCTCAGAGGGAGGAGTTGTACAGTTTGAGGACACAGGCAGGAATCATTTCCTGTGACGCTCTGTGGTGCATTTTGGTTTGATCACCTTGTACTGAATGTTCTCCTGCAGCTGACCTGCACGTCGTGCAGAGGGTGGGACACCCACTGCACGACGTGCAGGCGTTGAAGGACCTCAGCCGCCTCAGAAAATAGAGGCACCTGGCGCTTCCTGTAGAGGGGTCTTAGCCCAGTCCAGCTTCTTGTCAATGTGTACTCCGAGATATTTGTAATCCTCAATGATGTCTACGCTGACCCCCAGGATGGAAACAGGGGTCACCTGTGAGGAGGTGAGGAGGTCCGGGGCATTACTCCACAGGCCTACTCTAAAATCTGACTTGTTCAAGAGAGAAGCCATGAAACACACGGAGCAAAAACCTGAATCCTCCATCCACTACGATCAAGACGCTGCTGCACCTTTTGTAAAACAGATCAGTGATGTCTGTAACGTTGACATGGTGGTTCAGAGTTACCTGATGTTAATGACAGAATTCCAGACCTCAACTGGACAGCAGAGGAACATCTGTGGAACAAGTTACATCTGTAGAAAATTCATCTCAATCCACCCAGGAGGAGGAAATGTTGGATGAGATGACTGATTCCACAGATTTTGGTTTAAGTGAGGAGGAAGAGGAAGAGTTATGTTGTTGCACCAGCTGAGCAGAAATCTCATTCTGTCGCGCCAATATGGACAGCAAACTAGTACGGTCCTCAATGTTTGGTGCATGAACTCGACCATCTTTGTGAAAAAAGTGGCTCCTTTAAAGAAAAAATGATGACTTTAATTTTAGAAAATCCAGTGACATATGACCTAATTATCTACCTTTTCAAAAAACACATATTTAGAAAAAAATCAAGAAACCTAACAGGTTACAAAAGATCTTCTCAGCCGTTAAGGAGTCTTTCAAGACTGAAGAAAACTAAAAATAAAGTTGTCCTTTCTTCCATATCTGCAACAGAGGATGAACCATCCAACAACTCAGAGAAGGAACCAGTTTCTTCAAAATCTGCAACAGACGATGAACCATCCAACGTTTCTGAGCAGGAACAGCAGGTCTTTTTCACAAAGTCCAACCACCCAAAGTCCTTCAACAGGAGCCCATCTCCTGTCTGCAGACTGTGGTCCAGTCTTTCCCTGGTAAAGATGATTGTCTTTCAATTTCAACCCCACCAGAGGAATCACAGCCTATCTCTGATCCCAGCACCACCCTGATAAGTGGACCTAAAGAAACGGGTCCAGGGGTTGCCGTCGGACCACAGGAAACATGTGAAGACACCACAGGAGCAAGTGAAGAAGTCAAAAAAGCCCTGATCTTGCTTCTTCACAGACCGGTGTGGAGAATACCTAAAAAGACAAACGTGGACTCTCCAAAAGACCACTTTTATGCTGTCACTGAACGACTGCTCCCCAACTTATTGGCTTTAGCTGATGGTGAAGACTTCCATGTAAAGAAGATTGCAAACCTCAACAAGGCTATTTTAACAACCTAATTTTCAGGTTTAATCATCTAAAAAGGCAAACAAACATTATTTTTACTTATAAAAGCTAAAACAGAACTAAGACTTCTGTGTATATATGGCTGATACATGGCTAGTCGGTGATCCACAGAGACGAGGACTGCAGGTCAGGATGTCAGCAGGTCTCCAACAGAGACGTCTACACAGACAGGTGGAGGTAACACTGGATGGTCAGAGGTGGGACTGCAGGTCAGGATGTCAGCAGGTCTCCAACAGAGACGTCTACACAGACAGGTGGAGGTAACACTGGATGGTCAGAGGTGGGACTGCAGGTCAGGATGTCAGCAGGTCTCCAACAGAGACGTCTACACAGACAGGTGGAGGTAACACTGGATGGTCAGAGGTGGGACTGCAGGTCAGGATGTCAGCAGGTCTCCAACAGATGTCTACACAGACAGGTGGAGGTAACACTGGATGTTCAGAGGTGGGACTGCAGGTCAGGATGTCAGCAGGTCTCCAACAGACGTCTACACAGACAGGTGGAGGTAACACTGGATGGTCAGAGGTGGGACTGCAGGTCAGGATGTCAGCAGGTCTCCAACAGACGTCTACACAGACAGGTGGAGGTAACACTGGGTGGTCAGAGGTGGGACTGCAGGTCAGGATGTCTGCAGGTCTCCAACAGACGTCTACACAGACAGGTGGAGGTAACACTGGATGGTCAGAGGTGGGACTGCAGGTCAGGATGTCAGCAGGTCTCCAACAGAGAAGTCTACACAGACAGGTGGAGGTAACACTGGGTGGTCAGAGGTGGGACTGCAGGTCAGGATGTCTGCAGGTCTCCAACAGACGTCTACACAGACAGGTGGAGGTAACACTGGATGGTCAGAGGTGGGACTGCAGGTCAGGATGTCAGCAGGTCTCCAACAGAGACGTCTACACAGACAGGTGGAGGTAACACTGGATGGTCAGAGGTGGGACTGCAGGTCAGGATGTCTGCAGGTCTCCAACAGAGAAGTCTACACAGACAGGTGGAGGTAACACTGGGTGGTCAGAGGTGGGACTGCAGGTCAGGATGTCAGCAGGTCTCCAACAGACGTCTACACAGACAGGTGGAGGTAACACTGGATGGTCAGAGGTGGGACTGCAGGTCAGGATGTCTGCAGGTCTCCAACAGAGAAGTCTACACAGACAGGTGGAGGTAACACTGGATGGTCAGAGGTGGGACTGCAGGTCAGGATGTCAGCAGGTCTCCAACAGACATCTACACAGACAGGTGGAGGTAACACTGGATGGTCAGAGGTGGGACTGCAGGTCAGGATGTCAGCAGGTCTCCAACAGAGACGTCTACACAGACAGGTGGAGGTAACACTGGATGGTCAGAGGTGGGACTGCAGGTCAGGATGTCTGCAGGTCTTCAACAGATGTCTACACAGACAGGTGGAGGTAACACTGGATGGTCAGAGGTGGGACTCCAGGTCAGGATGTCAGCAGGTCTCCAACAGACGTCTACACAGACAGGTGGAGGTAGGAAAATAAATGATATCACATATATCTGAACTACGATCTCAGTATCTCAGAAAAGACCTCCTCCTCCTCCTTCTCCTCCTCCTCTTCCTTCTCCTCCTGGATCTGTACTTGAAAAGTTATTTAAATGTTCTCACACTATGTAGATTGTAAAGGTTTATAGTGCAAATGTCAGACTAGATCCTGTTTGACTGAATCAACTAACTGATGAACTTCATCAGACAATGTTTCAGGTGTCCAGAATCCAAGTTGGTGTTGGAGCTCATATAAAACCAGCTGATGGGATGTTGGTCCGAACTTTCTCAACACGTAATTCATACAATGTTTCAGTTGCCCAGTAATGCAAGGAGTTTTTATAAGTCTTATTTCTAAAACACTGGTGGATCAAAGGATGAGTAGAAAAGCCGCTGGATCACCCAGTGGACTCATTGTCAAGAAGTTTTATGGAAGAAACCAGTTAGAATCTATTTTGAGCAAAGCTGAGCACATTTCATTTGAAATAAGTCAGTGACGATGGTGGTGACAGGTTTATTTTCTGCATCTGACTTTCTCAGTTACAGTTTTATCAATGAAAAAGTTGTCCACCAACTTGTTCCTTGAACCTAGAGAGGAGAATATGCTGCTTTATGAAATTATGTATTTTTGTTAAACTCAAGATTAAAATGGTTCTCATCAGATTCATTTTTCATCATTAAACTAAAACACATTTTCTAAGACACCGCTCCATAATATAGTGCCTGTTTGAATTTTACAATCTTATATTCAGTAACATCAGTAATTATTATCTTTAATTTAAATGAATTATACTAATTGAATTGATGGTATTTAAATTACTATGTGGGTTATTCAGGACACACACTTATTAACTCATAATAATAATGACACTTCCTGACTGAGTAGGATTTTCCTCGTCATTTTCAACAGATCCTGAAGAAGGGAACCCCGTCAACACAGCACAAAACAGCAGCACCGTCTTTTAACCAACGTCTTTTGTTCCTGATCGTACTGCGATACAGTGAATTTCTCACTTTGGCTCATATCTGTGCAGGTGAAATACAAGGAAGCCTATGAGATGATGAAGGCCAAGTCTTACACTCTTCATCCAGAGGGTGTCAACTTTGTCAATGCGAGGAAAGATCGTCAGAGATGTAAGAGAACTCATTACCAATGTTTTTTATTTAGAGCCATGAAAAATTACTTATTTTTTATTTATTTATGGACAAAAGCCGCAGCGTCTCATATGTGGCCTCTTTGCTTCCCCAGCATATCCATCGCGAGACCAACCACAAGCAGAAGGACAAGATCCACACTACTTACGACACTCCTGATATCAAACAAGTCGAGCTGAACCAAGAGCACCTCAGTGATGTACAGAACCGTTTCAGCATAGTTTATAAGAGTCATGTTCACGCTCTCAGTCCTGACACTTGATGGAGTTTGTGCTGTTCAGGCCACATTTTTCTTTCTTTTTCGTTTCAGCTTTGCTACAAAGAGAAATTGTACAACAGCAGAGGCCAGCTGATCTCTCTTCCTATAACACCTGAACTCACGCACTGTTACCACGTCCATGACATCACCGGGGAGGTGTGGTAAAATAAATCAATAAACTCAATAAACAAATACTTACTAAAATGAAGTTCCAAACATTTTAAATCATTTTAACCACTTTACTTTTTTAGCTGAAATACAAAGAAGATCTGATGTGGCTGAGAGGCCTCGGTTGCTTCTTGTATGACACCCAGAGATGGTCCGTCTCCGCAATATCACCAGATTCAAGGTTTGTGCTTCTCTTTGGATGACACAGTCCTTATTCTTAATCCTGTCTGATTTTTTTTGGTTGATTCCAGTGGCATCGTCATCATTAATGTGACCTGTTTTGAGTTTTACTGACGAGCTCTCCAGTGGAGGCCAAGAAGAACCTGGCTAACTTCTCAGTGGTTCTGGACACTCCAGAGTACAAGCGTGTGACTGAGCTGGAAACACAAGTGAGCGATGAAAGTTCTTTGTTCTTTTTTCATTTTTAGTCCGTTCCCACACACACTGTATCACTCTATAAACACAGGTTACCCACATCAGGTCTGCAAACTAAAGTTCTGTGGTTTATTTTTTAAATATTTGAAGGGGTTGGGAGAATAGAAACAGGTTTGTCTTGATCTTTTACAGTCAATCTCTTCTCAGTTGATCTACAAACCCAGAGCAAGGAGGAGATGGCTAAGGTTTCCTCCACTGCAGATTCTCTGGACGTTAAAAGAGTCCAGTGGGCTCAGCAGCTGACTAATAAGGTGAGCTCAGACCCAGTATTACTTATGGTAACAATGTAGGATATGTGTATTTACTTTTAATCTAAATAAATGTGTCTAAATAATGAAAGCCTTTTTCCTACAGTACCTGTACACTGATCTGGCTGCTAAAGAGAGAGCTCATTTCACTCCAGAAAGTGAAACTCCACATATAACCCATGCCAGAAAAATGAAAGTGGTCTACAGCGACGTAAGTCTTCTTTCTCAGTTTCTTTTTTAAAATATCTGATTCCTCTGTAGAGTTTGAATATTGATCATTTATCAATGATATTTATTGACATTCTGTGTTACACTGGGCTCTACAAAGTTAGAATTTCTGTAAAGGTTATCAAAAAACAGATCTAAAACCTCCTTTTGTAGGGAATAACATTATTTATAATTATAATTTATCATTTCTGTTTATAAAATGTACACTGAAATACTCAGCAGTGTTTATGTGTGTGTGTGCATCACTATTGGACTCCTGAGGTTGGAGGTCAAAGGTTGTGAATTCCTGGTATTGTTTCATTATTGATTAAACATTTCATTAACTGTTGTGTTTGTGACGATGAAGCAAAGTATTTAAATTCTGTCCACTGTTTTTCACATCAGTTTGTGTTTGTTTCCTAAAAGTTTCCTCACATGGCACAGTCACTGTTTTCTAGACTTTGTTTTTAACCCCCTCTGACATTCTGAGCAGAGGACCTACAAAGCTCAGTATGACTATGCAGCACATGAAGAAGGTCAACGATATCACCAGCAATGTACGTGCCACTCCCATCTTACACTTTTAAACTCTTTTGTGCAAATACAAAATATGAAAAGAAATATGCTTAATTGTGTGTTTTTCTGCTTCTCACAGCTGAAGTACAAAGAGGTGTACGAGAAGAGCGAGGCCCACATCAACATGGACCCTGAGGCTCAGGAGATCCGTGCTGCTGAGGAGGCCGACAAGAACATCACCAATGTAAGCAGCTCTCGGTGAAGAATCAGTAAATGTCTGTCTGTTAATAACTGTACTAATAATACCTACAAATCCTGACAAAATATTAAATTTACTTTTCTATTTTTAGCTTGACTACAAGAAGAAGTATGAGGCAACCAAGTACAAGTGGATCTGGACAGCTGACAGACCTGACTTTGTCAACGCTGTCAAAAATTCCTTGCAACAGAGTGATGTGAGTTAATTTAAGTGTGTGACTTTGATTTTAGATTTAATTGTAGAACAAGTATGTTCTGATTTTACTTGCACTGCTTCACCCACAGGTTGAGTACAAGTATGACAGAGAGATGCTGAAGGGTTGTGTGATACCTGTGGCTGATGACAAACACACCGTCCTTTACAAGAACAATTCTGACACGGCCAGTGATGTGAGTTGTTTCATTTACAACATTTTGAGGTCTTTAGAAAACTGAATCTGTGCATGAAAAATGGCATCTTTAAGTGTTCCTCAACAGGATGTGAACTTGAACCTGTTAACCTCTTCAGGTGAAGAACAAAGAGAAGTATGAAAAGGTGAAGGGCCACTACGTGCCTGTCCTGGATCCTCCTCAAATCCTTCATGCCAAGGCTCAATAACAACTTTATTTTTGTCTTACTTTATACTTATCTTTTGATAAATGAGCATGAATTTCTGACATACCAGTAATGATTATTGCCTTTTCTGCAAAGTCCGTTTATGGATTATGACCACAATCATACTGCCTCATACTGTTTTTGTTATATGTGGATCACAGGATGCTGTATTCACCTCTCTCACACTGAAATGCTTCTTGTTCAGTTGGATTAAATTAACATCACTTTACTAAATCTTCAGACTTCCTGTATAGTTCAGATTAAATTTCTGATATTAAATCATGTCAGATGCAGTGCAGTCAATGAGCTGCATTCCAGTGTCATGTAAAAGTTGCATTTGGACTCACATGGAAACAGATGGGGCGTAAGGGAGCATCCCGGCTGCTGCCTCGTTTGGTTTGACTCAGAAGAACCCCAGTGTTGGGTTGGATAACCAGGACAGCAAAACTGGCACTTATCTGGGTTCTGTTGATCCAAAACAACCTCTTACAGATATCATAATATGAATAATAAGAATTGTGTTTTGTTGTTAATCTTCCAAGCAAACTGCAGATATCACATAGCCCGACTATCTGGAATTGATCAGGATAGTGAGTGCTGGATGAAAATGGGAAATGTGTCAGTGCATGGAAAAATGACCATGTTAAGAGGTTTGACAATGGTTGTTTCTATTGTATTGAGCAAGGTAAAGGAATTAAGTTGCATTTCAATTCTTAACATTTCATACAAGCATGTTCAAAGTGATTAAAAAAGTATATTTACGTGTTAAGAATCTGAGTTACTAATCTGTTTGTATACAATGTGAACTGTAAACGATGTGTTTCCTCTTGTTAAAGTTTCCACTGTTAAGAAGTCAGTAAATCTGCATCTCTTTTGGTGTTCCTTCATTTTCCGAACTTCTCCACTAACTTTTACATGTATGTTGCCCGGGTAGGTGATGTACAAGGAGAAGTTCGATAAGGAGGTGAAGGGAAAGAGACACAACATGATCTGAAGGAGAGCAAGATTTACAAGACTTTGAAGGAAGCCACTGAGCTGGCTAGTGAGGTAGGTGCTCATGAATCTTTTTGTTGACATGTTTTACAACTTACTCGTTTCTGTGACAACAGGACAGAGGTGTGGATGCTTTGTAGTTTATGTTTGCAGCTTGAAAGTCAGATGAATGTATTAAGTACATCAGTGAGAATCCATGACCCACAATGCTCTTTCAAAATATGTCCAGATTTGTCTCCTTCTGAGTTACACCAACTGTTCTTCTTCTTATTATTATTATTATTATTATTATTATTATTATTATTATTATTATTATTATTATTATTATTATTATTATTATTATTATTATTATTATTATTATTATTATTATTATTATTATTATTATTAGTATTATTATTATTATTATTATTATTATTATTATTTACAATAGAACAAGATAATTACATTATGTTAAATAGCTTTGTTCTGACCACCTACAGGTGAAGTACAAGGGTGATCTGAAGAAGATCCACCAACCTGTGACCATGTCTGAGTCTCTGTCCATGCAGCACAGCCTGAGCACCAGAAACTGTCCAGTGACGTAAGATTCTCCTTTAAGCCATTAACCCCCCCTCTCTCCCATTCAGTCAGTTCAGCTTCAGTTCACCTTGTGTGGCTGCTTGAAACAGCCCGGAGCTCCGTCATCCTTCAGTCAACATACTGTAGTGTGATCCACTGACTGCAGATTTATCCATTAAACACCATCATCTAGATGTTCATCACCCCTTGACCTCATCTGGTAGTGATCCTTTACCCCCCTCACCTGGGACCAACTCATAATGCAACTTTTTATAACTTCTAATGTCTCACTTTTTCTTTTTGTGAATTGGACAGAAGTAGTCTTTCATTAATAATCACTTAACCCAACATCTCCTTGCCCTTCTCCATTGATGTTTACGTTGATTCTTCCATACGTTCTAGTCAGTATCTTTTGTTTTCTCTGACAAATATGAGCCTTTTTGTGCTATGTAATGGATAAAAGTAACTCCAGACTGGCTCTTCTTCGTATTTGCTGTACTGAACTGTCTTACTTTACTGGGAATCCCATGTAGTCCTGCTACAAGAATAAATTTGAGGAGAGTAAGGGTCACTCCCACATGATTCCTGACACACCAGAGCAGCTCCATCTCAAGGAGGCCTCTGAACTTCAGAGCAACGTAAGTGGTTCAGACTCGGGGGGTCAACAAACACTTCACCAGACAAACACACTGCTGTGGGTTCATTCACAAGTCCTGTCAAACGGATGTATGTAGGCCTGGTCTGCAGGTGGTCCCATAGTGGAGGGTGCTGCTGTATTTATTGATGATTTCTGTGGCTGAATAGGCTGAATAAGGACGAGAGTGGCTTAGCAGCATAAAACAATTCCACTTAAATCATTTTGAATGAGTCAAAGCAAACAGCAGATCTCACACAACAATGTTTAAGATTCACTAAAGAATTTACAAGCTGCAATATTTTATTTTATTTTATTTTTTTATGAACATTGCTATACAAATAAATATTGATTGATTGAAAAAGGGTGTGAACCATTTTGGCCCTCTGGGGCCCTCTGGCGATACCAAATTTCCATGAATGTCCATAAAAGGAAAGTTTATTAAAACGGTTATTAATTTTTTAAACATGTCTGAGTTGCATAATAATAAAGAAAAGATGTTTTCACATCTGTCTGCAGATTTCAATCTTACTTTCAGAGCTGAAACAACTGCGCTACATCACACAGTTTCTCCAAAACGCATATGTAGGACCTGCATTTGCAGTGCAACATAGACTGTTGCTCGTAAAGCTGGAATAATTTTGTTTTCAGAAACATTCCTCTTTTATTCACAATCATTTCATGAGAAGATGTCAAAGAAAGTGCCTTACTAACTTTGTGGATGGATAATGGAACTATGTGCACCGTTGCAGGTTAAATACAAGGAGAAATATGAGAAGGAGAAGGGCAAAGCCATGCTGGACTTTGAAACAGCCACATATGTGACTGCTAAGGAAGCCCAGCACATGCAGAGTCAGGTAAATACTTTAGTTGTGCACCCCTGTGATGCTGCAGGTGGCTACAGGTGCAGGCCTCCCTCCGGATCCAGACACTCTTAGGTGCATCCTCCTGCTTGTGTTGTGTTACCTCCTGTTATTTATTCATATGCTTGTCCAATGTAAGGCTGTTGTTTATATCACACTTACAGAATGTGTCTGGACGTCATAAAAACATTTTACACGTCTTCTAAAGTCATTCAACTTCATCAAAGCTGTGGTCCATTATCTTTTTAGCTACAATATCTTGTGATTCATTTATTTATTTTGTTACTATTTCAATCTGAGTAATCATTACATCCTGTTTATTAACTAGCTCTGCTTAGAACAGAAACTAGTAGAAGCCAGTGTAAAATGTTTGGAAATGAGACTCACCCAGTTGCTTGTGTGTTGTTTCCTGATGATGTGACAGCTGGTATCTATCCATATTACCCATATTCACAGAAGTCTAATTGGACTACCGAGGACAGTTACTATTGTATCCTGTCTTGTACCTTTGATGGTGTCTCTATGTCTCTATTCTTTCTTATTTCTTGTTCTACCCGGCTGGCCTTCGGCAGGAGGGTCCCCCCTCATGAACCAGGTCCTGATCCAGGTTTCTTCCCTCTTAAAGGGGAGTTTTCCTTGCCACTGTTTGGCTTAAGGTTTTTCTTCCACTAGGGAAGTTTTTACCTGCCGATGTTTGTGTAATAATCACTCAGGGGTCGTGTTCCGGGTCTCAGGAAAGCGCCTAGAGACAACTTGTGTTGTATTAGACGCTAAATAAATAAAATTGAATTGAATTGAATTGAATAACCTCTCACATAATCAGAGAGCGTTCTCCCATTTGTGTTAATTCCCTGAAACAAAAATATACTTATTTACTTACGACTTATTACTACTTATTTAGTCAACATGTATTTCTCATGGCCCACATATGTTTTGCCTGCATAGACTTAGTACTTGGCCCTCTGCACGGACATGCTTGCTGGAAGTACATTGCTGTGGAAAAACACTGCAAGAACTGAACTGTAAATTCAAAGTTAAAAGCTTGTTTGCACATGAAAATAGACCCTTTTATTCCCCAACGTTGACACCATTACCTGAGTTATTACTAAAATGTCTGAAAAACGCTTGGATCAAAATACCTCAGCAATACAGCTAAAAGAGTTGAGACATTTACCGTTATTCTGTAATAATACTCTAATAGTAGTATTGGGACCAATAAAAGGTGGATCTGAACAATGTTGTGAGAGCTTGATGATAATTTTATGAATAGCTTTAATAGTTAGGTTGTTGTGGATGCTGAAATTGCTCAACCTAAAGATTTAGAGCTGATTTTCAGCAGAATGTCGTCACCTTCATTAACATGATGTCCCCACATCAGACTAGTTTACTTAGTCTTACAGTTTACACGATAAAAATGTTGTTTACCTGCATTTGATTTTCAATTTTCATTAAAAATAATTTATTACTTATTGCAAATTAGTTCATAAATGTTTGTCTTATGTCAAATGCATTTTTGTCTAATTAGCAATTTTGAATGTAATTATTAACAATAAAGCGAACTTTTTTTTGCTTTTTTATCTCAATCATGTGCTCATATATAGTAAAATTAGGAGTTTAAAGACTGGGACATTTCACTGCTATGTTATAACAGTTTATGTCACTAACAGACAATCATCCACTTGATGTTGTCAGATGGGGTTTTGTCCTCACGTTAGCCAGCAGGTCGACATCTGGAGTTTATTTTGATGCTGACTGACTTATTCAGTAGTTTACATTTTGGAGACTTCCTCACATCTGTCTAAATATTTGCATTTTAACACAAGTTCAAGTATGATTTTTCCTGCGGGACTGTGCAGTGATGTTTATTGTCAGGTAGCTGGTTGTCTTGTAGGTTCCAAATGATGAAGGGTCACGAGCAGAAAATCACATTATAGGAAGATCAAGTCAGGACGTAGTAACATTTACTAACCGTGGTTTGCTTTGTGCAGCAGTGTGTCCAGGATGTAGCAGCTTCTAATTATTCAACACTTACATTCAAGTGTATTAACTTTTGATTTGTATTTTATGTTTCATCTTTCTGTGTCTCTTAAAAAACAAAACAATCATATACATAATTGCCTGTGACACTACAAACAGTAGATATAAAAGTATTACTGTTGTAGAGATGTAAGTGTCACGTGACGAACAAGTCAGGCTTCATGTCTGCTGCCTTTAAATTGTCTTCCCTATTCATAAGTGTTTCTTTTCTTTGATATTTTTGTCTCAAATTTATGACTTAACCTCAAGGGTGGCTGGGTCGTTAGTGCTGTTTCCTCACAGGAATAGGGTTCCTTGTTCAAATTCCAGCAGGAGCCTTTCGGTGTGAAGTTTACGTGCTCGTCCGGTGAGTTTTCTCCAGGTAGTCCAGAACACTGTTGTATTACATTTAAATGTGTTGTGGGATGTCATTATGGTCCATGTCTCCAAATAAGTACATAATTATCTTTGCATGCTCTGCTGGGCCAGGTAGAATGAGGAGGTGGGCTGCAGTTTGACATGTTTGCTGTGCATCAATATGTAAATGAGGAAACAGGATAAATGAGCCCAAAGTGGGTGTGTGCCAGCACCATGAGGAAACCAGACAGCGTTGTTAAAACAGAAAGTGCGTAAAATGGAAAGAAAGTGGTACTCTAGTAGGTCTGTAGATATTTATTATGCATGGAAAGATAGTCTAATAGTGTATAAAAAAGCGCTTCGCAAAGCTAGAACAGCCTATTATTCAGTGTTAATAGAGGATAATAAAAATAACCCACGTTTTCTGTTCAGCACTGTAGCCAGGCTGACAAAGAGCCACAACTCTGTTGAGCCGTGCATCCCTGCAGCTCTCAGTAGTGAAGACTTTATGAGCTTCTTTAGCAATAAAATTGTCAGAATTAGAGAGGAAATCGGCCAGGCCCTCCCGGCAGTGGCTGTGGGAATTTCTTCAACCTCGGCGACTCCCTTATGCTCTGACCTGACTCTAGACTGTTTTGTTCCTGTTGACCTCTCTGAGCTGACCTCAGTCGTCAATGGATCTAAATCATCCACGTGTCTGTTAGACCCAATCCCTACTCGACTACTCAAAAATGTTTTCTCTCTGATTGGACCGACAATACTGAAACAGATCAACTTGTCCCTAGTCTTAGGATATGTACCACAGGCTTTTAAAGTCGCAGTAATCAAACCATTACTTAAAAAACCCTCTCTTGACCCAGACATTTTAGCTAACTATAGACCAATTTCCAACCTTCCATTTATCTCTAAAATTCTGGAAAGGGTAGTTGCAAGCCAGCTGTGTGAGCATTTGTATAGAAATGATCTATTTGAAATTTTTCAGTCAGGGTTCAGAATGCATCATAGCACAGAAACAGCACTGGTTCGAGTCTCGAATGACCTTCTTATGGCCTCAGATAATGGGTTAGTGTCCATACTGGTTCTGCTGGACCTCAGCGCTGCTTTTGATACTATAGATCACAGCATTTTACTGCAGAGGCTAGAGTATGTTGTTGGGATTAAAGGGACAGCTCTAGATTGGTTTAAATCATATCTGTCTGATAGATTCCAGTTTGTCATGTTCATGAGGTTTCTTCCGTACAGACGAGGGTCTGCTATGGTGTCCCGCAGGGTTCAGTGCTAGGGCCAATCCTGTTCAGTTTATACATGCAGCCCTTGGGAAGTATTATCCGGAACCACGGCATTAATTTTCATTGTTATGCTGATGATATGCAGCTGTATCTGTCTATGAAGCCAGATGAAACAGAACCATTAGACAAACTTCAGATGTGTCTTAAGGACATCAAGGACTGGATGTCCAGAAATTTTTTGCTACTAAATTCTGATAAAACAGAAGTTGTTGTTTGTGGTCCCAAACAGCTTAGGAAGGGATTAGATGGTCTTGCGATGGCCTCCAGTAAAACTGTGCGAAACCTTGGCGTTATATTCGATCAGGATTTGTCATTTAAACAGCATATTAATCAGGTTTGTAAAACTGCGTTTTTCCACCTCCGTAATATCGCAAAGATCAGGAGCATCCTCTCGCAGAGTGATGCCGAAAAACTAATTCATGCGTTCGTATCTTCTAGACTAGATTACTGTAACGTGTTGTTGGCTGGATGTCCAAGTAATTCTCTTAAAAGCCTCCAGCTGATCCAAAATGCAGCAGCGCGAGTGCTGACAGGAATCAACAAGAGAGACCACGTCTCTCCAGTTTTAGCTTCCCTCCATTGGCTCCCTGTAAAATTTAGAATCCAATTCAAAATTTTATTACTGGCATATAAAGTCCAAAATGGCCTAGCGCCGCGATATTTGCAAGACCTTATAGAACCGTACGTTCCTAATAGAGCTCTCCGTTCTCAGGGTGCAGGTTTACTCGTAGTTCCTAGAGTATCCAAATGTAGATTTGGAGGACGGGCTTTCTGTTATCAGGCACCATCACTCTGGAACCAACTTCCAGTTTGGGTTAAGGAGGCTGATACCACCTCCACCTTTAAAACTAAACTGAAAACATTTCTGTTTAATAAAGCATATAGTTAGTGTACATTTAGTATCTTAATGTGTCAGGGCCAGTAGTCAAAGCTGCAGTTACAGGACCAGATTAGAGCAGCTCATCTTAAACAGCTTCGGTGTAGATATGCTGTTATAGGCCTCTGCTGCAGGGGGGCACCAACATGATCCACTGAGTGGTGCCTTTCACCTTCTCTGTTTCTCTTTGCCTTCTCTGTCTCTTCTTCACCTCAACCCTCATTTATTAACAATATCCCATAAACTTAATTGTGGTCCATTGTTCTGGTAGTTTTTTGTGCTTGTCTGGCCTTTCTTTTCCTCTTCTTTGCATGTCCTGCGGACCAGAGCCTCAGGAGCTGCTTGCTGACCTGCAGTTCCACCTCTGACCATCCCAGTGTCTGCCTTCACCTGTCTGTGTGGATGTCTTTTGGATGCTTGCTGACACCCCGACCTGCAGTCCTCATCCCCTTGTATCACCGTCTATCCAT
Organism: Xenentodon cancila; assembly: GCA_014839995.1. NCBI lineage: Eukaryota > Metazoa > Chordata > Actinopteri > Beloniformes > Belonidae > Xenentodon > Xenentodon cancila. The sequence continues at coordinate 150,216 of JABWDQ010000012.1, forward strand.
ATATCACCCATATTCACAGAAGTCTAATTGGACTACCAAGGACAGTTACTAATGTATCCTATCTTGTACCTTTGACGGTGTCTCTATGTCTCTATTCTTTCTTATTTCTTGCTCTACCCGGCTGGCCTTCGGCAGGAGGGTCCCCCCTCATGAGCCAGGTCCTGCTCAAGGTTTCTTCCCTCTTAAAGGTGAGTTTTTCCTGCCACTGTTTGGCTTAAGGTTTTTCTTCCACTAGGGGAGTTTTTACCTGCCGCTGTTTATGTAATAATTGCTCGGGGGTCATGTTCTGGGTCTCTGGAAAGCGCCTAGAGACAACTTGTGTTGTAATAGACGCTATATAAATAAAATTGAATTGAATTGAATTGTAGCAGAAACTCATCGTACCAGCGTTCCAGCACAGCAGTGGAGGCCAACGGGCTCTGATTTATAAAGTATTTGCTTTATATTGAAACCTACTGCAGTCAGTTGATTTTTCACACATACAAGGACACAAACACAAAAACACAGGATTTCAAGAAGATATACCAACTTTTACACATGACTGCACATTGTTTTTCTGCATGTTTCATTTATTTTTGAAGTCAGAAAATAACTGCCAAAGCTGAGCTCAATAGAGACAGTTACTGAATTACTGTTAATTAAGTCAGTAGCATTTCTGTCACGGTGAATGTTGAGAAAAATAGACTCCAAAATACATAAAGTAAAGATTAAAGTAATCAAATATTCCTGCAAATGAAACTGAAACAGATTTTCCAACATGAAAAACTCTTCTTTAACATGCCTCCATTTATATGTACGATACATATGATGAATTTAAGACAATGACCAAAAAGTCCTTTGCAGCCTTGAACATTTTTTTCAACAGGAAATTATTATTTGTAAAATAATGATGAAGCAGAGGAAGTTTAATTCATTTGAGATCTTAGTATCTCTTACTTGGAGTCTGTCACCATGGTAACCGACTCTGTGACGTAAACCTGGTCAAGAGCAGGTTTACTTCAAGATACTTCAAGACACTGATGACGCCTTTACTTTCTGTCTCCTGCACTTCGTGAAGCTTAAAATTAAAATTACATTAGAAAGTGAACCACACAGAACTGTGAGACAAATGGCCCGATTCAAACATCACCCCCACCCCTCCACCTCCCGTTTTTCATCCCAGGACTGCACCTACATGATGCTGAATATGGAAAACAATATACATCTACATTTATTTGTGTTGGTGTGAAACAGTCATCAAATATTTGAAACGGGCCTGCGTATTCACTCGCTCTACAGTTTTCTCAGATGTCAACTCTCCTCTTTTGCTGCAACAGTTGTGTTGCACTTATGTCTGAATATATGCTGATATTTATTATGTGACTGCACTAATATGTTTTGCTCTAGGTGCACTGAGGTGACTCCTGCCAGACGTCTTCACATAAACTCGGTACATGTTGACTAGAGGACCTGGAGGTTGCAGGCAGAGTTTGGATGTGAAAGAGGTGATGTTGGGTGGAGCACAACAATCATCTAATGTTTCTGAACTACAGAGGACACAGAGAAGCTTGAAAGGGAGAGCACTGACCAACAACAAAGGTGACACTGAATTAGTGCTGAAGGTCAGCACATCTGGACCTTTTCATTATAAATCCAGACTTTGTTGATGAGACTAAAATAAATAAAATTAGTGAGAGACAACCACTGTTTGTGTTCAGATACCTGAAAATAAACTTATATATATATATGGACAAATTTGTTGGTGCCCTTCTGTTATTTACATAAAAACAAACAATCATCGCTGAAATAACTTGAAACTGACAGAAGCAATAATATGTTAGTTTAGTGTCCGAACTTTCCTCATCCTGCATTTTAATTGGTCTCTCAGATCTGGACCGCTGATCAGCCGTCACTAGTTCCAGTATAATGACAGGAAAGGATCAGTAGTGAGGAAGAACAGGGGAACCACCAGTATCTCTGTAACTTGTAATGCACTTTGGTCGACCACTGCTGTCTTAAAGTGTTTTATAAATGAACTTTGACTTGACCTAAGATGACAAAGATGATATGACAGGTTTCTTGGCCTTCCAGCTTTATTTCTAAATATGAGATCTTAAGTAGATCAAAACTGTTTCTAAATATTGTTGGCTACAGCAGTGGGTGATAAGAGGTGAAAACTGTTTCTCTTTGCATTTAAAGATCACTTAACACATGCATGTTACATTTGTGCACCACTCTGGACGTATACCAACGTTTCCTTGTCCATGAGGTAAAGATGACCTCCACCTAGAGCCTCTTTTCTTAGATAAATCCACCAACAGTCACCAAGTAATTCCTCCACTGCTTTTTAGTAGTCTTGATGTAAACTTTGACCTTGAGGAATGAACATCTTCCACCTTGATCTCTTTATAAATACAATTTTCCACCAAAAGGTCCACACAGTCTACACTTTTCTTTGTCTTGAAACAAAGGTCATCTGTGGTGCATCTCATTCTCCTGGTTGTAAAAGACTAAAGTATAAATGCCCTCCTGGGATGATCAGTTTTGACGTAGATAGTTCGTTCAGGATTAAAATGATAATAGAAGATGGATGGATGGATGGATGGATGGATGGATGGATGGATTAAATAAAGCAATAAATATGTGTATTAGTTACTGTGTACAACCCATACAACCTACAATACAATGTGTAAACGCACGAGTTGCCAACCTTTTGTGCCGTCTCCATCTTTGAGGAAAATGATGAAATACTATGTTCTTTTTCAATGATTATCACATGCAATTCATCAAGTACTTGTGAATGTTGGAACACGCTCACTTATAACAAACTTTACCTTGTGAAAGTGTATAATATTTCATGTGAACAATATAACACTATTAAATATGGTTCTTGAGCTGATAATGAACTAAAATGTTCTTCCAGTTCAAGTCTTCAATCAAAATTGAGGTTTTAAATGATTATTTTTTTAATGATACAGGGGTGAATTACCTTCCAGAGGTAAAAGTGAGTTTAGCTGTGATGTCTCCATTTAGAGTAGATTAAGAATTATTGCACACTTTATAAACTTTGTGTCACTTCTCAAATATCACTGTGTGTATCTCCTATATGATATATTTAACTGAAACTTTTTATCGTAACCACTAACGATTTATACAGGAAAGTATGAAAATTAACAAGGCTGCCCAAACTTACACATCAAACTGTATTGGTTGGAAAGTTGGAACGCACCTAAACGGAGATGAAATGACATCAATGTGCACAAGACTAATGACGTCATTCGTTGCTGAACTCAACTGTGGGTCGTGTTCATGAGTTAGTCGCCTCCAAGCGTGAAACCATCTAGTAACTTTTGATTTCATCATCCAGTCGACACGTGACACGAGATTCCGAAAGAAGCAACGGCCGGGAGCTCTGCAGCTGTTTCGGAGGAGAGCACAGCTGCTGAAGTGTGAAATCTTTGAACATGTGCAGCCTAATAAAGAAGTTTTCATTCAGAATCTGTGAATAATTATTCTTGTATTTCGTTTTGGCTACATTTTGTTTATATGTGCTGGCTATTTACTCTGAGTTAGATTTTGAAATCGCTTGCATTAATTCATGCACAGATTAAACCATTTCATTGAAGCAGTGAATCAAGAATGAACAAAATATCTGATGTAATGTTGAATCTGAATGTGTTCAGGAGGAAAGTAAAAACAAATACTTGAATCTCAATTGTGGAACTTGTGGATATGATTTTTTTGTGTCCAAGAACATCTGCAGGTGACGTGATGATGTGACCCGTCAGCCAAGTAGCAATGCAAGGAGACCGTGGAGGTGTCCGTGATCATCAGAAGCAGCTTCTCACTCGTTACCAGCAGCTGCATGGTGCTGAAAGCAGTACAGAAACCTCAGAAAAGGATTCTACATGTTAAGTGAGCTGTCAGCAGCTAAAAGATGAAAGCATCGTCCACCTCCACATGTGACTGACAGGCAAACTGCAGCAGGTCCGGAGATCTTCTGGCATAAAACCTCAGATGGAGTCTGAGTCTTCTTACCTGCTCGGTGGACAGGTTGCCTCCATGCCAGCTGATGTTCTGAAATGTGAGCTGAGACTGACCTGCGTGAAATCAGAGGAAAACATTTCATTCTGGAGAAGACCACCTTTGATCTGCTCAGTTTCCGGAGTGCTGCTGAAAGAAGATGCAAAGCAGGGAAAAATATGACCCCTGAACAAAAACTCCTAAAATAAAGCTGTCAAATGTGGGACAACATTTCTATTTTCATTCAAATACAGGCAAAAACTGATTAACAGTATGATATTTATAACATCCAATAATATGTAGTAGATATTCACACACACAGAACAAACATATTCACTTGTTTACATTTGTCTAATTGCAGTTTTTATTTATTTATTTGAAGATATCTTGCAAATATCATTGAAATGGGGCTGGAAGATGTCACCCGTCATAAAACGGTGAAGAGATCCAGAACAATCATCACACTGAAATGATGCGTTTCAGCGCTGTTTCATGGAAGAATCAACCTGAACCTAAAGCAGGTCCAGAGATGTCCTCACCTCCAACCTCAGGTGGGTCACAGCCAGCTTCTCCAGAACCTTCAGCACATGTGAGATGAGGGAAACGGGTCTGCTGACTGCTGTTTTCTGCAGGTGAGGTGGTGTTTCCTGCGTTGGCGTTTCAGCCTCAGGGTTGTTGCATCACTCCCTTCCACCTGACATGAACAACTCCAAGCCAGGTGGGATGGAAAATAGGATGGTTTGACAACACAGTTAGTTGTTTCCTTGAAAACAAAAGAGGTCAGTAACAATTACAATTTACAATGGAGACAACAAAACTATGCTGAATTACAAAGGAAATAATAACGAGTGAGTCCGAGATGATGCGTTTTACTTGAAGGGGAACTAAAGGAATCTAATACTTTGTACTGTCTATAAGAACTTTCACTGTTTTTTTGGATTGTGGGACAAAAACTGGAGCACCCACAGAAATCCCAGTTGGCTTCTTATTACAAATAGGTTTACTAATGTCTAAATTTTTTTTTTTTTTACTTTGGGAGGAAACCAGAGCACCTGGAGAAAACCCAACATTTTTAAAAGTAAAATTTCATTTCAAAATGAACCAAGTAGGATTCCAGTTTTAAAAGAAGTCAGGGTCCGGTGTTCTAATACAACACATGACGGTCTTTTCCATACATTTTAGCACTGATGAAAAGAATCTGGAGATCCTGCTCTTCTTGCGTGGTTTTCTTTTTATCTGCAATTGATACCTAAGACATATAAGAACGGCGTTATCAAAAGATGGATCATCTGATGCCATTGCAGCCTGCAACAGTTGTTTTGGGGAGCCAAACTTCTTGATAAGGTCCTTAGCTAAAACACGTGCAAGATCTTTAATATTTTTATCCACTATTTCATGTTGTGGTGATTCCATTTCAGGCATCACGATACACAACAGACGCTCAAATATGGTATCTAATTCTAAATTCTCAACAGACGGCCTCTTTTCCTTCGAGTATTTTGAAAGAAGTCTTAGAAGTAACGTTGCTACAAGATGATCACTCAAACTCTCAGCTTGGGAGATTGAGCTATCAGATTTCTTCTTTTCAAAATGATCAGAGGAAGAAGATAAGCTGTCCTCTGACAATAGGATCTCATCTGATTTTGAAGCCATGTCATCTATATTCAATTGCTGAATTTTCCTTACAATCTCTTTATAATCATCATCTTGGTCGCTGAATTTAGTGACATAATCGGGAGGTGATACAGTCTTTGCAGAAGATGCTGAAGGCTCAACTTCAACAACATTATTGTCCTGGCGTATTTCAGTATATTCATGAGGACCTGATGCAGTTTCTACGATAGAACGTGTTGAAGACTGGACCTTTGAACCTTTTGATGTCACTGTTATGTCATCGTGAGGACCTGATGTAGTCCCCACAATAGAAGGTATTGAAGATTGGATCTCTGAACTTTTTTTAGTCACTGTGAATTCATCATAAGGACCTGATATTGTCTCTATAATAGAAGGTGTTGAAGACCGGTTCTCTAAATCTCTTTTTACTTTTTTTCTCTTTAAAACTTTTTTAGTCACTGTGACTTCGTCAGAAGGATGTGATATAGTCTCTGCAGTAGAAGAGGATGAAGACTGGATCTCTAAATCTTTTTTGACTCTTTTTTTCTTTAAAACTTTTTTTGCCTCTGTATAATGAGGATGGGATATAGTCTCTGCAACAGAAGGTGTTGAAGACTGGATGTCTGAACCATCATGAGAACGTGATAAAGTCTCTAAAGTAGAAATTGTTGAAGACTGGATCTTTGAACCATCATGAGGACGTGATAAAGTGGCAGTTGCAGCTGATCGTAACTTTATAGTAACATCTTCAGAAACTTCTTTGGGTGGTTTTAACATTCCTGTCAAGAAGTTTTCTATGTCTGTCAGCGCTCCAGTAACTCTCTCACTATAAGTTGCTTCCACTGACACCTTCATCACCCACAGTATTATTTGCTGTAGGAACCTCTCCACTGCATCCTCTGTAATAGCGTATATCATCTCAGGAGCAATGTCGCTTTCATCCAGCATGCTTCTGACTTTACAAATCACAGAGTCTGACAGCGATTTCCCCAGCCTATTAAGAGGCAGCTCATATGTGCAATCAGGCATCCATTGACTGCAAAGTTTGTGAGTCAGCTCCTTAGAAAACATCTTGATATGATTGAGGGATGTGATGGTCTCATAGCTGAGCTCTCCCACGTTGCTTGACTCTTTGATGGATCTATAGAAATTGAGGATATCCAACTCGAGTGTGTCAAAATTCAACGGAAAATATTTCTGCGCTATTACATTGATCTTTGTCTTCTTGTCCAATAAACCGTCTGATTGGGTATTTTCAGGCACATTACCTGGTAAATTTAAGACGTCTTCCCCGAACTGAGGAGGACTTGAGCTGCGTTTAATGCTTACGATGAATTTGTTGTGTTTTGTTTCAAATTCATCTCTCAGCTCTGAATTCATATTTTCAAATTGTTTCCTGGCAAATGTCAATAACTGGTGTTCAAGATCCTTGGAACATGTGGTGTTTAAAAGGAAATAATTTTTTACCTCACCAACCACCACGCCCATGTCAAAAGTCAAAGATGAGATCTTTTTAGATCTGCCAAAAAAGATCTTCTTTTGACTTTTAAGATTTTTCATGAGCATGCCGACGATTTTAGTCGCTGCTCTCTTTGTTTGTGTAACAGAAGTGACGGGAAGTTCAAAAATACTTTCATCCTCTAATGCAACGTTTTGTGACTCCGTAGCCCATTTTGTGAGGATGTCAGCGATTCCTTCGATTGCCAGAGGGACATTAATGGGAGATTGATCATCAGAATGTCCTGCTTTGCACATGCAGTTGAGCTTCAGCAAGTTCACTTTAATGCATTTTGCTGCTTGAGACACCATGCGGCCAAGACGCTTTATATTTGAGATAAAGCCCGTCACGTAACAATCTACGTTGAATCCCATGTCGTCACTAGTGGATTTAGCAACACTAATGCAAGATTTGACCTTCTCCTCAATTTCCTGTTCCACCAATTCTGTCAGCTCTTCAGCAACTTCAATTTGGTCCACTGGGATGTTGAGGAGCTGGGAGATACTTTTGGGTAGGGACTCTGCCAGCTGAGGCTTGATGGTATCGATAGATGTGAACTCTCTTATGTGTTGTTGCACCATTGGCAGGAAAACCCTCAAAATCTCTGCTGACACGGTTTGTACAATTTCACTTATCATGTCAGCAAGAACAGATTGTATGTCCGGGTGCAGTTCTCCAGCTGCCATCATGGCCCATTGTGTGGGTGTAAGTTTGTTTAAATATTTCTCAATAATAGGTTTTAGGCTCTCCTCTGAGACCAGATAAGTTTTTTCTTGTCGTTGCATTTTTGGTTGTTCAAGTTTGTTTGGAGTGTACCTGCAATGGATCTTGCTGCGTACTCTTGCTTTTCCAAAAGAGAATGAAAACCTCTCAGGGACCCACGTATATATATAGATCCTTGTATTGACGTCACCAAAGAACGTGCGTCACGCGCTGGAACGCACTTGTACGGATTGTCACGTGTTGACTGGATGAGGAAATCAACTCAACGAACGATTTTCTCATCCAGTCAACACGTGACACGGGATTCCGAAGGAAGCGACTGCCGGGAGCTCCCCAGCTGTTTCGGCGGACAACGTGACGTCATCCGTTTCCGAACTCAGCTTCGGTCGTGTTCGTTAGTCGGTTGCCTCCAAGCGCGAAACCATCTACTAGTGTGAACTCTTTGAATATGTGCAGCCTACTAAAGACGTTTTCATTCAGAATATTTAAATTAATTATTCATGCATTTTGTTTTGGCTACATTTCGTTTATATGTGCTGGCTATTTACTCTGAGTTAGATTTTGAAATCTCTTGTATTAATTCATGCACAGTTGAAATCATTTCATTGAAGAACAGTGAATCAATCCCCATTCTATTACAATATATGAACTCTTTTGGGAAGATCTTTGGGTACAACATAATATACATATAACATAAATTGGGACAAGAGCGAGTTTATACATTTAGCTGGCCATTTTACAAATGGTTTTCTGAGCAACCTACCTCTGCGCAGCAGTTTTACGACTCAACACAAGAATACGTTACACACACACAGTTGTTGATAACATAAAAATAAACACTGTGCATGATGTGCACCAGCTGAACTAATTCAATTTCATTCATATAGTAAAAGTGTTGGGACATTTTAATAGTCTCGCTCGTCTCTTCTTTGTATTTGAATAGGAAATGTTTAAATTAAGCGATTTTGAAGAACAATTCCAAAAATTGTCAAGTTAAGTGACAAAGAACTTTAGCACTGATAAATATAACTACCGGTATTTAATTTATTTTTAATTTTATAATTCCATGATGACAGCCTCCCCTGACTCCTTGAATTACTTTTAGAAGGATGTTGGGTTGTTTTTTTTACTGTGGGAGGAAACCAGATCACCTGGGGAAAAAAACTACATTTTTAAAAATCAGGGTCCGGTGTTCTAATACAACACATGACGGTCTTTTCCATACATTTTAGCACTGATGAAAAGAATCTGGAGATCCTGCTCTTCTTGTTCCGTTTTCTTTTTATCTGCAATTGATACCCAAGACATATAAGAATGGCATTATCAAAAGATGGATCATCTGATGCCATTGCAGCCTGCAACAGTTTTGTTGGGGAGCCAAACTTCTTGATAAGGTCCTTAGCTAAAACACATGCAAGATCTTTAATATTTTTATCCACTATTTCATGTTGTGGTGACTCCATTTCAGGCATCACTATACACATCAGACGCTCAAATATTGTATCTAATTGTGATATCTGCAGTGACGGCCTCTTTTCCTCCAGTATTTTGAAAGAAGTCTTAGAAGTAACGTTGCTACAAGATGATCACTCAAACTCTGAGCTTGGGAGATTGAGCTATCAGATTTCTTCTTTTCAAAAATCCCTTCAGGTAATTATTTTTTTAAATGATAAGAGGAAGAAAACCTTTCCTCTGAGGATGGTGTTTCATCTGATTTTGGAGCCATGTCATCTATAGTCAAATTTTCTACTGAAGTGGAATCTGAATGTGGAAAGATAAATACTTGTATTTCAACTGTGGCCTTTGTGGATATGAATTATTTGTTGTCCACAGCAAGAAGGTTCCTGGTTCCATTCCCGGGCGAGCCCCTGTACTGAATGTTCTTTGTGCGTTCCACTTTCAAGCAAATATCTGTAGGAGTCTTGTGAATGTTTAACTTGAATAATGTGATGAATCAGTTTGGTCCTGATGTGTGACGTTCCACATAAACCTGGAAATCCTGGAAATCCACATCTTCACAGTCTCAACAGCTAAAAACTGAAGACCAGCACATTTTAACCACGAGGCAGATCCACACAAATGTGTCTCAGTCTGAACGGATCGCTTACTCAAATGACTCATTTCAGATCAGACTATCAAATATCTGCAGAACCCAGTCTGTGCAGAACCCCTCCCTACCTCGGTGGACATCGTAGGACTGACAGTGGTGTCAGTAGACGTTTTGGTGTTTTCTCCACTGGGGTCCAGCTCAGAGTCAGAGTCTCCTGATTTGTTGGACACAAAGTCGTTACTTTTCCATACCATCCACTTAAAAACCATTTAGTTTCTGGCAGTACTTCTCATCTTTTTCAGTCTTCTAAATGCTTTGATGACATCTTGACCTTCTCCTCTAAAATGTTCAGTCTAGTTTATCTTTAACCTGCCAGTGTTGATGAGATGGAGCAGACAGAAGTTAGTGTCTCCCAGGAAAGACAAGAGGATGCTGCCATCTAATGTGTTCAACACCTGCTGCTTTCCAGCCTTCATCAAAGAGGAATTCACCATCACATCCCACTCGGTCTTCCCTTCATCTGGAACTGAGTCGTGATTCTTCCACATTTTAATTTTAGTGCTAAAAATCTGACTGCAAGCAGCAGCAACCACATCTGGACAGAGCAAAGAAAGATTTTCCTCTAGCCATCCGTCCATCCATCCATCCATCCATCCATCCATCCCTGCTGGGTCTCCTTCTCTAATGTAAAAGACTAAAAAAACACCAATGTTGGGTGAAGAACGCTGCAGGAGCAGCTTCAGAGCAGCACCTGGAATTCTGGATAACATTCCATGGATGTTCTCACATCTGTTGGATTCTGTGTTTTTGTTCTCAGTTCATGATGTCATGTTGATCTCAGAGGTGAAACCCAGTAACGACTCTGCAGAACAACAACTAACAGAACAGCTGACCTTGTCTGGTTCCATGGTGGAACGGTTATCACACTGGACTCAGAACGAGCAGCTCAGATGTTTAATGGTTTGAAGTGATCTTCTAAAATGATTGTTTTGAATATTTGTTCAACGGAATTATTTAATGAAACTAATAAAACTATCCAGGACAAACATGAGAAAAATAAATATTATAGTAAAACTATATTTGTATTTCCTCATCAATGTTACAAAGTTCTTAACAAAACTGCAGAGAATTAAAGCAGCAAGCAGCTTGAACCAGCAGTAAAAACAATATGAATCAATAATAAAAATACTCAATCCCTGCAATTTTGATTCAGACAGGGCAATGGTATTTAAAGTGGTATTTTTAAATATATATATTTAAAAATTTTTGACAGAAATGTGACCATTTCTCAGCGTTGTGCACGCTGAAGCCCACACAGCCAAATGTGAGGTTCATCTAACTGCACTGTGTGTCAGAAAGTAAAGGGGAGGAAACTTGTTTAGTCCTCCTCCTGAAGGTTACTTCCAGATTTATTTGAAGGAATTTGTGAGACATAATGACTTTTCATCACAAATATTGCTAGATTTTTAACCTTATGAAATCAGAACGTTTTAGGAAATATTCCAATCTATCATCTATAACATGGACATAGTGGACGAGCAACCAAGCTCAAGCTATAAAGCTAAATCTGCATTTCCACCGACCGATGTGCGTCATCCAGCTCTATTTCCACCACTGGAATCATTTTTTGGATTTTTGGTTAGATTTTTTTTATTTCCAAAATGTTTTAATCAAACTACTTACTAGTTGCTGTGTGACCAGTGCTGTAGTGCTCAAAGTCCAACAAGGTGCAACGTTCCATACTTCAACTGCACTCATTTTCCTGATACTGTGAACCTCGGACCTTAGTTGAAATGCAGCTGATCCAGGCATTAAATAATATCTGAACTGATGTGAAAGCTCCACGCTGGTTCTGTTCTGGTGCTGTTAGTCAGAATGAGCCTCAACTCTTCCCCTCATGAGCAGTAAACAGGGTCTGCAGATCTACTTCTCCAAACGCAGCAACAATTGAACTCTTAAGAGAGTCATAACATATATGATATATTAGTTAGTTTAGAGGGTTTCCTTTTCAGACAATGGAGGTTGAGATGCTTTCAAGACACCATCCAAAGTTCACCCTGTTCCGTCTCTTGCTCAGTCACTCCCTCGTTTCCTCTCTGCTGGGATGTCCACTGCAGCCCTGTGAGCATGTTTCATCTCTGATGATTTGGGACATAAAGCCATATATGCAGTTGTTGCAAAACACAACGGCGAAGTTACTTTAGTTAGTTTTTGCTGATATGAATGAGAATCCTCAAGGACCAGATAACACTACATGAAAGTAATAAAATATTCCTGCAAATGAAACTGAAACAGATTTTCCAACATGAAAAACTCTTCTTTAACATGCCTCCATTTGTATGTAGGATACATATGATGGATTTAATACAATGACTAAAAAGTCCTTTGCAGCCTTGAACATTTTTTTCAACAGGATATTATTATTTGTAAAATAATCCTGGAGCAGATGGAGGTTAATTCATTTGTGGTCTTATGTCTTCATCTAGTGGACATTTTATGTTATTGCAGCTGAATTCAACTCGGCTGTTTCAATTCAATTCAATTCAGTTTTATTTATATAGCGTCTATTACAACACAAGTTGTCTCTAGGCGCTTTCCAGAGACCCAGAACATGACCCCCGAGCAATTATTACATAAACAGCGGCAGGTAAAAACTCCCCTAGTGGAAGAAAAACCTTAAGCCAAACAGTGGCAGGAAAAACTCCCCTTTAAGAGGGAAGAAACCTGGATCAGGACCTGGCTCATGAGGGGGGACCCTCCTGATGAAGACCAGCCGGGTAGAGCAGGAAGTTAAGAAAGAATAGAGACACAGAGACACCGTCAAAGGTACAAGACAAGATACAATAGTAACTATCATCAGTAGTCCAATTAGACTTCTGTGTATATGGGTGATATATGGAAAGACGGTGATACAAGGGGATGAGGACTGCAGGTCAGGATGTCAGCAAGTATCCAACAGACATCCATACAGACAGGTGAAGGCAGACACTGGGATTGTCAGAGGTGGAACTGCAGGTCAGCAAGCAGCTCCTGAGGTTCTGGTCTGCAGGACATGCAAAGAAGAGGAAAAGAAGGGCCAGACAAGCACAAAAATCTACAAGAACAATGGAGCACATTTATGCTTATGGGATACTGTTAATAACTGAGGGTTGAGGTGAAGAAGAGACAGAGAAGGTGAAGAGAAACAGAGAAGGTGAAAGGCACCACTCAGTGGATCATGTTGGTGCCCCCCTGCAGCAGAGGCCTATAACAGCATATCTACACCGAAGCTGTTTAAGATGAGCTGCTCTAATCTGGTCCTGCAGCTGCAGCTTTGACTACTGGGCCTGACACATTAAGGTACTAAATGTACACTAACTATATGCTTTATTAAACAGAAATGTTTGAAGTTTAGTTTTTACACGTTGTGTGTGTTTAGTTTTACACGTTGTTTACACGTTTGAGACACAATAAATACATTTTAAACACAAAGTTCAAATTAAAAAGAAACAAGTTATGGCATGACGTTTGGTTTAAGTGTACAACAGTTTTTCGGTCTGATTAAAGTGACCTGGTGCAAAGAAGGCGGTCCAGTTCTGCCATAAGTGCCTGGTGCAGATACTGAGATCAGAGTGAGTGAGGGGGGGAGCAGGGAGGGAAACGGTGGAAGAGCAGGGAGAGTGTTCAGCGTCCTGACGGCCTGGTGGATGAAACTGTCCTTCAGTCGGCTGGTTCTGGCTCGGAGGGTCCGCAGCCTCCTCCCTGATGGCAGCAGACTGAAGAGGCTGTGTGACGGGTGGGTGGGGTCTCTCACCATGCTGAGGGCTTTGGAGTCAGACGGCTGCTGTAGATGTCCTGAAGTGAGGGGAGAGAGACACCAACGATCTTCTCAGCTGCTCTCACGACGCGTTGGAGAGACTTGCGGCAGGTTGCGGTGCAGCTCCGTACCACACGGTGATGCAGCTGGTCAGGATGCTCTCGATGGTGCCTCTGTAGAAGGTGTGCCTGATGGGGGCCGGGGCTCTGGCAGAAGCTGAAGCTGCTGCTCGGCGTGACATGTACCACCCCAACAAAGAGGCTCCCTTTCACTAACACAACTTTCCAGCAGTGTATTTTTATTCATTTCTGTCTGGAGGGAAATCAGACACTGACATCATGTACTTGCTGTACTTAAGTGAGTGTAATATCACACACTGGCCACTTTTTTAGGTACACTTTATATTTAAAGTAGCTGCCGAGTGTAAACTAATATTTGAATAATACAGAGAATATTAGAGGGATTTTGTTGTCAGTCTTGGCTGCAGCTTTAGAGAGCTGATGATGGTGCAGCTGCAGCTGTTTCTGTTTGCATTGATAGTTCATCATGATTCTGTTAGATGGAAATGTTTGTGACATGTGAGCACTTCTGAGCACTTCTTCAGCTTACCAGCTGACTGAAACATGAATGTCTACGATTAAATGTTGTGTAACTTGTCTTTACAAGCAATATCAACAGTTCTGTGGCTAAATTTAAAGTTCAAAAAAGTTTTTGTAAAAGTTGTTGTGAATTTAACATTCACAACAACTCTTACAAAAACTTTTTGTGAGTCAACTACCATCTGCAAGGCTGTTTTGAGAAGATGTCTGGGACCTCTGGTGTTGACTCCTGGTACTGCACTCCTGGAAGACACATGATGTGTGAGACAGTGTGAGGCAGAGTGAGACAGTGTGAGACAGTGTGAGACAGTGTGAGGCAGTGTGGGACAGTGTGAGACAGTGTGAGGCAGAGTGAGGCAGTGTGGGACAGTGTGAGGCAGTGTGAGGCAGTGTGGGACAGTGTGAGACAGTGTGAGACAGTGTGAGGCAGTGTGGGACAGTGTGAGGCAGTGTGAGGCAGTGTGAGGCAGTGTGAGACAGTGTGAGACAGTGTAAGACAGTGTGAAACAGTGTGAGGCAGTGTGGGACAGTGTGAGACAGTGTGAGGCAGTGTGAGGCAGTGTGAGACAGTGTGAGACAGTGTGAGACAGTGTAAGACAGTGTGAAACAGTGTGAGACAGTGTGGGACAGTGTGAGACAGTGTGAGACAGTGTGAGGCAGTGTGAGACAGTGTGAGACAGTGTGAGACAGTGTGAGACAGTGTGAGGCAGACACAATAACACTTTTAAAAGACCTGGCTGGACCATGAAACCAGTTTGTCAGAACTCCAGTTTGTGCAGCAACAAGTCACATTTGTGGGACATAAAACCCATTCTGGGTCGTCTCTGCTGAGGACAGACGATTACTGCCTGAAAGAGCGGAAGCCAATCAGAGACTTCCTTCCTTCACAAGGACGATTCCTGGGACACAGCATCTGTGACCTCACCAGGACTGCTGCTTGTGGTGGTGTTGAGGGTGTTGAGGTGCTGCTGGGTTCTGGTAACTTGGTGTGTTTCTCATGTTTGTGTTGCTGTGTGTTCCTTGTTTTTATAAGATCATAGTGGGAGCTGCCCTGATATCAACTGTCTTCTTCATCTTCTGACTCCGGTTCTGAAACAGAAACAGAACTGTGATGTGTTTTACTTCCCTGTTTTCTCTGTTTTGTAATTAGTGGTTCGGGGTTTTTCCCTCCTGGGGTTTTACCTAATAGTCAGTTTAGTTAGAGCCATGAAGTCTTTCCCTGGCTCCTGGACTTTTGGGGCTTGATGTTTGTCTTCTGGTGTCTGCAGAGATCAACTGTGCTGGTTTTGGTTCCCTCCTTGGCTCCCGTCTTGTGGACATTTTGTGATCTCTAAACATTAAGCGTACTTTTCCTCTGTGGTTTAGCAAGTTGTCATCTATTTTATTGTTCAGTTATTACTGACATCACTCACTGGTTGTTCATTACTCATCATTGCATCTTTAATCTATATGTCCATTGGTGTTGCATGCAGACATTTCTTTGTTCACAGAAATAAAAAGTATGGATCCGTGATAGAAAGTTCCTCCACAAATTCTCCTTACGCTCTCGTTTCACATGTTGTGTGACTCAAACTGAACTTCTTTCATTTTTTAACTTCACTTATTTTCATGGGCATCCCAAGGTTGTAGTATAATGCTTCTGATTTGGGGCGGGGGGCATTTATAGTCCCCAGCATCCTCCAAGGATCTACAGTGGAGTTTGATGCAAAACTAACAGTTTGACTACATGAACATATGTTATGCTGCTTCCGCCCAATAATTTCTCAAAATGGGATCAATAAAGGACATCTTATATTATCTCTTAAATTATTGTTAGTGTTGCTACAACTATTGAGGAAATAGTCAACAGAGGATGAAGACAGTACATGATCATTCAAATGATTATTCAGAGTAATTATTCTCTCTACACATTGTCGTTTGTTGAATATCTGTCCATGTAGGCGTCTCCACCGGTTTGTACATACACTGGTGTGAACGGTCCATGTAGGTATCTCCACCGGTTTGTACATACACTGGTGTGAACGGTCCATGTAGGTATCTCCACCGGTATGTAACCACACTGGTGTGAACGGTCCATGTAGGTATCTCCCGGTTTGTACATACACTGGTGTGAACGGTCCATGTAGGTATCTCCACCGGTTTGTACATACACTGGTGTGAACGGTCCATGTAGGTATCTCCACCGGTTTGTACATACACTGGTGTGAACGGTCCATGTAGGTATCTCCACCGGTATGTAACCACATTGGTGTGAACGGTCCATGTAGGTATCTCCGCCGGTTTGTACATACACTGGTATGAACAGTCCATGTAGGTATCTCCAACGGTATGTTCATACCGTATGTTCATACCGTTTCTACACCAACAACAAGACAGCCTACAAAGCCCACCCCCTCCCCCACCTCGGTGCCTCAGACCACATCACTGTCATGCTACTGCCAGCATACAGGCCACTGGTTAAAGTTGTCAGACCAGTCTGGAAGCAGGTCCGGGTGTGGCCAGAGGGGTCCACAGAGGCACTTCGAGACTGCTTCAACACCACAGACTGGAGCATGTTCAGAGAAGCTGCCACCACCAACAACACCACAGACCTCCAGGAGTACACAGAGTCTGTTACCGCCTACATCGCCAAGTGCATCGATGATGTAACAGACTCCAGAACCATCAAAGTCAGAGCCAACCAGAAGCCGTGGATGACAAAGGAAGTCCACAGACTCCTGAGGGCTCGGAACGCTGCCTTCAGAGCTGGAGACAAAGTGGGTCTAAAGACAGCTACGACCAACCTGTCCCATGGCATCAGGGAGGCTAAGAGACGGTACTCCAGGAGGATAGCCCGCCGTTTCAGCAACAGCAGGGACACACGGAGCCTGTGGCGAGGGATTCAGACCATTACGGACTACAAGCCCCCACCGCAGACCTGTGAGAGCAGCACATCCCTGCTGAATGAGCTGAACACCTTCTTCGCCCGCTTCGAGGCACACAACACCATCACCGCACAGAAAGCACCACCCCCTCCCGGCGACCAGGTGCTGACGCTGTCACCGGACATTGTGAGGAGATCCCTCAGCAGGATCAACGCCCACAAAGCTCCGGGTCCTGACAACATACCTGGTCGTGTACTGAGAGACTGTGCAGGAGAACTCACGGATGTCTTCACAGACATCTTTAACATGTCACTGAGTCAGGCGGTGGTTCCCACGTGCTTCAAAGCCACCAACATCCCTCCGGTCCCAAAACGGTCATCTCCCTCCTGCTCCAACGACTACCGTCCAGTCGCACTGACTCCCATCATCATGAAGTGCTTTGAACGGCTAGTCATGCATCATATCAAGGCATTCAACACCATCATCCCCCAGCAGCTCGTTCACAAACTGGACCAGCTGGGGATCAGCACCTCAATGTGCAACTGGCTGTTGGACTTCCTGACTGGGAGACCACAGGCAGTACGGGTCGGCAGCAACACATCCAGCACCATCACACTGAGCACAGGGGCCCCCCAGGGATGTGTGCTGAGCCCCCTCCTCTTCACCCTGCTGACCCACGACTGCACACCGATTCACAGCTCCAACCTCTTCGTAAAGTTTGTGGACGACACGACTGTGGTGGGTCTCATCAACAACAACGATGAGTCAAACTACAGGAGCGAAGTGAGCCGCCTGGCTGAGTGGTGCAGACAACAATCTCTCCCTGAACGTGGAGAAGACCAAGGAGATTGTTGTTGACTTCAGGAGACAACACACCCAGCATGCTCCTCTGAACATCAACGGTGCTGCTGTGGAGAGGGTGAGCAGCACCAAGTTCCTGGGTGTCCACATCTCAGAGGACCTCTCCTGGACTGTTAACACTGCATCACTCGCCAAGAAGGCACAGCAGCGTCTTTACTACCTCCGCAAACTGCGAAGAGCCAGAGCCCCGCCCCCATCAGGTACACCTTCTACAGAGGCACCATCGAGAGCATCCTGACCAGCTGCATCACCGTGTGGTACGGATCCTGCACCGCAACCTGCCGCAAGTCTCTCCAACGCGTCGTGAGAGCAGCTGAGAAGATCGTTGGTGTCTCTCTCCCCTCACTTCAGGACATCTACAGACCTGTCTGACTCGCAAAGCCCTCAGCATTGTGAGAGACCCCACCCACCCGTCACACAGCCTCTTCAGTCTGCTGCCTTCAGGGAGGAGGCTGCGGACCCTCCGGGCCAGAACCAGCCGACTGAAGGACAGCTTCGTCCACCAGGCTGTCAGGACACTTAACACTCTCCCTGCTCTTCCACCGTTTCCCGCCTTGCCCCCCCCTCACTCACTCTGATCTCAGTATCTGTATTTTGGCAGAACTGGACCGCTTGCTTTGCACCAGGTCACTTTAAACAAACCGAAAAACTGTTGTTGTCATGTCACAACTTGTTTCTTGTCTCTTTTTAACCTGCACTTTGTGTTTAAAATGTATTTATTGTGTAGCACCGAGGGTTTGAGGGTAACGCAATTTCGATTCTCTGTATGTATCTCACATTAGGGTAGAATTGACAATAAACTTGACTCTGACTCTGAAAAAAAAAAAAAAAAAAAAATACACTGGTGTGAATGGTTCATGTAGGCGTGTCCGCCGGTATGTACCCATGTATGTACCTGGTTTTCACCTTGAGAGTGTAGTGTCCACCTTATGGATACTGATATGTTGGGAGAGAAGAAACCTTTTGACAAAAACTGACACTTTGAGGAGCTGCTAAAACCTTCTCGGCAGCTGCATTTTTTTGGGATGTGGTCCTTTTATTCATCATATAAATAACACGAATGGTCAAATGATTATTACTTTTTGGTACATTACTCTAACGCACTTGTTTATATACCTGACAGTGGCTTTGACCCTCCACCCAACTAATAATGATTATTTTCAAAAATTGACCCAATCACTAAAGGACTTAGTTATGTCATTGGCAGCTTGTAAAACAATTAGAAAAATCAGAAAAACAAAGAAATATGATTTGTTTCTGTCCAGCATTATTTTATACAAGCATGTTATTCGTCTTTCTCTACCGCTGAAGTCTTAACTAGCAGACAGGGATCCTGGTGATCAATTATTGCTGCCACCAAAGAATGAATCAGTGCTTCACCAAAACATCCATTATCTAAACCAGTTACTTCTTCTCAGGGGCACGGAGGTCTGTCGAAGCCTATCCTAACACATAGTAGGGGAAAGGCAGGGGTACACTCAGGACAGGTCGCCAGTCCATCACAGGGCCACATACAAAGACAGACAACCAATCACACTCAGATTTACACCTACAGGCAATTTAGGTGTATCAGTTAACCTAGCATGCATGTTTTTGGACTGTGGGAGGAAGCCGGAGTACCACGCAAGCACAGGGAGAACATGCAAACTCCACACATGAAGGGGAATAGAACCAGGAACCTTCCTGCTGTGAGGCAACAGTGCTGACCACTAAGCCACTGCGCTGTCACCACCAAAATATAAACACCAGGTTTACTCTGAACTGAATCCCAATTTCTGTCTCAGGAATGACTAAAATGATCCCAGCTGGATCAAAAAATCCAGAGCCTACAAATACAGCTCCTCCCTGAAGTCTCTTGGATTTGTGAACAAACACACCACAGAACATCCTTCTGACAGTAACCTAAACCTCACTAACATATGTTCATGTACTAGTACATGTACATGTACTAGTTTGACAACTTAACATGTTTCCTCTCACCCCAAGTCAGTTACGTTTAGAGGTCCTGCTGGGATCTGAATCCAGTATCTAAAGTTTGATGTACCAACCACCAGAACACCACCCACCGCAATAAGCCAACAATTGTAACAGGGTGAACAAACAACAGCAGAAACAGCAAAACCACACATATAACCAGACTCAGAAAAGGAAAAGACCTGGGGAACATGGCATCCCTGGTCCACCCCGCCCAACAGGGCCACCGGTATCATAGCCACCACTACATTATTTTTCATATGTGAATGTATAGAGTTTAGTGTTTGTTCTCACTCCTGCCTGGTTTAAATCTCTGTCATCTCTCAAAAACCTGAAGACATGAATTCAGACAATGAAAGAGTAAAAATATTTGAAGAAAAGATGAGAGAAAATGTCCATCAGGAAGTAAAAGTTGGAGGACAGTGACTGGACTGTGACCCTCAAACCCTCTGAGTTATGGGCCCAGCACGCTTCCTCTGCACCACTCTGCTGTTTCTGATGTAGTCAGGCGCTCTGAAGATGTAAAGACTGCTTGAGGAAGGATGATGTGACATAATTGATACACACAGAAGCATCGTTGATCAAGTTTTAGTAAGATGAAACTGTGCTGTGAATCTTCCAGTGAATTATCTGTTCTGTTCACCTGTAAACTGGTCAGTCCTAGTCCTAAACGTAATTCAGTAATCAAACGACACCATACACATGTTTGTGTTTGGTTATGATAATGAAAACAGAATAGTGACAGCAGACGTAGTAAGTGTTTGTCTAAAAGACAGTTGTGAAGCCGTGCTGGTCGTTTACAGCCAGACCAGCCTGAACACAGCTGATCTCATCTGATGTGAGAAGTTAAACCGGAGGGAGTCTGATTAGTACTTGGAGGGGAGACGGTGAAAAATGTGGTTATTAATCTAGTGGTAATAAATTCAAATGTGAGTCAGCTGCTTGGAGGACAGCCATGCTCACCACTTTACATGCAATATCTGTTTCTTCAGGAAATGAAGTGAAGGTGGACTAATGTTACTTATATTAATGCATGTTAGAGTAAAAATGCACATAATATCACAAGTGATGTAAACAGACTGAGTATTAAATGATGTTGTTTATGTTGAAGAGATCTAATCTCTAGCATGTCAGTCCTCTTCTTGAGAAGGAAATAATTCTAACTGTTGTTGGCAGGATTTGAACCTGCAGGGAAACCCCAATGGATTTCAAGTCCATCACCTTAACCACTCAGCCACGACAACAAGCACACCTTCCCCAACGTAGCAACAGCGCCGTCTACTTTGTTGGTGGCGGTTTGAGCGAAAGCGACGGCGGCGGCTTCACTACTGACTTTTCCAGCACGTCTGCTGTCACGTTTCTGTTGTTGATCTGAACAAACAACACAAACATGTGTGTGGTGTGATTTTACCAGTGAAGTACTTGTTAAAATAAATGGAAAGGTAAATATCATAGTTTATTTCTTTAGTTTAGCCACTTATAGGCTGTGCAGAGATGTCAGCTGTTTCCTGTTCACAGCCTCTTGTTTTCGACTCTCTGTGTCCAAAATGCAGCACAATGTGACAAGACGACACTGATGAACATGTGGTAGTGAAGTTGGCATCTCATCCTGAGACACTGACCCACGCCAGGCTGCAGGATTTCAGATCCACTCGGACCCGACCAGATCCACTTGTGAAGGAGCTCCACGTGACTCTTGAAGATAGGTTTTACCTCCGTTTTAAACATGAGATGTAAAGGGAGGAAATGTTCCACACTATATAAGAAGTATTTCAAGGTGCAGTTGTTGTTTACATCCAAACCACCCAGAACACTCCTGATCTCATATGGTCTCAGAAGCTAAGTTTGGATGGGCCTAGTTAGCACCTGGTTGGGAGACTGCCTGGGAATGCCAGGTGTTGTATGCTTCCGCAAACTGCAGACAGCACTCTTTATCTGTCTACAGACACATTTTTTTACATGTCAGTGTGCATAGTAACACACAAAAACTTGTGGGATGTGAGACTGCCCTGAAGTTGCTTTAGTTGGTTTTTGTCAATATGAATGAGAATCGTCAAGAACCAGACAACACTACGTAAAAGTAATCAAATATTCCTGCAAATGAAACTGAAACAGAGTTTCTACCATTAAAACTCTGTGCTGCTTTAACATGCCTCCATTTGTTTGTAGGATACAAATGATGAGTTTAAGACGATGACTGAAACGTCCTTTGCAGCCTTGAACAGTTTCTTCAACAGGAAATGATTATTTGTAAAATAATCCTGGATCAGAGGGAAATAAGATCCACAGTATTTCCAGTTCCAGTCTCCACACGTAGAGAATTCATCCGTCACTGTCACAACAAACATTTTCAGCAGTATCATGATATTCTAGTCGACTTCCAAAATAAAACTATGAACATGTAAATGAGTCTGATTTGAGGACTTTAAAAAACTGAGTCCATTTCTCTCTTGTACTTCAAAGTGTGTCAGAACTAGTTTTTTCCCATCAATGCATTTTTTTAATCCATTCATCCAATTATCAACCTGGAAACTTCTTTAACCAAATACCTGCTTATTTGACAGATGATCTTCATCTAATCTCTTTGACTCTTATAAATATCATTCAGCACTAAAATGAAATATGTATTAAATGTTTACATGTATACATAATGTCAAATGTCAAACATAAGTGAGTCCTTGTTTACTGTATTGCAGCATATTAACTTTGTATTTTAAGTCCAGGGAGGTCAGAAACGTCTCAGACGGTGAAACACTCAGATTCAGTGAGCAGCCCAGAGGCAAATATACCTCTGCAACCTCTGCCTTGAGAGTAGCACAAACCCCTCTGGCCATGTAGGACTCCATGCCATCTGAAGTCCTGCGTCTGCTGCTCTTCACACTACTTCCTGAGGCTTGAAAGACCTCCACCCTAGCTTGAGCTGTGGCCAACTCCACTTCAAGCTCGAATTTTTCTTTCTGTTTTTGTAATTCCGCCTCTTTATGATCCAGCTCACGTTTGTTTGAGCAATTTCTGACGAATGAGAAGTGCAGCTAAGTTTGCCTTTGCTTTGGTTCGAGAAGAGGATGTAGATGACCTTGAGCCAAATTCCAGGGTTTGATCCATATCGTCTAGTTTCAACATTTGAGATACTATCGTTTGGATGAATATCATCACGCAGCACTGGAAGCAAGGCATTATATTCTGTGGGTTCTTCTTGTGGTACATCATCCTGTTCCACTTGATTAATTGTTTTTGTCAGATCTTTGTGGTCCATATGGGATGAAACCATGTAATGTTGTATGTTGGTATTTACTTTTGCAGTGTGCAAATAAATTCAGAATACATTTTAACCTGAAAATGTTGTCATTACTTCTATATGGTTGACATTTTATTTATTATTTTAACTTCAAGCTATAAATTCACATTGTTATTTAAAAATCATCACATTTTAATAGCTGTTTTCCAGTTTAACTGTTTTCCAGTTTAACTTTAACTAAAGTGTTTAAAAATTCGGCATATAAAAAGATTTAATCTTTCAAAATTCAAAGGCAAAATATTCAGTGTCCTGAGATTCAACTGGCTCAGTTTTGCTATTCAGCGTCTAAAGTTAGTGTGAAACGGGCAGGGTTACTTCAGGTCACAGACATTAGCAAAGGATTTCCGAATGCAACACTCAGCCAATGGCGCCTTTCTGGGTTGTTTGTATGTTGTTTCAGGTGAACTCAAAAAGACTGAGACTGGGTCTTGCCAGCTTCCAGGGGAGGCTTTAACATTCCGACATTCCTCATAACGAGTGTTGTGTGTAACACCTTACAGTAACGTAACTACTTCTTCGGGGGAAAGGTAGTGTAACGCATTACCACCAAAAACCTGGTAATGAGACGTAGTTATTTTCCTGTTCTGCATTACTTTCTACAGGGACATACTGTATTTGGCAGCGACACTGCTCCTCAGCTTTACATTTGCACAACTGTCTAGTGCTCTCATTTCACACTGTAGAGCTGAAGTTCTTTGCCCGAACCCAGGTTTGGCCTTCATTTCAACCATTTTACAGGGCTCGGGCTTGCCATCCGTTTTGTGTCTTGTGGAGCGCAAAATGCAGCAAGATGCTTCAAGCTTTATGTACCGGCAACAAAAGCAAAGTCTGAGGTGTGGAAACGTTTTGACTATGTCTATAATAAAAATAATGAACCAGTTACATGAAATGCAAAAGATGCCACATGTATACATGATTAATGTTTGACAAAAGGCAAAGAGCTGTTTTTGGATAATGTCGGGCTGTAATCAGATTCTGACGTTTAAAAAGCTCTCAATGTAGTCTTCTAGATGGTAACGTAGGCTCTTATAATATGGAGTCCTGCCCAAAATCAAGCCACACAAAAGTAACACAAAAGTAAAACTAACAAATAACGTAAAACAGTTAGAGGGTAATTAAGTAAAGTAACATATTAATTTTAAAGAAGTAACGAGTAACGAGCGTACACTACTTGTTAAAAGTAACCTCCCCAACACTGCTGACAACCACACTGCCATCAGCTCAGCTACTGTGTTGATCATGTGACTTAATTTATCCTTTTACACATGGCACACAAGGATTACTGCTATTGCATCCATTAAACTCTGGGATTTAGAATAATACTAAATTTGTTTCTCTCTTTTAGAGTAAATTTCCTGTTTTGCAGTTGTGCCAACAGCAGACGGAGAAACCTTAGCTGGTCCAGAATGCTGCTGCCAGGTTCTGACTAGGAGGAGATATTCTGAAGCCTACCCTGTCTTCATCAGTCTCTTGTTAATTTTACTATTTGACTAAAGTGTATTCCTTAAAGTTATCTTTCTCAGTGCTTCATTTTAAGCTGCTACTTTTTCTTGTGTGTATTTTGTGATGGCAGTGCAGTCAGAAAAATCTGGTTCAGTCAGCCAGGCACTTAATTAACTTATTAACATCATCCCAACGACCTCGGACTGGAGGAAGAAGTGATGTCAACAACCACGATGCCAAGTTTAATAACAACATGAAGCCCCCGTGCAGTGTTTTGAATGTCAGGATCGTCACTGTTAAAGATTCTGATATCGAAATTTTGTAGGCTGCAGAGACAAAATGCACAAATTGTATTGATATGGCATAGTATACTTCTTACTTTTTGTTGCTCTATCAAATCCTCACAATGTAAATCTCTAAGAAAATATATTTACTGTTTGGGACCAGTCTTTCTCACTGATATCGAAATAGACTTACTATTAAAGGTTAAAAAAAAATCTTCATCTGGCAAACATGACTCCTACATTTTATTAGTATTACCTATTTGGTATGCAGAGAATTTTAAAATTGTTTGGTGTTTTTGCAAATCTATTACCTTATTTGTCATTGGTTATCTGTTTAAGGTGATGTTAAAAAAAGAAATAAACAGTATAATTTGGTAATCTTCAATATTCTGTTCAACATGTTTTTTCCTGGAATTTTCACAAGAAGAACAGGGAAAAGAAGATTTCCTCCAACAAACCTTGTCCCTGCAGAGGAGATGAAGCCACTAGATTTACTATACAACTATTTACTGCCAAGACAATATGAAAAGACACCTACAGAAGAAGAGCCGTTAATCCAAATTAAAGCAGGATGGAGCCGAAAAACTGCTCATATAGATGAGAGCACGACACATGCCAGCGCAGCATATTGTATGATTAACAGCTACCAAAATCCGTGTTTTAATTTAAGCTGTAAGATAATGTATTGATCTTAGAGAGGCTGGTTTTCCTACAATATGAGTGTTATGAGAGTCATGCCACATGACTTAGAAAGTGTGACTGGATTGGCTGGGTGTTGGATTCTGACATCCTTTGCTAATGTCTGTGACCTGAAGTAAATCTGCCCTTTTTACAGTAACTTCAGACGCTGAATTTCAGACACCAAAACTGAGCCAGTTGAATCTCAGGAGACTGAAAATTTTGCCTTGGAATTTTGAAAGATTGAATCTTTTTATATGCCGAATTTTTTAACACTTAAAAGTTAAACTGCTATTGAAAATTTGATGACTTTGAAATAACAATGTGAATGTTTAGCTTGAAGTTAAAATAACATACTTTTTCAATCATATAGTATAAGTAATGACAACTTTTTCAGGTTAAAATGCAATCTGAATATATAAAAGTAAATACAAACATACAACATTACATTTTCAGTAGGATTTTTAATTCAAATCCTCGAGGTTCCTCTCCAGCAACACACAATAAGTCTAACTAAGTTAGTTTATTATACTACTTGATTGGCGTGAGTCTGACACGGATGTCTGCTACACAGTTCTGGTTCTGTTCCTCGTCACCGTTTACACTGCAGACTTCACATGCAGCTCAAGATCCTGGTACCTGGAGAAGTTCTCTAAAGACTCTGCCATCGTTGCCCTGATCACAGATGACGATAAGAGAGAGTGCAGAATAATGATCCAGGACTTTGTGACTGGTGCCAACAGAGCTGCCTCACATCAGTGCGGAGAAAACCAAAGACCTGATGGTGGATTTCCACTTATTCTCTGCAACTACACGATAAACATTAAGGGTTTCAGACCTTTTTGGACTGAAACAGTGGACTTTTACAAGTACTTGGATGTTGACCTAAACAATAAACTGGTCTGGTCAGTAAACACAGATGCTCTCCACAAGAAAGGACAGAGCAGACTTTTTCTGCTAAGGAAGCAAAGGTCTTTTGGAATTCAGGTTCATGAATTCCAGCTCAGTTCTGGGGATGCTCCTGAACTCAGTGCAGGAGGTAGGAGAAAGGAGGATGGTATCATCCTTGCAGGAGAACGACTCCCACCCTCTGTATGACACAGTGACATCCTTGAGCAGCTCCTTCAGTGACAGACTGTTTCATCCCAAGTGTTTGAAGGAACAATATCGGGGGCTTTTCTTCCTGCTGAGTTCAGACTTTATAATCAGAGCTGCTCCCAGTGAGTCATTGATGACTACTAGACACCTTAATTCTGAATATTTAATTATGCAATAAAAAATTACCCACGGTGCAATAGTTTGTAGTATTGTGTATATATTTATATTTTTGATCTTTGCTGCTGTAACATAGACATTTCATTACATTTTTTTTAATCTTTTCTTATCTTAGACCTTTCTTCAGGTAAGTGCACAGTTGTAATTGCAGCAGCTCTGGAAGAACGGTCAAAAATTCCCATAAACACACTCCTAAACCTTGTGAACATCATATCAAACTCTATGGATTAGGAATGGGATGTCACTTAAGTTCAGTTCTTTATACTTCAAAATGAAATATTATTTACTAGATCATGTTATTTTTGTTCACATGGTACTACAAAATATTACCACTACACTACTGTTCCAGTGTGGCTTCAGTTATAGCAACAAAATTTTAGAATTTACTGTGGGACATCACAAGTTGAGCATGTAAAACAACGTTTGGATTGACTATTTCTAGATCAGTGACATTACAGCTCAGTTTTACTTCAGCCTTCGCACAGTCCTCCTCTCCCCAGTGTGAGATTCCACCTCCATTATCAGGCTGATCTTTGGCCCAGAACCTGTCAGGTAACAAGAGAATCATTGTCCAGGTTGTCTTTGGAGACAACCTGGAGATTTGTAGAGAGATTTGTAGAGAATCAAATAAGAAATATTTCTATCTTACAAACAACAAAGGAGTAAGACAGTGACGGGAACACTGGGATGTTATCCCAACACTTTCCTACGTATTTGCAAGCTGGATGGATCTGTGTGTTAAGCAGTTGCATTTTACAGATGCTTTTCCTCATGCAGGCAGCACAGGTTCAAATTCTGGCCTGTTGCTCTGTCTTGCATTGGGCATAACAAGGGGCGTTCAGCATGGAGGAAAAAGAACACAGCATTCCAAGAAAAACACCTGCTACCTGCAATAAAACATCATGCTGTGGGGCCGTGTGGGCAGACCAGGGATTGGGAATCTAGTCAAAGTTGAAGGATGCATGGATTCCACCCAATATGAGCAGATTCT
This sequence comes from Xenentodon cancila, assembly GCA_014839995.1. Lineage (NCBI taxonomy): Eukaryota > Metazoa > Chordata > Actinopteri > Beloniformes > Belonidae > Xenentodon > Xenentodon cancila. Next base: position 178,166 of record JABWDQ010000012.1, read on the forward strand.
GGAGACCAATGTCCAGGGTACAGTGACAAAGCTGAAGCTGCGCCGGGGCTGGACCTGTCAACAAGACAACGACCCTAAACACTGCTAAAATCTACTAAGGGATTCTTGCAGAGGAACAAGTACAACGTTCTGGAGTGGACATCTCAGTCTCCAGACCTGAATATAACTGAAAATCTGTGGTGCGAGTTAAAGAGAGCTGTCCATGGTCGGAAGTCATCAAACCTGAATGAACTAGAGATGTTTTGTAAAGAGGAACGGTCCAAAATACCTTCAACCACAACTTAAAGAAGCAGCATCCTCTCTGAGTTACTGTCAAGTCCTGGCAAGTCCTCGGAGGAGCTGAGAGCACGACACATGCCAGGTCACATGAAGGTCATTTTTACCCAAGTTTATTTTTTTACTGTGGTGAATTAATTTGGGTCTCACAGAAAATTTTTTCTTCAGGCAAGTACATTTTAAGACCAGATTCAGGGACTCACTCAGTTCGGGCAAAGTCTGAAGCTTGATCACTTATTTGGTCAGTTCAGTGAGGTTGGCATGCAGCAGGTCTCTCGCTTCAGTCATGGAGGAAAGTTTGTCATTACTGGCCTGCAGACACTCCGTCAGATTAGTAAATAATTAATTAATAAATCACTTACTGAGTCATGGTCTGAAAAAGAAGAATAAAAGTCAGACATGCTGTAAAAAGGCCAGAGTCAAAGTAAAACTGTTTCACTGTGCAGAACTGCAACAAATCAAAAGTGAATTTGTATCTATACATCTGTGTGTCACCATCAAGGAGTTCAGTAACTCAGGATGGTTAGTAGAAATAAAAGCTGAACTTAGTTATGTGTCACACACTGTGGTTCTGGGTGTTAACTGTCAGTGTGACAGACAATATTACACCAAACATCTTAAACTGCCTGGAAATATCTGGAAAAGTATTTCTGGGAAAACAGAATAAAATCTACAGTACAGATGTGTCCAGGGTTCTCAGACTTTTATCAGACCTTAGTTAATGTATGGAAAGGATTACTGATTAAGTATTATTACATTACTCTCAATATGTGCATTTGACCAGTTAGTTTGACTATCTTATCAAAAGGGTTCAGACTTGATAAAGACTGAAGAAAAAAAGGTAAGTCGAATATGTTTTGATGAGGGTAGCGGTCGTGGCGTGGCGTGGCGCCTCGGCGGGCCATTCCCTGGACCAAACCAAATGGTGTATGTAAAAGGAATCCAAACAGAAATGTTCTATGAATAAGAAACTAATATTATGGTCCTGGTATCTTATGATGATTCATACAGTTGAAGTTTCGATCAGGATTTGTCATTTAACCAGCATATTACTCATTTTTCCACCTCCGTAATATCACAAAGATCAGGAGCATCCTCTCCCAGAGTGATGCCGGAAAACTAATTCATGCGTTCGTATCTTCTAGACTAGATTACTGTAACGTGTTGTTGGCTGGATGTCCAAGTAATTCTCTGAACAGCCTCCAGCTGATCCAAAATGCAGCAGCGCGAGTGCTGACAGGAACCAACAAGAGAGACCACGTCTCTCCAGTTTTAGCTTCCCTCCATTGGCTCCCGTAAAATTTAGAATCCAATTCAAAATTTTATTACTGGCATATAAAGTCCAAAATGGCCTAGCGCCGCGATATTTGCAAGACCTGATAGAACCGTACGTTCCTAACAGAGCTCTCCGTTCTCAGGGTGCAGGTTTACTCGTAGTTCCTAAAGGATCCAGATGTAGATCTGGAGGACGGGTCTTCTGTTATCAGGAACCATCACTCTGGAACCAACTTCCAGTTTGGGTGAAGGAGGCTGACACCACCTCCACCTTTAAAACTAAACTTCAAACATTTCTGTTTAATAAAGCATATAGTTAGTGTACATTTAGTACCTTAATGTGTCAGGACCAGTAGTCAAAGCTGCAGCTGCAGGACCAGACTAGAGCAGCTCATCTTAAACAGCTTCGGTGTAGATATGCTGTTATAGGCCTCTGCTGCAGGGGGGCACCAACATGATCCACTGAGTGGTGCCTTTCACCTCCTGTTTCTCTTTGTCTTCCCTGTCTCTTCTTCACCTCAACCCTCATTTATTAACAATATCCCATAAACTTAATTGTGGTCCATTGTTCTTGTAGTTTGTTGTGCTTGTCCGTCTCCTCTTTTTCTCTTTTGTACATGTTCTGCAGACCAGAACCTCAGGAGCTGCTTGCTGACCTGCAGTTCCACCTCTGACCATCCCGGTGTCTGCCTTCACCTGTCTGTGTGGATGTCTGTTGGATATTTGCTGACAACATAACACAAATATATTTTTGACTGATATCAATGTAAAAGAATACTTAGTTTAAACTTGTCTCTATAGCTGATTTTTATTAGGAAGCTAAGGGCAAGAAAGAAAATAGATTAGATATTATACTTCCCGGCATCATGGCATACGTGTACATCACAAAGTTTTAGTTCTGCAATCTTTTCTATGTGTCAGTTCCTCAGTATATTAAATTTGATTATCAGCTGACTCACGAGTGGACCTGATTAACCCTCCACTTCCTCTGTTAATCTGTCTGCTGACACAAGAAATGTCTAAATGCAGTGACAGTGACATTACTTGTTGTAAAACAGATTAAGACTTACTCCTGTAAGCTGGTGGTCTTGTAGTAACTCTGAATAAGTCATTTTATACTTCACTGGAACAAGTTAGGATCTGAGGACATGTTAGGTTGGTTCAAATATGCCATCTGCCTCAACACAGTATGCTTTAGTTTGACCTTATCTTGCATTTTCTGGATGATCTGAGTCAAACAGACCAGTCTCTTTCTGGTGGCACTACTCTGAGTTCCTAACATAGGCTGAGACCCAAATGACTGACTAACAGTTTTATATAAAGAAAGAAAAACAAACCAACACTTGAATTTTACAACCGCACCTGCATGACAGCTTCTGTCTATTCTGTCTGTTCTATTAGAACATGACACAAATGAAACACATGAAAAACAGCATCATTAAAATGTCCTCAGGCTGCATAGTGGCAGCTATTGATTTTAAATGAAAACATTACACACTAAATCCTGTGCATGTTATTCATGTTAATGAACGACATAACAGGCTTATCCATCTGATGTAAAGTCAAGAGGGCAGTGAAGGTCCAGGAGTTGCCTTCACCTGTCTGTATGGATGCCTGTTGGATATTTGCTGACATCCTGACCTGCAGTCCTCATCCCTGTGGATAACTATCCATATATTATCCATATATTCACAGAAGTCTTAGTTCTGCTGCTGATACATAATTATAATATTGTATCCTGTCTTGTACCTTTGATGGTGTCTCTATGTCTCTATTCTTTCTTATTTCTTGCTCTACCCGGCTGGCCTTCAGCAGGAGGGTCCCCCCTCATGAGCCAGGTCCTGATCCAGGTTTCTTCCCTCTTAAAGGGGAGTTTTTCCTTGTCACTGTTTGGCTTAAGGTTTTTCTTCCACTAGGGGAGTTTTT
>CM026201.1:0-55713 GCA_014839995.1 Xenentodon cancila
AAGACAGAAATGAAGAAATAGAAGAAATTAAAGAAAGAAGTTAAAAATATGATTAAGTGTTGAAACTAAAAATAAAAGTATTAGTGCAGATTTGTATCTTTCTTCAACTGCAGCTGAGAACAGGTGAGTCTTCACCTGGATTCAAATAAACTGACTGTTCCAGCTGATCGGAGGATTTCTGGGAGTTTGTTCCAGACATGTGGAGCAGAGAAGCTGCAGGAAGCTTCTCCAGGTGTGGTTCTGACTTTGGGAACCAGGACTACTAGAACACAGACAAAAACTAGTAGAAAGCAGGACTTGTAGAAACCAAAACCAGTAGAAACCAGGACTTGTAAAACACAAGTCAGGACTACTAGAAACTAAGACTAGTAGTACTCTACTAGTAAAATACAAACCAGAACTAGTAGAAACAAAGACTAGTAAAATGGAAGCCAGCACTAGTAGCATCCTGGACTAGTAGAAACTAGAACTAGTAGAAACCAGTACTAGTAGAACACAAACCAAGACTACTAGAAACCAGAATTAGTAGAAACCAGGACTAGTGGAAACAAGGACTACTGCAACACAAACCAAAACCAGTAGAAACCAGGACTTGTAAAACACAAGTTGGGACTACTAGAAACTAGGACTAGTAGTACTCTACTAGTAAAATACAAACCAGAACTAGTAGAAACAAAGACTTGTAAAATTGAAGCCAGCACTAGTAGCATGCTGGACTAGTAGAAACTAGAACTAGTAGAAACCAGTACTAGTAGAACACAAACCAAGACTACTAGAAACCAGAATTAGTAGAAACCAGGACTAGTGGAAACAAGGACTACTGCAACACAAACCAGAACTAGTAGAAACAAGGACTAGTAGAAACCGAAACTAGTAGAAACCAGGACTTGTAGAACACAAAAAGGACTACTAGAAACCAGGACTAGAAGAACACAATCCAGTACAAGTAGAAACCAGAACTAGTAGAAACAAAGACAAGTAGAAACCAGGACTAGTGGAAATAAGGACTAGTACAACACAAACCAGAACTAGTAGAAACAAGAACTAGTAGAAACCAGGACTTGTAGAACACAAAAAGGACTACTAGAAACCAGGACTAGTAGAACACAATCCAGTACAAGTAGAAACCAGAACTAGTAGAAACAATGACACGTAGAAACCAGGACTAGTGGAAACAAGGACTAGTACAACACAAACCAGAACTAGTAGAAACAAGGACTAGTAGAAACCAAAACTAGTAGAAACCAGGACTTGTAGAACACAATCCAGTACAAGTAGAAACCAGAACTAGTAGAAACCAGGACTAGTGGAAACAATGACTAGTAGAAACCAAAACTAGTACAAACCAGTACTTGAAGAACACAAAACAGGACTGCTAAAAACCAGGACTTGTAGAAACAAGGACTAGTATAACACAAACCAAAACTAGTAGAAACAAGGACAAGTAGAAACGAGTTCTAGTGGAAACAAGGACTAGTAGAAACCAGGACTTGTGGAAACAAGGACTAGTACAACACAAAAAAGAACTAGTAAAAACCAGTACTTGAAGAACACAATCAGTACTAGTAGAAACCAGAAGTAGTAAAAACAAAGACTATTAGATACCAGAACTAGTAGAACACAAACCGGGACTAGTAGAAACAAGGACTAGTAGAAGACAAACCAGAACTAATAGAAACCATTACTAGTAGAAACAAGGACTAGTACAACACAAACCAGAACAAGTAGAAACCTGAACTAGTAGAAACAAGGACTAGTAGAAACCACAACTAGTAAAAAACAGGACTAGTAGAAACACGGACTAGTAGTAACCAGAACTAGTAGACCTGTTTAAGGCTGTTTAAGGCTGGGTAAACCTAATGTTGTCGGCCTATGTGTCGCAGGAAGATTGACTACATTTCTACCAAACTTCCACTTGGGATCATCTTGAAATAATCCACCAAGGCTCCCGTTAGAAAGGTTTTAACATGGATCCAGACGCTAGTGTTCAGTAGGGGAACTGCAGGTCTAGATGCCGGCCCCAGTGGTCAGTAGAGAAACTGCAGGTCTAGATGCAGGCCCCAGTGGTTAGTAGAGGAACTGCCGGTCTGGATTTGGAGCCTAGTGGTCAGTAGAGCAACTGCAGGTCTGGATTCGGAGCCTAGTCATCAGTAGGGGAACTGCAGGTCTGGATTCGGAGCCTAGTGGTCAGTAGGGGAACTGCAGGTCTGGATTCGGAGCCTAGTCATCAGTAGGGGAATTGCAGGTCTGGATCCGGGCCTTAGTGGTCAGTAGGGGAACTGAAGGTCTGGATGCGGATCCTTGTGGTCAGTAGAGGATCTTCAGGTCTGGATTCATACTCTAGTGGCAAGTAGGGAAACTGTAGGTCCGGATTCAGAGACTATTGGTCAGTAGAGGAACTGCAGGTCTGGATTCGGAGCCCAGTGGTCAGTAGAGGAACTGCAGGTCTGGATCTGGATCCTACTGGTCAGTAGAGGAACTGCAGGTCTGGATTCAGAGCCTAGTGGTCAGTAGGGGAACTGCAAGTATGGATTCAGAGCCTACTGGTCAGTAGAGGAACTGCAGGTCTGGATATGGAGCCCAGTGGTCAGTAGAGGAACTGCAGGTCTGGATTCGGAGCCTAGTGGTCAGTAGAGAAACTGCAGGTCTGGATTCGGATCCTTGTGGTCAGTAGAGGAACTGCAGGTCTGGACTGGAAAATTGATTAATTCATTAGCTTGCATTTTTCTAGATAAAATCACGTTGATCCTCGGTTACTTTGTGACTTGTAAACAGAAAACCTTAATTGATTTACACATGAATAATTCTATCAACTCATCACGTTCCAATATATTTATGATGACACGTGATGTCCAAAGCCTCACTGAGAATGTTTGATCAGGATGGATTGGTTGGAAGAATTTCCAGGAGAAAAATTCCTCTATCTAAAAAGAACATGGAAGCATGACTGAGGGCCACAAACCTGCATCTAAACAAAAACCAGCAGACTTCTAGAACCATGTCCTCTGGACAGATGAGACCAACGTGGAGATGTTTGGTCTGAATGTCCACAACCATGTTTGAAGAAAACCAGCAGAAACACTCCAGACCCATTGCCAAGCACGGTGGTGGGGGGGTGATGGTCTGGACCTGTCAGTCAGGACGTCTGACTGACAGATGAAGACCGAGTGGAACTGGGTCATTTGCCAGGAAATGATCCTAAACACAGCAGCAGATCTACATCAGGTTCTATATCAATCTGGTCAAAGTCCAGACGTAAGCCTGGTTGAGAAGCTGTGGTGTAATCTTCAGAGAGCTGTGAAGAAGTTCATGTCCAAAAAGGGTCTTTCTTTCCAACTGTAGCAACGCTGGAGAAGCACCAACCAGAACTCCTCCACAACCAGGAGACACCAATGAAGTCGGACAGGAAACATCTAGTGGGGGTTCCTGCTGCTGAATATGGATTTGGGACTCGTTTCTCACTCCATTTCTCAATGTAGTTTTAGTATTTGATCAGTGAATATGGGTGTAATTTGTAGAGATTGTACTTGTGCTGAAGCGGTCACATAGTCAAATAAAATATAATGTAAAACACAGTTAAGCTGTATGTAAACAAACCGCTGAAGATGTGGGTGGGTCTGCTCACAGCTTCATAGAAACTACCCTATTCTAATCCACCCTGCCCTACCATATTCTACCCTACTCCTAACCTGCTCTACTCTACCATATTCTACTTTATTCTACCCTACTCTATTCTACTTTATTCTAACCTGCTCTATTCTACCATATTCTACTTTATTCTACCCTACTCCTAACCTGCTCTACTCTACCATATTCTACTTTATTCTAACCTGCTCTACTCTACTTTATTCTAACCTGCTCTATTCTACCATATTCTACTTTATTCTAACCTGCTCTACTCTACCATATTCTACTTTATTCTAACCTGCTCTACTCTACTTTATTCTAACCTGCTCTATTCTACCATATTCTACTTTATTCTACCCTATCTCTATTCTACTTTATTCCAACCTGCTCTATTCTACCATATTCTACTTTATTGTAACCTGCTCTACTCTACTTTATTCTACCCTACTCTATTCTACTTTATTCTAAACTGCTCTATTCTACCATATTCTACTTTATTCTACCCTACTCTATTCTACTTTATTCCAACCTGCTCTATTCTACCATATTCTACTTTATTCTACCCTACTCTATTCTACTTTATTCTAAACTGCTCTATTCTACCATATTCTACTTTATTCTACCCTACTCTATTCTACTTTATTCTAACCTGCTGTATTCTACCATATTCTACTTTATTCTACCCTACTCTATTCTACTTTATTCCAACCTGCTCTATTCTACCATATTCTACTTTATTGTAACCTGCTCTACTCTACTTTATTCTACCCTACTCTATTCTACTTTATTCCAACCTGCTCTATTCTACCATATTCTACTTTATTGTAACCTGCTCTACTCTACTTTATTCTACCCTACTCTATTCTACTTTATTCCAACCTGCTCTATTCTACCATATTCTACTTTATTGTAACCTGCTCTACTCTACTTTATTCTACCCTACTCTATTCTACTTTATTATAACCTGCTCTATTCTACCATATTCTACTTTATTCTACCCTACTCTATTCTACTCTACCCTACCATATTCAACTTTACTCTACCGTATTCTACTCTACCCTACTCTACTTTATTCTAACCTGCTCTACTCTACTTTATTATACTCTACCTTATACTTTTTACCGTACTCACTACCATATTCTACTTTATTCTACTCTAGCATATTCTACTTTATCATACTGTATTTTATTCTACTCTACCTACTTCAATCTACCATATTCTACTTTATTCTACCCTATTCTAACCTGCTCTAGACCCCTTTATTCTACTCCATTTTACTTTACCCTACTCTTTATTTATTCTATTCTACTCTCCTCTACCATATTCTAGTCTTACCTACTTTAATCTATTCGACTCTACTCTATTCTTTAGTCTTTATGTAAAGTGAATAAAGCAGTTGTGCCATGTAAACCTGCATGTGATCACCAGGGGTTAGAGGAAACCAGTGAAAGAAGAAATGATTCATCACCAGAGGACAACAACTGGGAAGGTCAGATGTGCAATCCTACCTTCGGGCCACGTAGTAGAAGACTGGGTTGCCAATCTTGGAGGTTCCTGCCTGGTAAAAGATGTTGAGTGTCTTTAAGGCCTTGAACTCCTCCTTCTCATGGACCTGGTGCCTATCAAAAACGGAACAGCTTCAGTCTGGTTCTGCTGGTCCAGTGACTCGGGGTGTTGGAGGAACATGACGTTGTAGAGGTTGGATGAAAGGGAATCTTTGACAACTAGTTACGGAAGTGGAAAAAAAAACACCCCAAAAACCCAAAAAGCCAACATCTTCACAAAAGACGAGAAAATACACCCCTGAAACTTACCTGGTCATGAACTCCTCGAACTTGGAGCTGGTCAAGTTCAGACTGGACCAGTGGGTGTCAGCCACTGGTTTGTGCTCGGGGGGTCCCAGGTAGGCCAGCAGGGTGGCCATCTTGTCGAAAGGTCTTCTCCCAACAGCCTTGTGGTCTCTGAAATCATTCTAATATTCATCAGTATATGCAATGAAACCTGATTTGTAAATGGGGTGCAGCAAACATAACTAGGAGATTTGGACCTGTTGCTGGAGAGGTACTGGCCAATCCTTTCTTGGTTGTTCCAGAGCAAGCGGTGGAGGGCCAGCACATTCCCGTCACTGATGAAGGACAGGCTGTGGTTGACCGAGTCACTGGGAGGAGAGTCAGACGCGATGTCCAAGAAGAACCTGTAGGAGGACAGATGGTTCTCTGGTCAGAACTAGTATGACCTATCACCTGCCGCTCTCAACGATACCACACTTAAAAAAGGGTTCTACATCCAACCTAGAGGCTGCAGTGATATTCTAAAAGAGCAACTAATAGGACTGCTAGAACATGACCAACTAGACACAACTGCTGACATTTAATAAAAATGTCATGAAGTGCATATATTCCTGTCAAACAGAACAGTTTTGGGTTTGTTTGAAACTCAGGAAGAACCAGCATGCAACTGTGTTGAGTCAGCAGCAAAAGGAGCAGCAGTTCATTAGCAGGACTGAGCCAGCTTTCTGGTCTTGTTCGGTGTGATCCAGTACAGTCTTGAATTGCTGGTGCAGTCCAGTCTGGTCTCATCGTGTTTAGTGTGCCCCTGTCCTTTCTTGTCCACTTTGGTTGGTCCATGTAGGTGTGGTCTTCTCCTGTCCGATGTGGTCCTATTTTGTCCTGTCTTATATTGACCAGTCCGGTCGTGTCTGGTCCGATCTGGTCCTGTCTGGTCCGGTCTGGTCGTGTCTGGTCGTCTCTGGTACGGTCTGGTCGTGTCTGGTCGTCTCTGGTACGGTCCGGTCGTGTCTGGTCCGGTCTGGTCGTGTCTGGTCGTCTCTGGTACGGTCTGGTCGTGTCTGGTCGTCTCTGGTACGGTCTGCTCGTGTCTGGTCCGGTCTGGTCGTGTCTGGTCGTCTCTGGTACGGTCTGGTTGTGTCTGGTCCGGTCTGGTCGTGTCAGGTCGTCTCTGGTACGGTCTGGTCGTGTCTGGTCCGGTCTGGTCGTGTCTGGTCGTCTCTGGTACGGTCTGGTCGTGTCTGGTCCGGTCTGGTCGTGTCAGGTCGTGTCTGGTCCGGTCTGGTCGTGTCAGGTCGTGTCTGGTCCGGTCAGGTCGTGTCTGGTCCGGTCAGGTCGTGTCTGGCCCGGTCAGGTCGTGTCTGGCCGTGTCTGGTCCTGTCTGGTCCTGTCTGGTCCGGTCTGGTCCGGTCTGGTCGTGTCTGGTCTGGTCTGGTCGTGTCAGGTCGTGTGTCTGGTCCGATCTGGTCCTGCCAGGTCGTCTCTGGTCGTGTCAGGTCATGTCTGGTCCAGTCCGGTCGTGTCAGGTCCGGTCTGGTCGTGTCAGGTCGTGTCCTGTCGTCTCAGGTCGTGTCCTGTCGTCTCAGGTCGTGTCCGGTTGTCTCTGGTACGGTCTGGTCCTGCCAGGTCATCTCTGGTCGTGTCAGGTCATGTCTGGTCCAGTCCGGTCGTGTCAGGTCGTGTCAGGTCGTCTCTGGTCGTGTCAGGTCGTGTCTGGTCCGCTCTGGTACGGTCTGGTCGTGTCAGGTCGTCTCAGGTCTTCTCAGGTCGTGTCTGGTCCGCTCTGGTCGTGTCTGGTCCGGTCGTGTCCGGTCGTCTCTGGTCATGTCCGGTCGTGTCCGGTCGTCTCTGGTCATGTCCGGTCGTGTCCGGTCGTCTCTGGTCATGTCCGGTCGTGTCCGGTCGTCTCTGGTCGTGTCCGGTCGTGTCCGGTCGTCTCTGGTTGTGTCCAGTCGTCTCTGGTCGTGTCTGGTCGTGTCCGGTCATCTCTGGTCGTGTCCGGTCGTCTCTGGTCGTGTCCGGTCGTGTCCAGTCGTCTCTGGTCGTGTCCGGTCATCTGTGGTCATGTCCGGTCATGTCCGGTCGTCTCTGGTCATGTCCGGTCGTGTCCGGTCGTCTCTGGTCATGTCCGGTCGTCTCCGGTCGTCTCTGGTCATGTCCGGTCGTTTCCGGTTGTCTCTGGTCATGTCCGGTCGTGTCCGGTCGTCTCTGGTCATGTCCGGTCGTCTCTGGTCGTTTCAGGTCGTGTCTGGTCGTCTCAGGTCGTGTCTGGTCGTCTCAGGCCGGGTCTGGTCGTCTCAGGTCTTCTCAGGTCGTGTCTGGTCCGCTCTGGTCGTGTCTGGTCCGGTCGTGTCCGGTCGTCTCTGGTCATGTCTGGTCGTGTCCAGTCGTCTCTGGTCATGTCTGGTCATGTCTGGTCGTCTCTGGTCGTCTCTGGTCATGTCCGGTCGTCTCTGGTCGTTTCAGGTCGTGTCTGGTCGTCTCAGGTCTTCTCAGGTCGTGTCTGGTCCGCTCTGGTCGTGTCTGGTCCGGTCGTCTCTGGTCATGTCCGGTCGTGTCCGGTCATCTCTGGTCATGTCCGGTCGTCTCTGGTCGTGTCTGGTCCGCTCTGGTCGTGTCTGGTCCGGTCGTCTCTGGTCATGTCCGGTCGTGTCCGGTCATCTCTGGTCATGTCCGGTCGTCTCTGGTCGTGTCCGGTCGTCTCTGGTCGTGTCCGGTCGTCTCTGGTCATGTCCGGTCTTCTCAGGTCATGTCCGGTCGTGTCCGGTCGTCTCTGGTCATGTCCGGTCGTCTCTGGTCGTGTCCGGTCGTCTCTGGTCGTGTCCGGTCGTCTCTGGTCATGTCCGGTCGTCTCAGGTCATGTCCGGTCGTGTCCGGTCGTCTCTGGTCATGTCCGGTCGTCTCTGGTCGTTTCAGGTCGTGTCTGGTCGTCTCAGGTCGTGTCTGGTCGTCTCAGGTCGGGTCTGGTCGTCTCAGGTCTTCTCAGGTCGTGTCTGGTCCGCTCTGGTCGTGTCTGGTCCGGTCGTGTCCGGTCGTCTCTGGTCATGTCCGGTCGTGTCCAGTCGTCTCTGGTCGTCTCTGGTCATGTCTGGTCGTGTCCAGTCGTCTCTGGTCATGTCTGGTCATGTCTGGTCGTGTCCGGTCGTCTCTGGTCGTCTCTGGTCATGTCCGGTCGTCTCTGGTCGTCTCTGGTCATGTCCGGTCGTCTCTGGTCGTTTCAGGTCGTGTCTGGTCGTCTCAGGTCTTCTCAGGTCGTGTCTGGTCCGCTCTGGTCGTGTCTGGTCCGGTCGTCTCTGGTCATGTCCGGTCGTGTCCGGTCGTCTCTGGTCATGTCTGGTCGTGTCCGGTCGTCTCTGGTCGTCTCTGGTCATGTCCGGTCGTCTCTGGTCGTCTCTGGTCATGTCCGGTCGTCTCTGGTCGTTTCAGGTCGTGTCTGGTCGTCTCAGGTCTTCTCAGGTCGTGTCTGGTCCGCTCTGGTCGTGTCTGGTCCGGTCGTCTCTGGTCATGTCCGGTCGTGTCCGGTCGTCTCTGGTCATGTCCGGTCGTGTCCGGTCGTCTCTGGTCATGTCCGGTCGTGTCCGGTCGTCTCTGGTCTTGTGGTGTCCAGTCTCATCTTGTACAGCTTCACAGTAGTTACCATTCGGATGTGCAACCTTTTCATGGAGAAGTGACTTCAGTTTTGTTTCTGTACGAATGCGATACCCATTTCTGTGAGGGGGCCGTTCAGAGCCTGGTAATGACGCTGGAGTTGTCCTCCAGTGGAAAATCAAGTACTGCAGTACTGAAGCTGAGCTATTTTGCTGTTAGTTTGTGTTTTTGTTAGTTGGCTGAGTTAGCTGGTTGTGCTACATATTTGTTGGTGGTGACAGTTTTAATTATGTCTTACTTTTAAATAAAAGCTCACTTGTTTTTCTTGCATTCGGGTACTAAAGCCTTGATTACTACACAGTACGCCATTAGAAACATGACTATGACAGCATATGGAGGCCAGCTGTGGCTCAAAGTATTATGGGATATGTTCTGTGAGGCCTTAGTGGTCACTTTTATTTGGAAATGTTTCCAGATGTAAAGAACCATCACAACATTGTTCAGAGGCTGAACAATGTCAATACAAGTGAGTACTACCCGTACTTTGGTCTACAGTTTAGAAATGGACCAGCGAAGGCAGCAAGAGTGCTCCAGGCGTCTTACCTGCGTGCCGAATCAAAGTTGCTTTTAACAAAGTCGTTGAAAGGTCTCATATGTTCTTCTTTTGTGAACAGAACGTGATTGGCGATACTCTGAAGAATCTGGAGGAAGTGACAAAAAAGACAGGAGCATGACTTCATTTCTGTCTCTGCAGGTATTCATCTTGTTACTAATCCATTTTCCATTTTATTTATAAAGTTTTTATTACAACCCAAGTTGTGTCTAGGTGGATTCCAGAGACCAGAACATGACCTCCGATCAATTATTACATAAAGCACGGCAGGTAAAAACTCCCTTTGAAGAGGGAACCTGGATCAGGACCTGGATCATAAGGGGGAAGAAACCTGGATCAGCACCTGGATCATAAGGGGGAAGAAACCTGGACCAGGACTTGGATCATAAGGGGGAAGAAACCTGGACCAGGACCTGGATCATAAGAGGGGACCCTCCTGCTGAAGACCAGCAGGTAGAACAGGAAGTAGAGAAGAGACACAGACACCGTCAAAGGTACCAAAGACCAGATCCATCAGTATAATTATCTGTTAACTGGAGAACTGAGAGTTTTCTGTCCACCAGACTGGTACCTGGTTAGTTGGTGGACTACAGAGACCACTATCTAAACAGGTGTAGACAGCAGACACTGAGGGGGTCAGAGGTGGGACTGCAGGTCAGTGGATCATGTTGGTGTCCCCCTGCAGCAGGTCTACAGCAGCAGATCCAGATGAAGCTGTGTTGAAGACCAGCTGCTCCAGTCTGGTCCTGCAGCTGCAGCTGTGACTACTGGTCCTGACACACTAAAGTTTACACCAACTAGATGTTTAACTGAACACAAACGTTTGAAGTTTGGTTTTAAAGGTGGAGGTGGTATCAGCCTCCTTCACCCAAACTGGAAGTTGGTTCCATAGTGATGGTTCCTTATAGCAGAAGACCCGTCCTCCAGATCTACATCTGGATCTTTTAGGAACTACGAGTAAACCTGCACTCTGAGAACAGAGAACTCTGTTAGGAACATGAGGAACCATCAGGTCTTGGAGAAAACCAGGAGTTTGGACGTTTAGGACTTTATACACAAGTAATAAAATGTTGAACTGGATTCTGAGTTTTCCGGGGAGCCGATGGAGGGAGGTGAACACTGGAGGGAAGTGGTCTCTTGTTGATTCCCTATTACGGAGGTGGAAAAACGCGGTTTTACAAACCTGATTAATATGCTGTTTAAATGACAAATCCTGATCTAAATAACACCAAGGATTCTCAATTTTACTGGAGGACATCGCAAGACCATCTAATCCCTTCCTAAGCTGTTTAGGACCACAAACAACAACCTCTGTTTTATCAGAATTTAGAAGTAAAGAATTAAGCAATTCTGATAAGCCTCAGTTTCTTTTTAAAGTTCTTAATTCTCTTTTACATCCTGGGGACCCAGATGGTATTGTGCCATCACAGATACTGTGCAATAGATTTCTGGAGTATTTTATAAATAAGATCTCCTCTACTCGACCGCCTTTGCCTTTATCCTTGTCCTTGGCAGATCCTGTATCTGCAACCGTTTGCAATGTTGTTTTTGAGACTTTTGAGCCTGTGTCCCTATCTTCTTTGACTGAAATTGTCAAACACCTCAAGCCTTCCAACTGTCCTAAGGACAGTGTCCCGGCTCGGCTCTTTAAGAATGTTTTTAACAGCATAGGGCTGTGTGTTGTTGGTTTGATTAATTCATCTTTGAACTCCGGTTGTGTTCCAGCTGCTTTCAAACATGCTGTGGTGCAGCCGCTCCTTAAAAAGCCTAATCTAGACACTTCAGTTCTTGCGAATTACAGGCCAATTTCAAAGCTCCCGTTTTTATCTAAAATTTTAGAGAAAACTGTTTTTAACCAATTACAATCTCATCTTGATCTTAATGATACTTTAGAGAAATTCCAGTCTGGTTTTAAAACGATTTCATAGCACCGAAACTGCTCTCCTTAGAGTTTTTAATGACCTGCTCCTGTCCGCGGACCACGGCAACCCGACTGTTCTGGTTCTACTGGATCTCACTGCTGCCTTTGATACAGTAGATCACCAAATCTTGCTATCGCGGCTTGAGAACTACGTAGGCATTAAAGGCACCGTTCTACATTGGTTCCGGTCTTATTTAGAAAGCAGGAGTTTCTCTGTTTGTTTGGGCCAGTTTTTCTCGTCTGCATCCCCTCTTAATTGTGGGGTGCCTCAAGGTTCCATATTGGGTCCAATTCTTTTTTCTTTGTATATGCTTCCCTTGGGCTCCATTTTTCGGAAACACAAAATTGCTTTCCACTGTTTTGCCGATGACCTACAAATTTACCTGCCCATAGAGTCTAAGTGCAAAAAGTCAATTGAACCTCTCCTCATCTGTCTCGAGGAAGTCCAGTCTTGGTTGCAGAGTAACTTTCTCAATCTAAACAAAAATAAAACAGAAATAATAGTCTTCGGTCAGCCAAACATTTTAGATGGGCATGACAGTGTGATTGGTCCCTTATCTGTGTACTGTAAACAATCTGTAAGGAATCTTGGTGTGATTTTTGATTCTGGTTTTAAGTTTGACAAACAGATCGGTTCAGTGGTCAAAGCTAGCTTTTTCCATCTACGGCTTTTAAGTAAGGTAAAACCATACCTTCCTTTGAAAGACCTGGAGAGAGCTATTCATTCTTTTATCACCTGCCGGCTAGATTACTGTAATTCCCTCTACTCTGGGATTGACCAGCTGTTGCTCCGCCGCCTGCAGACGGTTCAGAATGCAGCAGCTCGTCTGCTGACTAACAAGAAACGTCGTGATCATATCACTCCTGTCCTGGCCACCCTGCACTGGCTTCCAGTCCAGTACAGGATCCATTTTAAGATTTTATTACTGGTTTTTAAGAGTTTAAACGGTACGGCACCGTCTTATTTATCTGAGCTTTTAAACCTCCATGTTCGGGTCAGAGCTCTGAGGTCCACCAACCAGTTACTTTTAACTATTCCTCGATCTAAACTTAAAAGCAGAGGGGATCGATCCTTTCCTTCACTGCCCCCAAATTATGGAACAGACTACCTTTTAATATCAGATCTGCTGAGACCACTGAACGTTTTAAAACCCTGTTAAAAACACACCTCTATGCACTGGCGTTCCCACCATCCTGAGCATGACATCTTGGTTTCTTGTGTATGAGTACTTGTATGATTGTAGTTTATTACCTTTGTTTTAATTGTTTTTAATTATACATATTACTTTTATTGTACTGTTTTATGTTTTATTTTAAATCTGCACTAGTATGGATATTTTTTTTTTTTGTTTATTGGTCAGTCTGGAATTTTCCTGTTCTTATGCTGTACAGCACTTTGGCTAAACTGAGGTTTTTTTTAAATAGTGCTTTATAAATAAACTTGAATTGAATTGAATTAGTGGACATCCAGTCCTTGATGTCCTTAAGACACATCTGAAGTTTGTCTGATGGTTCTGTTTCATCTTCATAGACAGATACAGCTGCGTATCATCAGCATATCAATGAACATTAATGCCGTGGTTCCGGATAAAACTTCCCAAGGGCTGCATGTATAAACTGAACAAGATTAGTCCTAGAACTGAACCCTGCGGGACACCATAGCAGACCCTTGTCTGTACGGAAGAAACCTCATGAACATGAACAAACTGGAATCTATCAGACAGATATGATTTAAACCAATCTAGAGCTGTCCCTTTAATCCCAACAACATACTCTAGCCTCTGCAGTAAAATGCTGTGATCTATAGTATCAAAAGCAGCACTGAGGTCCAGCAGAACCAGTATGGACACTAATCCATTATCTGAGGTCCAGCAGAACCGGTATGGACACTAACCCAGTATCTGAGGTCCAGCAGAACCAGTATGGACACTAATCCATTATCTGAGGCCCAGCAGAACCAGTATGGACACTAACCCATAATCTGAGGTCCAGCAGAACCAGTATGGACACTAACCCGTTATCTGAGGTCCAGCAGAACCAGTATGGACATTAACCCGTTATCTGAGGTCCAGCAGAACCAGTATGGACACTAACCCGTTATCTGAGGTCCAGCAGAACCAGTATGGACACTAATCCAGTATCTGAGGTCCAGCAGAACCGGTATGGACACTAACCCATTACCTGAGGTCCAGCAGAACCAGTAAGGACACTAACCCATTACCTGAGGTCCAGCAGAACCAGTATGGACACTAACCCATTACCTGAGGTCCAGCAGAACCAGTACGGGCACTAACCCATTATCTGAGGTCCAGCAGAACCGGTATGGACACTAATCCATCATCTGAGGTCCAGCAGAACCGGTATGGACACTAATCCATCATCTGAGGTCCAGCAGAACCAGTATGGACACTAATCCATCATCTGAGGTCCAGCAGAACCGGTATGGACACTAATCCATCATCTGAGGTCCAGCAGAACCGGTATGGACACTAACCCATTACCTGAGGTCCAGCAGAACCAGTATGGACACTAACCCATTATCTGAGGTCCAGCAGAACCGGTATTGACACTAATCCATTATCTGAGGTCCAGCAGAACCGGTATGGACACTAACCCATTATCTGAGGTCCAGCAGAACCGGTATGGACACTAATCCATCATCTGAGGTCCAGCAGAACCGGTATGGACACTAATCCATCATCTGAGGTCCAGCAGAACCAGTATGGACACTAATCCATCATCTGAGGTCCAGCAGAACCAGTATGGACACTAATCCATCATCTGAGGTCCAGCAGAACCAGTATGGACACTAACCCATTACCTGAGGTCCAGCAGAACCAGTATGGGCACTAACCCATTATCTGAGGTCCAGCAGAACTAGTATGGACACTAATCCATCATCTGAGGTCCAGCAGAACCGGTATGGACACTAATCCATCATCTGAGGTCCAGCAGAACCAGTATGGACACTAATCCATCATCTGAGGTCCAGCAGAACCAGTATGGACACTAATCCATCATCTGAGGTCCAGCAGAACCGGTATGGACACTAATCCATCATCTGAGGTCCAGCAGAACCGGTATGGACACTAACCCATTACCTGAGGTCCAGCAGAACCAGTATGGACACTAACCCATTATCTGAGGTCCAGCAGAACCGGTATTGACACTAATCCATTATCTGAGGTCCAGCAGAACCGGTATGGACACTAACCCATT
The DNA here is from genome assembly GCA_014839995.1 of Xenentodon cancila. Classification (NCBI taxonomy): domain Eukaryota; kingdom Metazoa; phylum Chordata; class Actinopteri; order Beloniformes; family Belonidae; genus Xenentodon; species Xenentodon cancila. The sequence goes on from CM026201.1 coordinate 14,756, forward strand.
ATCTGAGGTCCAGCAGAACCGGTATGGACACTAATCCATCATCTGAGGTCCAGCAGAACCGGTATGGACACTAATCCATCATCTGAGGTCCAGCAGAACCAGTATGGACACTAATCCATCATCTGAGGTCCAGCAGAACCAGTATGGACACTAATCCATCATCTGAGGTCCAGCAGAACCAGTATGGACACTAACCCATTACCTGAGGTCCAGCAGAACCAGTATGGACACTAACCCATTATCTGAGGTCCAGCAGAACCAGTATGGACACTAACCCGTTATCTGAGGTCCAGCAGAACCAGTATGGACACTAATCCAGTATCTGAGGTCCAGCAGAACCAGTATGGACACTAATCCATTATCTGAGGTCCAGCAGAACCACTATGGACACTAATCCATCATCTGAGGTCCAGCAGAACCGGTATGGACACTAATCCATCATCTGAGGTCCAGCAGAACCAGTATGGACACTAACCCATTACCTGAGGTCCAGCAGAACCAGTATGGACACTAACCCATTATCTGAGGTCCAGCAGAACCAGTATGGACACTAATCCATTATCTGAGTCCATAAGAAGGTCATTGGAGACTGGAACCAGTGCTGTTTCTGTGCTATGATGCATCTGAACCCTGACTGAAGAACTTCAAATAGATCATTTCTATACAAAAGTCAATAGAAAACAGCAACAGGCCCAGCAGAATGGATGCTTGTACCTCACAAGACAGACCACAGATGAACATTCTGTGATTAATGGCTGGCTTTGGTAATTGGCAGGCGTCGTCCCTGCCGTCTCCTCCTGACCTTGTCTTCTATGCCTTCTTCTATAGAAGACAAGGTTAGGAGGAGACACATGACAGTCCCTTCAGTCCCTTTCTTTTAACCAAAAAATTGTTTTTTGTTTTTCTTTATAATCTACGTTCATCTGTTTTTGTGGATCAAAGTTGAATTTGATCAAGTAACAAGTTTGCTTATCTATGTTCCTACTTTAGCAGAGGTGGAGGAACGATGGTCCCCGACACCTTCACTCACTGAGTGGACCATGATCCCCTCTGTCGACCATCTTCTAGAGACAGATTGAAACCTGTTCATGTGACAGGAAATGATCCCAAACACAGCAGCAGGTCTACATCAGAAAGATGGAAAATATAAGAATCCCATTTCTGGAACGACAGGTCAGAGTCCAGACCTGAACCTGGTTGAGATGCATTACAACTATCATGAACTGGTATGAACGTCAGCTGGCCTCAGCTGCTCTGCAGGGTTGTGGAGCGTCTTAAATGGACCGGCTGAGTGCGCTGGACCTGGACATGTCTGGTGCCACCTGTCAGATGCATTGTTCTCACCTTGGACATGAGTTTGAGTCCTCGCTCAATCCGGGGCAGCGGCTTCTTGTCCAGGATGCCGGCCTCATATGGAGACACGATGGCAGGGTTGACGAAGCGCAGGAACATGGCGCTGCCCACCGCGCCGATGCTGTTCTGGGGGAACCTCTGACTCACCACCTGTGAGGGGGAGGAGGACGGGGGAGGCGTGGATAGATAAAGGGCAGAGAGAGGTGAGAGGAAAACCACAGTTGAGCAAAGGAAACGAGTAAAATGTTCAAAAGAATCCTGAGCACATTTCAGAGCAAAAGAAAAACGATGAGAATGACAAAAAGATTTATGTATTAATGTGCAACAGCAGAGTGGGCGGGGCTATGGCGAGCAGGAGATGACAAGTTCAGGAGGAGGAACAGTGGATGACAGTATGATGACAGGCGTCATCAAGCCCAGTTTAGCTGAACTGAAATGAGACAGAGCATGAGGACACAGTCCAACGAGGAGAACCAGGGACCCAACCATCACCTCTCTGTTGGTCTGAGGTCAACAACTGGAGGTTACCACCAGGAGAAAGGGCTGCAGACAGACGCAGAGCTGAGCTGTGACCAAGCAGTGCACGGACCACCACTCCAGACACCCACCCATCAAAAACTGCAACCACGTAGACCTGCTTCGAAGCGAAGCAGAGGAGTGGATGCATTCATGATGCCCTTCAGTCAGATGATCCAGACATTTCCTTCATAGATTGGTGATACTTCAAAAGTCCTTAAATCTGAGTCAATGAAACTGGATGTCATTCCTTGGTCCTTGAAGACTTTCACCTTCCATCCAGAAGGCTTTGTCAGTTCGAGTCTTCTGAATAAAAGCTGAAACGTCTTCAACGTCTAAGAAAAGGAAGTCCAGTTTCCCCAACTTCAGTTGCCTTTGAGGATCACAGTGACCTGGATGGCAAAGTATTTCTGGATGTCCCCAAAACTCAAACTCTGTTTGGATAGAAAAACACTGTTTGGTCCATCGAGTGACCTGGATATGTGAAACAGGTACTTCCACCGGAATACTGTGAAAGATTCCTTTTTCGGATGGCCAGAAAACCTGTGTCATACAAACATAAGAATCAGAAGGGTCATGGAAACACCTCTGACCTGAGGAACAACCCCATCTCCAGGAACTTTCTTCTCTTCACACGTGTGAAAGACGAGCTTAAACCTGAACAATCAGAGCTGGACTCATGTCTAACACTCAGCCCGATCTTCCTTCATTCCATCCAACTGCTGAGCTGGAACAGCAGATTCAGCACATGGATGAGGCCACCAGGAGATGACTGCTCTTGGTCCCATGTGGGTTTTATCTCCTCAAAGTTTAGATTTTTATTTGACTCAATGGGAATACTATCAAGATTAAGAGTGTCTGCATGTAAAACAGCAGAAGTAAAGATCTGAAGCATGAAGACTGAGCTCACACCAACAGTCAGACGATGGTGATCAGACGACTGCCTTTAAAGCATCTGGACAACCTCTAACATCTACACAACTGTCTCTGTAGGAACTGATCCTTAAAAACCACTGCCTGTGAACCACAGAGCAACAACTGGCCTGCTGGCCTGAACCCAACCAGGAATTGAGTTGTAGTTACTCTACTGACCACTAGGATAAGGTTCTGGATCAACAGTTTCTTAGCTTGCCACTAGAACCCAGATCCAGACCTGCAGTTCCTATACTTACCACTAGAACCCAAATCCAGACCTATAATTCCTCTACTGACCACTTGGTTTCGGATCTGGACAGTTTCTCAACTGTTCACTAGAACCCAGATCCAGACCTGCAGTTCCTTTACTGCCCACTAGGGCCCAGATCCAGACCTGCAGTTCCTATACTGACCACTAGAACCCAGATCCAGACCTGCAGTTCCTATACCAACCACTAGGGCCCAGATCCAGACCTGCAGTTCCTATACTGACCACTAGGGCCCAGATCCAGACCTGCAGTTCCTATACTGACCACTAGAACCCAGATCCAGACCTGCAGTTCCTATACTGACCACTAGGGCCCAGATCCAGACCTGCAGTTCCTATACCAACGACTAGAACCCAGGTCCAGACCTGCAGTTCCTATACTGACCACTAGGGCCCAGATCCAGACCTGCAGTTCCTATACTGACCACTAGAACCCAGATCCAGACCGGCAGTTCCTATACTGACTACTAGAACCCAGATCCAGACCTGCAGTTCCTCAACTGGCTGTTACGACCCAGATCCAGACCGGCAGTTCCTCTACTGACCACTAGGGTCCAAATCTAGACTTATCATTCCTCTACTGACCACTTGGTTTCGGATCTGGACCTACAGTTTCTCAACTGGTCACTAGGGCCCGGATCCAGACCTGCAGTTCCTTAGCTTGCCCCTAGAACCCAGATCCAGACCTGCAGTTCCTATACTTACCACTAGAACCCAGATCCAGACCTGCAGTTCCTATACTTACCACTAGAACCCAGATCCAGACCTGCAGTTCCTTTACTGCCCACTAGGGCCCAGATCCAGACCTGCAGTTCCTATACTGACCACTAGGGCCCAGATCCAGACCTGCAGTTCCTATACTGACCACTACAACCCAGATCCAGACCTGCAGTTCCTTTACTGCCCACTAGGGCCCAGATCCAGACCTGCAGTTCCTATACTGACCACTAGAACCCAGATCCAGACCTGCAGTTCCTATACTGACCACTAGAACCCAGATCCAGACCTGCAGTTCCTATACTGACCACTACAACCCAGATCCAGACCTGCAGTTCCAATACTTACCACTAGAACCCAAATCCAGACCTATGATTCCTCTACTGACCACTTGGTTTCGGATCTGGACAGTTTCTCAACTGTTCACTAGAACCCAGATCCAGACCTGCAGTTCCTATACTGACCACTAGAACCCAGATCCAGACCTGCAGTTCCTATACTGACCACGAGGGCCCAGATCCAGACCTGCAGTTCCTATACCAACGACTAGAACCCAGGTCCAGACCTGCAGTTCCTATACTGACCACTAGAACCCAGATCTAGACCTGCAGTTCGTATACTGACCACTAGAACACAGATCAAGACCTGCAGTTCCTATACTGACCACTAGGGCCCAGATCCAGACCTGCAGTTCCTATACTGACCACTAGAAACCAAGATCCTGACCTGCAGTTCCTATACTGACCACTAGGTCCCAGATCCAGACCTGCAGTTCCTATACTGACCACTAAAACCCAGATCCAGACCACCAGTTCCTCTACTGACCACTAGGGTCCAAATCCAGACCTATGATTCCTCTACTGACCACTTGGTTTCGGATCTGGACCTACAGTTTCTCAACTGGTCACTAGGGCCCGGATCCAGACCTGCAGTTCCTTAGCTTGCCCCTAGAACCAAGATCCAGACCTGCAGTTCCTATACTTACCACTAGAACCAAGATCCAGACCTGCAGTTCCTATACTTACCACTAGAACCAAGATCCAGACCTGCAGTTCCTATACTGACCACTAGAACCCAGATCCAGACCTGCAGTTCCTATGACCGCTAGAACCCAGATCCAGACCAGCAGTTCCTTTACTGACCACTAGGGCCCAGATCCAGACCTGCAGTTCCTATACTGACCACTAGAACCCAGATCCAGACCTGCAGTTCCTATACTGACCACTAGAACCCAGATCCAGACCTGCAGTTCCTATGACCGCTAGAACCCAGATCCAGACCAGCAGTTCCCTTACTGACCACTAGGGACCAGATCCAGACCTGCAGTTCCTCTACTGACCACTAGGGCCCGGATACAGAACTGCAAGACCTCTAATGAGTCTGGATCCAGACCTGCGGATTCTTTACTGACCACCAGGGTCTGGATCCAACAGTGACATCCAACATCGACCTTCATGTAAAAATGTTCAACTGTACAGCAGAAATAAACATATTTACAGTTTGGAACAAAATCAGTTTTGGTCTCCATAGTTACATTTCTCATCTGTGACAACTGTTCAGGGCAAATACTCAGGCGGTGGAAGTGTTTGGAGAAGCCATGAAAAGCGACTCTCTTTTGACAGATGATGTGGTCCTAATGGCTCCACACAAGTAGCACAGATGAAAATCAGAACGTCCAAATCCAAGACTGGATCTCTGTCAGAAAAAAGTAGAATGGCCTCTCTGGGTTGGGAGCGAAGAGATTTAAGGCACCTGAAGACGGTGAAGAAGTTTGTATTGTAATAGACTCTATAACAATAAAATTAAACCGAACTGCTGCCTCAAGTGTAGAAGTTTAAGTGTGTCAAGTCTTGTTGATGAGTGAGGTCTACAGGTGGACCAGCATCTACAGTAATGTGGACTCAGAAAGCTGAAACTCTGTTTACTGGTGGATCCACGTTCCTCCCCTCACCTATGAAAATGTGAGTAGTGACTGAAATGATGAGGTGATGGAGGATGGAGGATTCAAGCGGCTGAGATTAGGTTCCTCTGGTCCAGACAGTCTCCCTTAGATAGAGGAGACGTTCAGTCATCCAGGAGAGACTTGCAGTAGAGTCACTGCTCCTGGACATATTCCAAGCATGTCCAACCAGGAGGAGGCTCCAAGACAGACCCAGGACATGCTGGAGAAACAATTTCTCTCAGCTGGTCTGGAAAAACCTTGATGTCCTCCTGGAAGATCTGGGAGAGATGGATGGAGACACGGCGGTCTGGATCTCTATGATTAGACTGCTGTCACCATGACATCTATGATCCTGGATAGGAGGAAGATGATGATGGATGGACACCTGTATGGGGGCAATTTTATGTACTTCATCAGTTAAAATACAAAGCAAGTAATCCATGTCTAATTAGGGGTGTGGTCATTTGACTGGCAGCTGACACAACCAATGACTAGGTGGAATCACTGTAGCTACTTTGTGTTGTATTAACTTCTGAGCTTGAATAAAGACCGAACCGAACTGATATTTTATACAGAATATGTTTTGTTGCTAAGAGACCACTTTGACTGGTTGTGGGTTAGTCTGGACGGGTCTGAGGACAAAGCTGCACTAAGAGCAGACACCTTGAGGTAAACCCCGTGTTAGTTAAAATCATCGCCACCTCTCAGTCCGCTGGTTCTTCATCACAGTCTGGGCTGAGCCGCCTTTCCTGGAACAGTATCCACCCAGATATACTCCAGCTCCATTTGACTCCAACAGGCACCAAATGACTAAAAGGCTCCAACTGACTCTGACAGGCTCCAAATGACTCACAGGCTCCACCAGACAACACCAGGCCCCAACAGACTACACCAGCCTCCAACTGACTAAAAGGTTCTACAAGACTACACCAGGCTCCAGCTGACTCTGACATGGTCCAAATGACAAACAGGCTCCAAATGACTAACAGGCTCTACCAGACTACACCAGGCTCCAACAGACCACACCAGGCTCCAACAGACTACACCAGGCTCCAACAGACTACACCAGGCTCCAACAGACTACACCAGGCTCCAACAGACTACACCAGGCTCCAACTGACTCTGAGAGGCTCCAACTGACTCTGACAGGCTCCAAATGCCTAACAGGCTCCACCAGACTACACCAGGCCCCAACAGACTACACCAAGCTCCACCAGACTACACCAGGCTCCAACAGACTACACCAGGCTCCAACAGACTACACCAGCCTCCAACTGACGCTGAAAGGCTCAAAATGTCTAACAAGCTCTAACAGACTACACCAGGCTCCAACAGACTACACCAAGCTCCACCAGACTACACCAGCCTCCAACTGACTAAAAGGTTCTACAAGACTACGCTAGGCTCCAACTGACTCTGACAGGCTCCACCAGACTACACCAGGCTCCAACTGACTCTGACAGGCTCCAAATGACTCACAGGCTCCACCAGACTACACCAGGCTCCAACTGATGCTTGACAGACTCCAACTGACTCACAGGCTCCACCAGACTACACCAGGCTCCAACTGATGCTTGACAGGCTCCAAATGACTCACAGGCTCCACCAGACTAAGCCAGGCTCCAACTGACTCTGACAGGCTCCACCAGGCTACACCAGACTCTGACTGATGCTTGACAGGCTCCAACTGACCCCTACAGGCTCCACCAGACTACACCAGGCTCCAACTGACTCTGAAAGGCTCAAAATGTCTAACAGGCTCTAACAGCTACACCAGGCTCCAACTGACGCTTGACATGCTCCAAATGACTCTGAGAGGCTCCAACTGACTCTGACAGGCTCCAAATGTCTAACAGGCTCAACCAGACTACACCAGCCTCCAACTGACTACACCAAGCTCCACCAGACTACACCAGGGTCCAACAGACTACACCAAGCTCCACCAGACTACACCAGCCTCCAACTGACTAAAAGGTTCTACAAGACTACGCTAGGCTCCAACTGACTCTGACAGGCTCCAAATGACTCACAGGCTCCACCAGACTACACCAGGCTCCAACTGATGCTTGACAGACTCCAACTGACTCACAGGCTCCACCAGACTACACCAGGCTCCAACTGATGCTTGACAGGCTCCAAATGACTCACAGGCTCCACCAGACTAAGCCAGGCTCCAACTGACTCTGACAGGCTCCACCAGGCTACACCAGACTCTGACTGATGCTTGACATGCTCCAAATGACTCTGACAGGCTCCACCAGGCTACACCAGACTCTGACTGATGCTTGACATGCTCCAAATGACTCTGACAGGCTCCAAATGACTCTGACAGGCTCCAAATGATGCTGACAGGCTCCAAATGTCTAACAGGCTCCACCAGACTACACCAGACTCCAACTGACTCTGACAGGCTCCACCAGACTACACCAAGCTCCAACTGTCGCTGACAGGCTCCAAATGACTAACAGGCTACACCAGACTACACCAGGCTCCAACTGATGCTGACAGGCTCCAACTGATGCTGACAGGCTCCAACTGATGCTGACAGGCTCCAACTGATGCTGACAGGCTCCAACTGATGCTGACAGGCTCCAAATGTCTAACAGGCTCCACCAGACTACACCAGACTCCAACTGACTCTGACAGGCTCCAAATGACTAGCAGCCTTATCCATACTACACCAGGCTCAACCAGACTAAACCAGGCTCCAACTGACTCTGACAGGTTCCAAATCACTAACAGGCTCCACCAAAGTACACCAGGCTCCACCAAAGTACACCAGGCTCCACCAGACTACACCAGCCTCCAACTGACTCTGACAGGCTCAACCAGACTAAACCAGGCTCCAACTGACTCTGACAGGTTCCAAATCACTAACAGGCTCCACCAAAGTACACCAGGCTCCACCAGACTACACCAGCCTCCAACTGACTCTGACAGGTTAAACCAGACTACACCAGCCTCCAACTGACTCTGACAGGTTCAACCAGACTACACCAGGCTGCAACTTACTCTGACAGGCTCCAAATGACTAACAGGTTCTACCAGGCTACACCAGCCTCCAACTGACTCTGACAGGCTCCAAATGATGCTGACAGGCTCCAAATGTCTAACAGGCTCCACCAGACTCCAACTGACTACACCAGGCTCCAACAGCCTACACCAGGCTCCAACAGACTACACCAGACTACACCAGACTCCAACTGACTCTGGCAGGCTCCAAATGACTAGCAGGCTTATCCAGACTACACCAGGCTCCACCAGGCTACACCAGCCTCCAACTGACTCTGACAGGCTCCAAATGATGCTGACAGGCTCCAAATGTCTAACAGGCTCCACCAGACTACACCAGACTACACCAGACTACACCAGACTCCAACTGACTCCAACTGACTCTGGCAGGCTCCAAATGACTAGCAGGCTTATCCAGACTACACCAGGCTCCACCAGGCTACACCAGCCTCCAACTGACTCTGACAGGCTCCAAATGATGCTGACAGGCTCCAAATGTCTAACAGGCTCCACCAGACTACACCAGACTCCAACAGACTACACCAGGCTCCAACTGACTACACCAGGCTCCAACAGACTACACCAGGCTCCAACAGACTACACCAGACTACACCAGACTCCAACTGACTCTGGCAGGCTCCAAATGACTAGCAGGCTTATCCAGACTACACCAGGCTCCACCAGACTACACCAGCCTCCGACTGACTCTGACAGGCTCAACCAGACTACACCAGGCTCCAACTGACGCTGGCCAGCTCCAAATGTCTAACAGGCTCCACCAGACTACACCAGACTCCAACTGACTCTGACAGGCTCCAAATGACTAGCAGGCTTATCCAGACTACACCAGGCTCCACCAGGCTACACCAGCCTCCAACTGACTCTGACAGGCTCCAAATGATGCTGACAGGCTCCAAATGTCTAACAGGCTCCACCAGACTACACCAGACTCCAACAGACTACACCAGGCTCCAACTGACTACGCCAGGCTCAACCAGACTACACCAGGCTCCAACTGACGCTGGCCAGCTCCAAATGTCTAACAGGCTCCACCAGACTACACCAGACTCCAACTGACTCTGACAGGCTCCAAATGACTAGCAGGCTTATCCAGACTACACCAGGCTCCACCAGGCTACACCAGCCTCCAACTGACTCTGACAGGCTCCAAATGATGCTGACAGGCTCCAAATGTCTAACAGGCTCCACCAGACTACACCAGACTCCAACAGACTACACCAGGCTCCAACTGACTACGCCAGGCTCCAACAGACTACACCAGGCTCCAACAGACTACACCAGGCTCCAACAGACTACACCAGGCTCCAACAGACTACACCAGGCTCCAACAGACTACACCAGACTACACCAGACTCCAACTGACTCTGACAGGCTCCAAATGACTAGCAGGCTTATCCAGACTACACCAGGCTCCAACTGACGCTGGCCAGCTCAGAAAAGCCTAAAAGGCTCCACCAGACTACACCAGCCTCCAACTGACTCTGACAGGCTCCAAATGATGCTGACAGGCTCCAAATGTCTAACAGGCTCCACCAGACTACACCAGACTCCAACTGACTACACCAGGCTCCAACAGCCTACACCAGGCTCCAACAGACTACACCAGACTACACCAGACTCCAACTGACTCTGGCAGGCTCCAAATGACTAGCAGGCTTATCCAGACTACACCAGGCTCCACCAGGCTACACCAGCCTCCAACTGACTCTGACAGGCTCCAAATGATGCTGACAGGCTCCAAATGTCTAACAGGCTCCACCAGACTACACCAGACTACACCAGACTCCAACTGACTCCAACTGACTCTGGCAGGCTCCAAATGACTAGCAGGCTTATCCAGACTACACCAGGCTCCACCAGGCTACACCAGCCTCCAACTGACTCTGACAGGCTCCAAATGATGCTGACAGGCTCCAAATGTCTAACAGGCTCCACCAGACTACACCAGACTCCAACAGACTACACCAGGCTCCAACTGACTACACCAGGCTCCAACAGACTACACCAGGCTCCAACAGACTACACCAGACTACACCAGACTCCAACTGACTCTGGCAGGCTCCAAATGACTAGCAGGCTTATCCAGACTACACCAGGCTCCACCAGACTACACCAGATTCCAACTGACTCTGACAGGCTCAACCAGACTAAACCAGGCTCCAACTGACTCTGACAGGTTCCAAATCACTAACAGGCTCCACCAAAGTACACCAGGCGCCACCAAAGTACACCAGGCTCCACCAGACTACACCAGCCTCCGACTGACTCTGACAGGCTCAACCAGACTAAACCAGGCTCCAACTGACTCTGACAGGCTCAACCAGACTACACCAGGCTCCAACTGACGCTTGACATGCTCCAAATGACTCTGACAGGCTCCACCAGACTACACCAAGCTCCAACTGACTCTGACAGGCTCCAAATGACTCACAGGCTCCACCAGAGTACACCAGGCTCCAACTGACGCTTGACATGCTCCAAATGACTCTGACAGGCTCCAAATGCCTAACAGGCTCCACCAGACTACACCAGACTCCAACTGACTCTGACAGGCTCCAAATGACTAGCAGGCTCCACCAAAATACACCAGGCTCCACCAGACTACACCAGCCTCCAAATGACTCTGACAGGCTCAACCAGACTACACCAGGCTCCAACTGACTCTGACAGGCTCCAAATGACTAGCAGGCTTATCCAGACTACACCAGGCTCCACCAGGCTACACCAGCCTCCAACTGACTCTGACAGGCTCCAAATGATGCTGACAGGCTCCAAATGTCTAACAGGCTCCACCAGACTACACCAGACTCCAACAGACTACACCAGGCTCCAACTGACTACACCAGGCTCCAACAGACTACACCAGGCTCCAACAGACTACACCAGGCTCCAACAGACTACACCAGGCTCCAACAGACTACACCAGGCTCCAACAGACTACACCAGACTACACCAGACTCCAACTGACTCTGACAGGCTCCAAATGACTAGCAGACTTATCCAGACTACACCAGGCTCCAACTGACGCTGGCCAGCTCAGAAAAGCCTAAAAGGCTCCACCAGACTACACCAGCCTCCAACTGACTCTGACAGGCTCCAAATGATGCTGACAGGCTCCAAATGTCTAACAGGCTCCACCAGACTACACCAGACTCCAACTGACTACACCAGGCTCCAACAGCCTACACCAGGCTCCAACAGACTACACCAGACTACACCAGACTCCAACTGACTCTGGCAGGCTCCAAATGACTAGCAGGCTTATCCAGACTACACCAGGCTCCACCAGGCTACACCAGCCTCCAACTGACTCTGACAGGCTCCAAATGATGCTGACAGGCTCCAAATGTCTAACAGGCTCCACCAGACTACACCAGACTACACCAGACTCCAACTGACTCCAACTGACTCTGGCAGGCTCCAAATGACTAGCAGGCTTATCCAGACTACACCAGGCTCCACCAGGCTACACCAGCCTCCAACTGACTCTGACAGGCTCCAAATGATGCTGACAGGCTCCAAATGTCTAACAGGCTCCACCAGACTACACCAGACTCCAACAGACTACACCAGGCTCCAACTGACTACACCAGGCTCCAACAGACTACACCAGGCTCCAACAGACTACACCAGGCTCCAACAGACTCCAACTGACTCTGGCAGGCTCCAAATGACTAGCAGGCTTATCCAGACTACACCAGGCTCCACCAGACTACACCAGATTCCAACTGACTCTGACAGGCTCAACCAGACTAAACCAGGCTCCAACTGACTCTGACAGGTTCCAAATCACTAACAGGCTCCACCAAAGTACACCAGGCGCCACCAAAGTACACCAGGCTCCACCAGACTACACCAGCCTCCGACTGACTCTGACAGGCTCAACCAGACTAAACCAGGCTCCAACTGACTCTGACAGGCTCAACCAGACTACACCAGGCTCCAACTGACGCTTGACATGCTCCAAATGACTCTGACAGGCTCCACCAGACTACACCAAGCTCCAACTGACTCTGACAGGCTCCAAATGACTCACAGGCTCCACCAGAGTACACCAGGCTCCAACTGACGCTTGACATGCTCCAAATGACTCTGACAGGCTCCAAATGCCTAACAGGCTCCACCAGACTACACCAGACTCCAACTGACTCTGACAGGCTCCAAATGACTAGCAGGCTCCACCAAAATACACCAGGCTCCACCAGACTACACCAGCCTCCAAATGACTCTGACAGGCTCAACCAGACTACACCAGGCTCCAACTGACTCTGACAGGCTCCAAATGACTAGCAGGCTTATCCAGACTACACCAGGCTCCACCAGACTACACCAGACTCCAACTGACTCTGACAGGCTCAACCAGACTAAACCAGGCTCCAACTGACTCTGACAGGTTCCAAAGTACACCAGGCTCCACCAAAGTACACCAGGCTCCACCAGACTACACCAGCCTCCAACTGACTCTGACAGGTTCTACCAGGCTACACCAGGCTCCAACTGACTGACAGGCTCCAAATGACTAACAGGCTCCACCAAAGTACACCAGGCTCCACCAAAGTACACCAGGCTCCAACTGACTCTGACAGGCTCCAAATGACTAGCAGACTTATCCAGACTACACCAGGCTCCAACTGACGCTGGCCAGCTCAGAAAAGCCTAAAAGGCTCCACCAGACTACACCAGACTCCAACTGACTCTGACAGGCTCCAAATGACTAGCAGGCTTATCCAGACTACACCAGGCTCCACCAGACTACACCAGCCTCCAACTGACTCTGACAGGCTCAACCAGACTAAACCAGGCTCCAACTGACTCTGACAGGTTCCAAATCACTAACAGGCTCCACCAAAGTACACCAGGCTCCACCAAAGTACACCAGGCTCCACCAAAGTACACCAGGCTCCACCAAAGTACACCAGGCTCCAACTGACTCTGACAGGCTCCAAATGACTAGCAGACTTATCCAGACTACACCAGGCTCCAACTGACGCTGGCCAGCTCCAAATGACTCTGACAGGCTCCAACTGACTAACAGGCTCCACTATAGGACTCACAGGCTCCAACTGACTCTGTCAGGCTCCAAATGACTAACAGGCTCCGCCAAACTACACCAGGCTCCAACTGACGCTGGCCAGCTCCAAATGACTCACAGGCTCCAACTGACTCTGTCAGGCTCCAACTGACTCTGTCAGGCTCCAACTGACTCTGTCAGGCTCCAACTGACTAACAGGCTCCACTATAGGACACCAGGCTCCAACTGACTCTGTCAGGCTCCAAATGACTAACAGGCTCCACCAGACTACACCAGGCTCCAACTGACTCTGTCAGGCTCCAAATGACTAACAGGCTCCACCAGACTACACCAGGCTCCAACTGACTCTGACAGGCTCCAACTGACTCTGACAGGCTCCAACTGACTCTGACAGGCTCCAAATGACTAACAGGCTCCACTATAGGACACCAGGCTCCAACTGACGCTGGCCAGCTCCAAATGACTCTGACAGGCTCCAAATGACTAACAGGCTCCGCCAAACTACACCAGGCTCCAACTGACTCTGTCAGGCTCCAACTGACTCTGTCAGGCTCCAACTGACTCTGACAGGCTCCAACTGACTCTGACAGGCTCCAAATGACTCTGACAGGCTCCAAATGACTCTCAGGCTCCACCAGACTACACCAGGCTCCAACTGACTCTGACAGGCTCCAACTGACTCTGACAGGCTCCAAATGACTCACAGGCTCCAACTGACTCTGACAGGCTCCACCAGACTACACCAGGCTCCAACTGACTCTGACAGGCTCCAACTGACTCTGACAGGCTCCAAATGACTCACAGGCTCCACCAGACTACACCAGGCTCCAACTGACTCTGACAGGCTCCACTAGACTACACCAGGCTCCAAATGACTCACAGGCTCCACCAGACTACACCAGGCTCCAACTGACTCTGACAAGCTATAGCTGACTCTGACAGGCTCCAAATGACTAACAGGTTCTACCAGACTACACCAGGCTCCAATGGAACAACAGGCTCCAACTGACTAACAGGCTCCACTAGACTACAACAGGCTCCAACTGACAAACAGGTTCAGAAAGACAAAAAAGGGGCTAACCAGGTTCATATATATCTTTTTACACAGCTTCTCTATATGTCAGAGACTTTATTTAGTAAATTATAATGTGGTACAATATGTCTTGTGCTGTTGTTCATCTAAGGTTGTGTTTACTGAACTGTCACACATGATGTTGAACTGATATCTAAAACTAGAAACTGTTTGTTTTGTCTCCCATATCGGAATGAAATGTGCTTTTTAACTGCCGAAACTGATCACCACAAGGTCTTCATCACAGCTGAGCAGGCTTTGAAAACGTAACAGTGTTATCAGAGTATATGATATCCCTCTGCTCCACATGACAAATCAAGAACAAGATGCGTTAATGGTAAAGTCGTCCATGGGAAAGACATGAAGGACAAGGTCCTGAGGAAGAAAGCGAGAAAAAAATGCAAACAGAACAACACACTGAAGATTAATTTATGTTGGAAGGACAGACAAAGCTCCAGACTAAACTTTGAATGCTAAACTAAGCTCAATAGCACCAGAACAGGTTGTTGGAGAACCACTGCAAACCACATTAAATAATCTGCCACTTTACTTTCTGATCGCTGATTAACAAGTACAGTAAGAGGAGAAGCTTAGTTACCAAACACCTCTTTCATGTACAGTAAAAAAATACCACAGAAAATGTAAGTACTTGAATCCGGACATAAAGAACAGATTATGTTACAAGTAAACTACCTAATGATTCCGTCCAACTTTTTACTGATTAAAATGCTATTTTACAAGAGCCAGCTAACTTCAGTTAGCTTCAACACTAGTTTCCAGGAGCTAGGTACCTTTGACCAACTTCAACTCAATTTACAGTAGCCAAATTAATTCAAGTGAATGTATCTCCATTGACTTTAGCTAGCTTCAACATTATTAGTTTACTGGAAAAAGACAACTAATTTTAACTTGATTAACATCACTAGTTTCCTGGGGCCAGATTACTCTGGTTAACTTTAACTTCATTAACATTACAGGGTTATCAGTGCCATATGCAGCCTGGTTACTGGAACTGAGATGGCGCCTGGAAGCTGGAGCAGTGAATCTTTTTCTGCCTGATGCATATAAAGAAGCTGCAGTGGCTCAAATCCACATTCCTCTGGTGTGCCTGTGTATCTGGTGATGGTGGTGCGGTTAAAGTCTGCAGTCTGGAGCTCTGCACCATCCAGTCCAGCATCAGAGCGTCTCATCTGAGAACTTGCAGGACTTCAACTGTGTGATGGTGATAGGGTTAAATGTTAGGTCGTTTAAACCTGACAGATGGTCAACGGTTCCCAGATGAAACATTCTGAGTCTCCTGCGAGCCAACAGAGTCCAGGAGGAAACAGAAGCTGTTGCAGCTGTTAACTGGACCAATGAAGCCGGATTAGCACCATGATTTTGGGGAGGGTGGAGGACATAATGAAACAGGTCCAGAAAACACCAAATATCAGACAATCTCTTAAAAATGCAAACATTAAACAGAATTACATGAATCAAATGCAAAAAAAAAAAAGAAGATTTTTTTTGCTTCAGGGGAGTGTCTGAAATAAAGTAGATTCTCCAAACTTACTGATTTTTTGTTTTCCTTTTTTTCTTTTACTGTAGCTTTATTCAGTAGAGAGTGGCAAGTAGCCTATAGGACAGAGATGAGTACAGTCATGTGACAGCACCGCCTACACATCACACACATCACAGCACACACGTTCATGTACAGTCATGTCCAGAAGTTGGTACCCCCCCTTTCTATCCTGTTTCGATCGTAGGAAAACATAAAAATCACCAACTTTGTTGTACCGTATCATTGTTTATTTAAAAAAGGTAAAGCCAAAAAAAACGCTATGCTCTCCCATAACTCATCAGCTTGAAGACCCATCTACAACACTGCAAAAACTCAGTACTACCAAGGTAAAGAAGACCTTGTTCTTTAAGAAGGTTGTCTTATGTTATGTCTAGTAGTAAGCCTTGGCAGATGTATTTTTGCTTGATATAAAAATAAAAGAAATTGCTGCTTGATAAAACACAACTTGCTCCTCTGTGAATCACCACCTCAGTGTGGAGGAGGTGTTTCTGTGCCCATATGATACCAGGAGCTTTGCCCCAGTAGGGTTTTGTTAAAGCAAATTGATCCTGTGGTGTGGACAAGGCTAAGAAATAACTTTTGATCCATTATGTACATGGAAGAACAAGGAGCCACATGTCCCTGCCTGGACATGGGTTACTGGAGCCCCATTCTGGAGCAAGGCCATGGGGAGGGTGTCGCTGGGCTCAGTCTAAATGAGCAACATGGGTCAGGCAGAGCAAGGGGGCATAGCAGTGCTTCACCAATAGTGCATACTGCATCCGGGTGGATGTGATCCACCCTGAGTTCCTAAAGGCTCTGGACATTGCAGGACTGTCTTGGCTGACAGGCAGTCCCTCTGGATTGGTAGACTGGGTTAATGGTTCCCTTTATTAAGAAGGGGGAACGAAGGGTGTGTTCCAATTATTTGGGATTCACTCCTCAGCCTCCGTGGTAAAATCTATGCAGGGGTACTGGAGAGGAGACCATGATCGATTGTCAAACCGCAGATTCAGGAGGAACAATATGTGTTTTATCCCAGTTGCGGAACACTAGACCACCTCTATACCCTTACTAGGGTCCTTGAGGTGACATGGGAGTTTGTCCAACCAGTTTACATGTACTTTGTGGACTTGGAGAAGGCATTCGACAATGTTCCTTGGGGCACTATGCAGGGGCTGTTCTAAAGAGTATGGAATACTGGGTCCATTGCTATGAGCTATCCAGTCCCATACAAACTGAGCAAGAGACTGGTTTGCATTGCCAGCGATTCGTTCCGTGTGAAGGTTGGACTCTGTCAGGGCTGCCTTTTGTCCCCAATTCTGTTCATAACCTTTATGGACACAATTTATAGGCGCAGTCAAGGAATGGAGGGGGTCTGGTTTGGTAGCCAAAGGATTTGAGTTCTGCTTTTTGCAGATGATGTAGTCCTTTTGGCTTCATGAAACCATGATCTTCGGCTTTCCTTTCCAGCCGAGTGTGAAACAGTGGGGATGAGAATCAGGACCTCCAAATCTGAGACCACGGTTCTCAGTCTCTCCGGGTAGGGAACAAGGTGCTTCTTCAAGTGGAGGAGTTCAAGTATCTTGTTTTGAGTGAGGGAGTCGGAATAGAGTCGCTTGTGGTGGGTCGGGCATCTGGTGAGGATGCCCCCTGGAGAGGTGTTTCGAGCATGTCCAACTGGGAGGAGACCCTAGGAGAGATCTATCTCTCAGCTGGCCTGGGAACGCCTTGGTATCCCTCACAGAGGACCTGAAGGAGGTGGCTGGAGAGAGGAAAACTGGGGAGTGGGATGGATAGATGGATGGATGGATGGGACAGTATGAATGTGAATATACCCATTGCGGGGTATATCAAGGAACTAATGACCACTAGGGTCTGCAGTAGAGCTGCAAGACTGGAAAACATCAAATTTTTTGCTTAGAATGGAGATTGTGATAATATTAATTAGAATAACATATTGATGATCTTGTATTCTAAATGAATTTCTGCTTGTATTTATTGTCATAGTGATTATGTTGATAGTAAGGAACCTAATTGCATATTTCTTTACTATTTCCTTTACAATTTTTATTATTTATTGACTGTAATGTTTATATTGTGTAAAACAGGTCTCTAATAAGACCCTGTGTCTCACTGAGACTAACATTTTAGTATAAGTAAATAAATAATTAATTCTTAATTATTATCATTAACATCCCACTCATCATGTTAAAGGATCAAGCTGTAGAAGTAGTGCAGCAGAACAAATATCTTGGCAGTCGTAGTGTGCAACAACGTGTGCAGGGCATTGTTAAGATCAGCAGCTGGAATATCTTCTGTTGAACCGTACAAAGTCAGACTATGCTGATAAAGTTGACCAAAGTGCAGAGCAAAAAATGCATTTCTTCCTGCTGAATAATGTACACTAAGTTACGTTTGTTTAGTAGGTATTGTATTCATTTGTTTGCATTGTTAAGTGATGTGTGTGTACTGCTGGCTGCAAAGAAAATTGCCCGTCAGGGATAACAGGATATCTTGAACATTCAGTAGTGTTGGGCCAATTCTATATGTAGAAAACAAGGCCAGTGGCAGCAGTGGCTTCGATCATGCACAACTCATTGGCAGGACAGGGACGTGGAGCCCCTCTAGCTCTGGCTCTTATTCTGAATGCAGCGGGAAGCGGCTGCTGAGTGAGCAAAAGGCTGCCATGAGAGTGCTTTGGTTTGGGGGAGCACAAGCTGCTCGCTGAGAAACAGGTGAAAACAATACCTGCTTTCACTTCCAGTAAGACCTGAAAAACTGGCTCAATTTGTCGCTAGAGAGGTCTGGAAACTCATTAAATAGAGCATCAAAGTCCTTAATTTCCCAACACTCCTGGAGTCCCAGCAGGCTTGCTCCACTAGATCCACATGGTATAGAGGCCCTTTGTCATACGTTGAAGGAGAAGGCAACAACAATACAGCCTTTTGAAGACTGTTGGACAGCTAGCCTTCTAGGAACACCAGAAAGCCCATTCAAATTCTATTAGACGTCAAAACGGTCAAAATATTGTTCAAATATCATAAACAACAGCCATTCTGAACCATCAATCAGCATCTCAAACCACAACCTCCCGCACCTACTGTAAGGACTATGGATTTCTTCAAAACAAAAATGGACTGTTCTGTTCTTTCTGGTCCTTTCACTGCGTGATCCCTAGTAGGGTCCCCCCGTGACAAACAGGTGAGGAGCCAGACAAAGCGCGGCTAAAAAGACCCCATATGAAGACTAAGAAAAAGGATCACCATTTTCTCTTGCCCAGTCGCAGCTCACCGTGGCCCCACCGCGGAGCCAGGCCAGGGAGTGGGGCTTGATGGCGAGTGCATGGCAGCCAGGCCTACACCCATGGAAGTGTAGGTCCCCCTTCCCATGAGCTCACCACATGTAGGAGGGGCCATAGGGGTTGTGTGCAGTGTGAGCTAGGTAGTGGCCAAAAGCGGGGACATTGGCGGTCCAATTCTTAGCTGCAGAAGCTGGCTCTAAGGACATTGGAATGTCACCTCACTGGTGGGGAAGTAGCCTGAGCTGGTGCATGAGGTTGAGAAGTTGACATGCATCAACTCACCTCGACACATGGCTCGGGCTCTGGAAGCAAACTCCTTGAGAGGTGTTGGACTCTGTTCCAATCTAGGGTTATCCACGGTGAGAGGTGCCATGCAGGAGTAGGCATACTTATTGCTCCCCAGCTCTGTGTTGTACACCGGTTAACGAGATGGTAGTTTCCATCCACCTTCGGGTGGGGGGACAGGCACAATTGTTGTTTGTACTTATGCCCCCAACAACAGTTCAGAAACCACCCTTCGAGTCCTTGAATAAGGAACTGGAGAGTGCCCCTGCTGGAGACTCCCTCGGTGTGTTGGGGAACTTCAATGCTCCCGTGAGCCATGATAGTGAGACGTGGAAGAGCATGATTGGCAGGAACGGCCCCTCTGATCTGCTGCTGGGATAAGAATCAGCTCTAAATCTGAGACCATGGTCCTCAGTTATTGTTTTTTATAATTTTATCTATATTTCATCCTGTTTTAAAGATATTTTTATTAATATAACTTAATTTATTATTAAGTACTTATTTTAGTTTTCACTTCTTTTCAAATTCTTTTCCCCCACATTACTTAGATATTTGCTTCAAATGTCGTGCATAACAAATCAAATGTAATATTACTGCGGTTCCTCTACTGACCACTAGGGTCCTGTTCCAGACCTGCCGCTTCTCTACCGACCACTGGGGTCTGGATCCAACAGTGAGCTCATCTCTTTACTGCAACTTTACAGCAGAAAAATATTTTCAGTCTGATACAAAAACCTGTTTTAGTCTCCAGTTACATGTCCATGACAACTGTCTGGGTGAGTGTTTAGGTACTTCACCGATTAAAATGATTTAAAACCACAAGCGTATGTATAGTTAGGTGTGTGACCTGCTGACTGATGGCCAGCAGGTGTCTTCCCTTTAGCTACTTCGATTTTATTTGTCTTGTGAGTTTTGAATGCACTAAGAGAGCACTTAGACCAGTTCTGAGTTGATCTGTTTCAGATGTTTGGGTAGCAACACTGGACATGAAGATTATATCAGAATCAGAAGCTAACAAAATCAGCACCACAAGAATAAGCTAAGTAGTCAAGCTAAAATGGCTAACTTGTTGTATCAGAAGTATGGTGGGCGTGTTCCAGACGACTTCCAGGTCTGCTCCTGCCCACTTACAACATGCTGCCCTACAGTACGTGGAAAAAAGGGCTTTCAGCACTATTCAGAAGCCTGTAGATGGCATCACAGGATGTTGATCCAGTTCTTTTTCTATAGGCTCTGACAGGTGTCCAGGTCCAGATCATCATCCCTCCACCACCGTGCTAGATGTTTCTGCTGGTTTTCTCTAAATAATTGTGGACATTAAGACAAAACATCTCCACAATCTCCACTGGTCTAATCTTTCAAGAGAACATTGTTCCAGAAGTCTGCTGGTTTGTTCAGATGCGATTTTATGGACCTCAGTGGTACTTTAATTTCCTTAGTAAGGTACAGCTCTAGATTGGTTTAAATCATATCTGTCTGATAGATTCCAGTTTGTTCATGTTCATGAGGTTTCTTCCGTACAGACGAGGGTCTGCTATGGTGTCCCGCAGGGTTCAGTTCTAGGGCCAATCTTGTTCAGTTTATACATGCAGCCCTTAGGAAGTTTTATCCGGAACCACGGCATTAATGTTCACTTTTATGCTGATGATACGCAGCTGTATCTGTCTATGAAGATGAAACCATTAGAACCATTAGACAAACTTCAGATGTGTATTAAGGACATCAAGGACTGGATGTCCACTAATGTTTTGCTCCTAAATTCTGATAAAACAGAAGTTGTTGTTTGTGGACCAAACAGCTTAGGAAGGGATTAGATGGTGTTAGATGGCCTCCAGTAAAACTGTGAGAAACCTTGGAGTTATTTAGATCAGGATTTGTCATTTAAACAGCATATTAATCACGTTTGTAAAACCGCGTTTTTCCACCTCCGTAATATCGCAAAGATCAGGAGCATCCTCTCCCAGAGTGATGCTGGAAAACTAATTCATGCGTTTGTATCTTCTAGACTAGATTACTGTAACGTGTTGTTGGCTGGATGTCCAAGTAATTCTCTGAAGATCCTCCAGATGATCCAAAATGCAGCAGCGCGAGTGCTGACAGGAATCAACAAGAGAGACCACGTCTCTCCAGTTTTAGCTTCCCTCCATCGGCTCCCTGGAAAATTCAGAATCCAATTCAACATTTTATTACTTGTGATAAAGTCCTAAATGTCCAAACTCCTGGTTTTTTCCAAGACCTGATGGTTCCTCGTGTTCCTAACAGAGTTCTCCGTTCTCAGGGTGCAGGTTAACTCGTAGTTCCTAGAAGATCCAGATGTAGATTTGGAGGACGGGTCTTCTGCTATCAGGCACCATCACTCTGGAACCAACTTCCAGTTTGGGTGAAGGAGGCTGACACCACCTCCACCTTTAAAACCAAACTTCAACTATCCATATATCACCCATATATACACAGAACTCTCAGTTCTCCAGTTAAGAGATCATTATACTGATGGATCTGGTCTTTGGTACCTTTGATGGTGTGTCTGTGTCTCTTCTCTCTTTACTTCCTGTTCTACCCGGCTGGTCTTCAGCAGGAGGGCCCCCCCCCCCCCCCCCCCCCCCCCCCCCCCCCCCTTATGATCCAGGTCCTGATCCAGGTTCTTCCCCCTTAAAGGAGTTTTTACCTGCTGTTGTTCATGTAATAATTGCTCGGGGGTCATGTTCTGGTCTCTGGAAAGATCCTGGAGACAACTTGTGTTGTAATAATAATTGAATAATTACAAACCAACCATCCTGGTTCAGTCTTCTTCTGATTGTGTCATCGTGGACTTTAAAATTATCAGTGAGGTTTAGCATTTCATATTCACTGTCAAGCATGGCGATGGAGGGATGATGGTTTGGGGTTGTTTTGTTAAATAAATTATTGGTGAAGAGTTCTATATGGTTCATCTGATGTATTCATCTAAGAGCCATGACAAGCAAATGATTTTTTTGTTTTTACACAAAAACAGAATCAGAAGTGGGTGTACAAACTCTTGGACAGAATTCAGATCACAGCACACAACAATCAGAGCCTAAGAAAGGCAAGGTACCAAAGCATTTGCAAGCATGAGTGACCTCTGTAGACTGAGAATGTGTGTGCTTCACCAAGGTTCAGGTGTTGCTCCAATCACAGGGCTGCTAGTTCCAACCCCAGCCCCACCATCTGCCACAGTGTCCTCCACCAGGACATGGAACCCCCATCGAGTGTGTGTGAGAGAGGAAGGTAAAAGCTGTATGATAATAAAACAACCCCAAAAATCAGAAGAAGTCTGGACGATATGGAAATCTGGAGAATCCCTGAAAACACAGGTACCAGTGATAATCCGGGTCCAGACAGATTTACTGCAACTACCAGCATGGATGAATGGCACCACCCATGGATGACGTCTCAGCAAATCTGTCAGATTGAATTTTTAATCAAAGCTGCCTGGAGAAGGCCAATTGAATCAGAACACTGGTTTTCAGGCCTATTTCTGAAACACCAATGTGGTCAAGAGGGAGCTTTAGTTTGATCAAATATATGTGAGCGAAGAATGTACGAAGAAATTTCAACCTTTAACTCTCCAGCTATGAGCAAAAACTTATATTTGGTAATTATATCACTTCCTCAAAACTTGATCATATTTTTAAACAATTGGTTTTATCTGTTGTTCTTTTTTCTTTCTTTTTGTTTAAATTTTAAATAGTGCTTTTTATTTATGTGATGTTTAAATGTCTCTGTAAAGCACTTTAAATCACCTTGTTCTATTGTACTATACAGATAAACTTGCCTTGCCTTTACTGGCTAAACTGGTTTCAAATTTGTTCCATCGACTTCACGTCATCAGAAATTAGTCTAAAGTTTTACGAACATCTGTTGTAAATACTGACCTCTGAAATCCTGGCTGCTAAGCAGCCATTCTGAAAGTTTCTGTTTTTTTTAATAATATTTTTGGCACTAGTGGGAAAGTAGGGGGACAGGAAATGGTATCTATAGAGGGGGAAAGATACGCAGGAAAGAGTGACAGGTTGCGATTAGAACCTGCGCTGCCTGCTCAACCCACTGAGCTACCCAGGGGCCAAGAAGTTTCAGTTTTTATCTAGACTGGTTGATGGATTGCTGACTGTTGCGGGTTGCAGCACCCCCTATGGATGAAATTAATGAAAGAACGTCATCCCAACTGTTCAAGTGATGTCACTTTGGGTAATTACGGGACAGGACACAGGTGAAACTTTTGACGAGAGAACACTCGGCAAACGTTGGTATGTGTGTAACTTTGAAATAGATTCTCTTCATTAGTGCGAGAAGTTGAATGACCATGGTGGGAGCAGGTGGGCTTGGTTTGGGAGCTTCCAAAGAATCCAGGACTGAATTTTTACCCATATTCCAGTGGAAAGATTGTAGCTGGTCAATGTTCTGGTCCACAGATCACCTAGAAGCTTGCCATGGTAGTTCTGACGTTCAGAGAGCATGAGGAGGTCTTGATCTGTAGGTTTTTTTGTTGGTGGGTTTACTTCCATGCCCCCAGACAAGGTTTCAGTGGCTGACGATCCCACAGCTTCAGGGGTAATTCTCCTTTTTGATGCCCAGACTGCACAAGAAATTGAAAGGAAATTGTTAATAATTACTTTATGTCCAATTTCTTGCGCTCTCAAACAATCTGGGCATTAAAAAAAAAAAACAAAACAAAAAAAAAAGGGGCAGGGGGGGATGTTAATAATCCTCCTTGTTGAACCGCCACCTTATCGTCGTGGAGGGGTGTGTACGCTGAAGGATCCTAGGAACTATGTTGACGTGGGCTCGTTGGCCGGGTCTTTGCCCACAGGACCTGGCCAGGCTCAGCCCGAAACTGTGATGTGGGCCCACCTTCCAGTGGGCAGGTCCAAACATATTGTGAGGGTCTCTTTGGAACATCTGGCTGAGCCCTCTGTCAGGGAGGTTTTCAACTCCCACCTATGGGAGAGCTTTTCCGGATTCCGAGGGAGGCTGGGGACGTTGAGTCAGAGTGGACTATGTTCTCCGCCTCCATTGTTAACGCTGTAGCTTGAAGTTGTGGGTGCAGGGTCTCTGGTGCCTGTCGTGGCGGCAATCCCTGAACCCGGTGATGGACACTGGAAGTAGGGGATGCTGTCAGGCTGAAGAAGGAGTCCTATCATGCCATGTTGGCCTGTGGGACTCGTGACACAACCAAAGGGTACCAGCAGGCCAAGCAAGTTGCAGGTTGGGCAATCCGGGAGGTAAAAACTCTGGTCTGGGAGGAGTTCCATGAGGCCATAGAGGAGGACTATTGGTCAGCCTCAAAGAGATTCTGGCAAACCGTCCAGCGCCTCAGAAGGGGGAAGCAGTACCCTGCCAACACCATTTATTGTGCGGGTGGAGGGCTGCTGACTG
The DNA here is from genome assembly GCA_014839995.1 of Xenentodon cancila. Taxonomy (NCBI): domain Eukaryota; kingdom Metazoa; phylum Chordata; class Actinopteri; order Beloniformes; family Belonidae; genus Xenentodon; species Xenentodon cancila. The sequence continues at coordinate 40,127 of CM026201.1, forward strand.
CAACTGGGGACATTGTCAGACGGTGGAAGGAATACTTTGAGGATCTCATTAATCCCACCAACATGCCTTCTGCCGAGGAAGCAGAGGCTGAGGACTCTGAGGTGGACTCTTCCATCACCCAATCCAAAGTCACTGAGGTAGTCCTTAAACTCCTTGGTGGGCACCAGGGGTGGATAAAATTTGCCCTGAGTACCACAAATGTCTGGATGTTGTCGGGCTGTCTTGGTTGACACGCTGCTACAACATTGCATGGAGGTCGAGGACAGTGCCACTGGAGTAGCAAACCGGGGTGGTGGTCCCTCTGTTTAAAAAGGAGGACCGAAGACTGTGTTCCAACTATAGGGGGATCACACTTTTCAGCCTCCCTGGGAAAGTCTACGCCAGGGTACTGGAATACAGGAGGAACAGTGCGGTTTTCGTCCTGGTTGTGGAACACTGAATCAGCTTAATACCCTCCGCAGGGTGCTGGAAGATTCATTGGAGTATGCTCAATCAGTCCACATGTGCTTTGTGGATCTGGAGAAAGCATTCGAACGTGTCCCTTGTGGTATTCTGTGGGGGGTGCTCCGTGAGTATGGGGTCCAGGGCCCTCTGCTAAGGGCTGTTTGGTCTCTGTACGACCGGAGCAGGAGCTTGGTTCGCAGTGCCGGCAGTTCCCAGTGCATGTTGGACTCCAGCAGGGCTGCCCTCTGTCACCGATTCTGTTCATAATTTTTATGGACAGGATTTCTAGGCGTAGCCAGGGCCCGGAGGGGGTCCAGTTTGGAACCACAGGATTTCATCTCTGCTTTTTGCAGATGATGTTGTCTTATTGGCTTCATCAGGCCAGGACCTTCAGCATGTGCTGGGATGGTTTGCAAAAGAGTACGAAACGGCTGGGATGAGAATCAGCACCTCCAAATCTCCGGCCATGGTTCTTGACTGGAAAAGTTTGGCTTGCCCTCTACCGGGCAGGTGGAGATGTCCTGCCTCTCCAACTCATGCTTGGCATCAGACTTAGTGATGTGAGGCTTGCAGCTGCTACCATGGCAACCCCACCCCTGAAGCTCCCACCTCCGTTGTAGCAGTATACCAGTGGAAGCTCTTGATGTATGGAACCAGCAGAGCATTGAAGACTTCTACTCAACATGCTCCTCAACAGTCATTGACCTTCTCTGTAATTTTACGTGGTCTTCTTTGTGGCTGCTGCCGTTTCGTTGTTGTAAATGCTCCCTCTTTCTATTAATATCTTGCACAGTTGACCCTGGGATAGCCAACATTGGGGAAACTTCACCATGGCTTCATCCTTTTACAGTACCATGCTGGAAGACACTGAGCTCCTCACAACCACCCGTGTAGTATCACAAATGTGTCCAAATGGAGACTGTGTTGTGAGGCAGCGTTCCATAAGTCCTAACTCCAGTATTCCATTACAACGGACATACAACAGTATGTCTCGGAGCTGGATTTTAGTCACCTGGTTGAAACACCTGGATGCAGTAATCAACAGGTGGGGACAAATACTACCGTCTATGTTATATATTCAGAGTGAAATGAAGTCGATGGGTACATACTTTCTGCAAAAGAAATCAAAGTGAAAGTTATTAAAAAACTGCACTTTTTTATTCCTCCGTATCGTCCCATCTTTTTCTGTTTGGGGTGCAACAAGCGCTGCGTGGGTGTTCAAAGCGCCTCATGGCCAGAGTTAGCAGAAGCTAAACAAATGTGGAGCTTTTGACTTCCAGTCTCTAAGGGAAGCTCAGCGGTCCAGCAGAAGGTAGTATGACCTGCCTGAACCCTCCAGGAGAAGGATCTGGATCAGACTGTGGAGAAAGCGGAGCTCCTCTCTGGGGTCACCAGGGAAAATGAAGCTCACGGATGTCTGGTCCATGGAGGAGCTCCACAACCCCAGCGTCTGCATCCAGACCCTCCAAGGACGTCTGTCAGCTGTAGCATGAGTTTACTAGATTTTGCCATCACGGTGAAGGATTGATGGAAGTGACCACAGCGATTGGGTGAAACTGAAGCCAAACATGATGCAAACTTGAAACAAAGTGATGAAAGCTACAGACAGAAGTAGAAATGGGTGGTGGGTGGTAGGTGATTCATTCCAAGTGATTAGAGTTGTGATATCATGAAACCACAGCCAGATCTTAATTTCCAAAGTGTGAAATCATGATCTGCATCACTAAATCCATCATTTATTAATTAAGAAAGATGGAGTTGAGGAGGAACTGATAGATAAGTAGTGAAAGTGTGAGTTGAAGCCATCTGTAGATCATTTTCTGCCCTCCAGGCATCATCCTTTACAACGTCTCCATGATGCGATCATTGAATTGTAGCTGTGGATGGAACATACAATGGTTCATTTATGGCCTTCACTGAAGAAGTGAAGCCATGAAGAGGTCTGGTGAAGGCAGAAAATGAGGAACATTTTTGTCATTTTTCTTAGCTGGAAAACAAGCGTGAAACGGAAGTCTTCTCATGTACAGCTGGTTTAACCTCATCTGCAGATGGACGGTTGCTCAAATGGATGCCCACTAGATGTCAGAGTTCTGTTAGTTGTGTGGTATTCCACCTGTTCTGTTTTCCCAGTGTGAATCCAGGCTGGGCCAAGGTGTAGGGGTGCTGATTGCCTCTGGCCTCAGTTGAGGAAACCCCTCCCTGTCCCTAACCCAGATCTTCTAAATCACCCAGCACTGCGGTAAGGCGGAAATGTAACTCCTCCTCTTCTTTCATACACATATCTTAGTGTACGATCAACAACAAAAAAAAGGCTTTGAAAACAAACTGAAGCAATCCACTTTCTGAATCCGTTCACCTCAAAGTTCAGTTGAGCTGGTAATGAGGCAGAAACTGAACGAGATTTAACAAACGTCAGTGTTTCCATGGAAACTTGTGACTTTAAATTGGGATTCCTGTTTACCAAGAGCTAACGGCAAATGCTGCTGGAGGCCACTGGTGATGATACCGGACTGTCACACAAGAAGAAAAAATTGCCATTGCAGCTGCATCAGGATTAGTGCCCCATACCCAGAACATACTAACGTAACATACACCCGACTGCACTAAGGTAACATACACTTGGTTTGATCAGGTTCATTTTGTCTTTTATATTACGATATTTCTAGTTTTCTTTTCACCAGATAATCAAGGGTTTAGAAGAGATGTTTCATTCGTGCGACAGTTTCAGCTGTGAACTCCAGTCTTTTTCAAAACGTCATCTGACATTCTGCTGATGTGTCATCGATCAGCTGAATGGTCTGGAAGCCCTGTTGCGCTCCCAACTGGCCACGGCCCGCCACTCCACATCGCAGTCAGAGCAATGAGTACAGCCAAATATGGGAAGCGAACATACTTCATAAGAATCAATCCATGTTTCTGATTCAGCGCGTTACAATCTTAGTGTTCGCTGATAAAGATGACGCTGAATATTCCTACCGCATCACATCAGGCTTATTTTGAGTACAGAGAAGAGAGCGTCATGATGGCAAAAGCTAGAAAACCCAGGTCCATTTCAACGTCCCATCATGCTCCGGGGGATGAGAACAACCAGAGACAGACATGAAGGTGGAGCATGTGAGCAGCTGTGCACAGATGGCGAACATACAGCAACACAGTCACACACACACAAGCAGGTTAGGGCTGGGGGGTGGGGCTTACCTGGTACAGACAGTGGCAGACGCTGCGCAGCTGTGGGGGAAACTCACTGGATGATCCAATGATGGCCTGGAAGAAGCGATCTGTGATCTGCAACAGGTTCCTCTGGTTCTCCTCAAGGTTCTCGCTGTGTTCCAGTCTGAGGAGACAGAAGACCATTGAGAGTCAGGGACTCCATGATGAGCTGGCACATCTGAAAAATGCATCTGGAGCTATAAAACACATCTGGACGTTTTAAACACATCTGTGGCTATAAAACATCTGGGTGTATAAAACATCTAGAGCTATTAAAATACATCTGGGCACAAAACATCTGGATGTATAAAAGATCTGTGTCTGTGTATAAAACACGTGTGGACGTATCAAACATTTGGACATCTGGACAAATGACACTGAATACATTTGGCAAAGCTCAGCGAGAAGCTCAGTCATTCGGGAGGAGCTCAGGGTGGAGCCGCTGCTGTTTCACATCAACAGACGTCTTGGGCATCTCCCTCACCCCAGACACTTCTGGGGTGAGGGAGATGCCCAAGACGTCTGTCTGTGCATCCCTGCTTAGACTTCTGCCCTCGTGACCCTGCCCCGGGTAAGCGGATGAAAATGGATGGATGGACGTATAAAACTGGAGCTACAGCTGTAAAATGCCTGCATGTATAAAACATCTGGAGGTATAAAGCACAAACGACACCGATCACATTTAAGTAAATAAAACTGTTATCCAGCATCGACATGGATTTCGATTGTTTTCAACAGTGAAAACCTAAATGTCTTCATTTGCATATTAAACTCATGGAATTCTTTAATGCCATTTTTTTTTGATGATGTGATGAGTATTGTCATCAGAAAGAAAACTAGGGCATCAGAACATCTCTATCCTGATCAGTCTCTGACAGAACTGGAACCTTCCCCGTTTCAGCAGCCTCACATCAGACTGCCGCGCCCGTCTCAGACCACTTACAAAACCACGCAACGGTAGAATGAAATGTCCCAAGCACTTTCTTTTCAGAAAGAGTAAACATATTTAGAAAGATAAAAACATTGCTGAAATATGAGTCCTCGTCTAACTGGAAAGATCGTTCTACCATCGCAGGTTAAGTACAAGAGCAGCAATATTAGTCCGAATCCAAGTTAGTTAGTGATCTTCCAGAAACCCAGGAACTTACCTGGTTGGGTCCACCTCAAAACTGATGTGTTCTGGTGTTGTGATGACGCCCCTTAATAAAGGTTCCAGAAGTTTCTGCAGGTATGCTGCTCCGTAGACCTGACAAAGACATGAGATCAAGTCAAAAACCCAAGAAACCATTCAAACCTGAAACACTTGTTCTAGAACAGAAGCGCTTTCAAGGAGGGAGACAGAGAATTATTGAGGTCGGCACAACAACTACTTAAAGTCTAGATCAGAGACAACAAGGAGGTGTTCAGGCGAAAGCTGGAGAACAAGCTCCAGCAGAACAGCCAACAGATGTGTGGCCAGGGAAAGGAAGGACAGAGCAGACTTTACTTCTTCAGGAGGCTGAGGTCCTTCAGAGTTTGCAGCAAGACGTTAAATATCTTCTGTAACTCTGTTGTGGAGAGTTCAGTCACATCTACATCTACTTTGTTGGGGAGCAGCACTAGAACCAGTGACATACAAAAACTGAACAAACTGATAAAGAAGACTGGTTCTGTTCAGTCAGAGGCTTCTTCAGATCTGCTACAACACAGACCGCTACAGGAGATCATTCAGACCTCTACAGGAGAACCCTGAAACCTCTACAGAGATCCTTCAGACCTGTGCAGGAGAACCGTTAAACCTCTACAGGAGAACCTTGAAACCTCTACAAAAGATCCTTTAGAGCACAACAGGAGATCCTTCCTGCCCACACCTATAAACCTCTACAATGAATCCCTGAAATCATCACTACTGCAACAATTTCACTTCGAAGATTAATCCATTCATCATGTGTTGCATCACATCTTCTTGATACCAGTCTGAAGGATCTGGAAAACAGTGACGTGCAGTCAGGGGAGGCAGGTGAGGCACAAAAAACATATTAAAAACATATGTATTAAAGATCTTTTTCATTTAACTTCACAATTTCTGGAATTGTTTTTCAAAATCTCTTATTTTTCACATTTACCGTTCAAATACTAAGAAGAGACGAGCGCTCAGCGCTGAGCCTCTGCAGGGAGACCGTTTTACTGTCCCTCTGCATGTCGCTATTAAAATCTTACAACACTTTGACTATATGAATTCAAAATAATTCATTCAGCTGGTGTATATAATCATCAACAACTGTATGTGTGTAACGTGTTCTTGTGCTGAGCGTCAAACTGCTGCGCAGAGCTGCACAGTGAGGCCGCAGTTCTCCTGCCTCATGGCAGGGGGCGATAGTGATCCCAGGGATTCTTCTGGCAATGAAGGACAGCATCAGATAAGGACAAGGAGACTTTTACAAACAATTATCGATGCTTTTATTCAAAAGCAGCGGCGCGTGGACTTCATTTATCAGTAAAGGCAAGACGAGAATAACATTTTTATTAAAGTTCTTTTTTTTTTGTCACTTATATGATATTTTAAATGTTGGATAAGCTGCTCTGTAGGGTTCATGTATTTGTAAATCTGACTGTGATGACGTCAGTGCCTCACAGACATCGACCTCACCGCACGTCACAGCTGAAAGAACCTCTTAAGCAGAGGGGGTGTTTCGTACCTTAAAGCAGAAGGTCATGATCTTGCTGGCAAGGCTGTTCCCTCTGAAAAGAGTCTGCATGGAGTCGGCCAGCTCTACCTCTTTAGAAAACATGTTCCACAGCAGCTGGTAAAGCAAGTGGCGTGAATCGAACAACGTCACCAGGACCCGGGCCAGCTCATCCTGCAATTTGGAGGTACAGGTGAAATGATGTCAGCTGAAGAAGTATTTGGATACTGACCCAATTGTTGCACTGCTGCTGCTGATACAAAATATGAGAAGATGTGACTGTGGTGTTCACAAAGACCAAGTGCAGTAACCTTCAGGATAAGACATTTTATTGACATAGTCTCTCCATTTAGCTTATAAAACGTAAATGCATAAACTATGTGATGTATAAAACTCTTCAGCATGCCCAGCCCTTAAGTAGTCCAAGTCTAGACCCATTAAAGATGATGATCTACATACCCACTGGGACCCAGGAACTACATTTGCCAGGGCCATGGCTATGGGTAGCTCTCCCTGGTCCCCCATCATGGTGACCAGCTCCACCAGTCTCTCAAAGCGGTCCGCCAGCACCGTCTCAGCCAACGTGTCAAATTCTGTTCCCTGCTGCAAGATCTTAGTTAGCACTTCCATGAAAGTGGCTCGAGTTTGAAGATCCTTGTGGTAACCCAGACCTGAAAAGGCAGAGATCAATGCTGGTATCCATGGAGATGGTCTGTGGTCTCAGGGTCAACTAAGTCCCTGAAATACTGCACCTGGGAGCAAACTCACCAATGGAATGCATGAGGCCGCTGTCAACATTGGCGTTAAGCAGGTTGGACATGGCTAGAACGGTGTAGTGACGAAGGGACGCCAGACGACGGGACATTCCTCTCTTCCGACCACCCACGGTCTGGCCCTCATCCTCCACCTCACTGCAGTCGTTCAGCAGGTTCATGAACAAGGTGAAGTACCTGCACACCAACACAAACAGTGGAGGTGTCTTTGATTTTACAGTCAGGATTCTTCCCAGTCTTTTATCTAAGTCAGAACTATAGAGGTCCTTCTTTGTACAAGAGACGGGACCAGCAACAGAACCTAACGGCATCATGCATGTGGGACGTCCTTCTATCTGGCTGGACACTGGCGTTACGGAGTAGTGCTGTGTTGACTAATTCTGCTCCAAGTTGATTTCTGATCACTTAAATCAATCTTTCTATTGACAGTTTGGGATGGAAACCAGTGTATCAACCAGCTCTTTTAATTTCTGGGATTAAACTGAACCGACACTTCTTACGAAGCCCCTTTAGTTTAAAGCCCCTCGAGTGTGAAGCCCCTCAGACGTTAAGCTTTTTAGGTGTACATCTGTTCTTGTCACTGATGTTTCTTAAAAGATGTGCCATGTTCTTACTTGAGGAACAGCTGAGACTTGGCCTCCATCAGCTCCACGCCATCCCCCTCCTCTGGCTGTAGAGGAAGACCTGCTAATAGAGAAACCACCGCCTCCATGCTGGCCTGATCCAGGTCCCTGCAGAGTGCACATGCTCCTGTTCAGAGTCAAGTACCTCAAGTCAAGAACCTCCTGTAGCTGTGGAGTTGAACACCAGTCAGAGCTCACCTGGTCAGACACTTGATGTCATCGTCTGCAGCCTGGTTGGAGGTCCCCATCACCCAGTCTGTCAGGTATTCAACCATCTTGTTCCTGCCCAGAAAACAAGACAAACTGTAGAACCAAATAAACAGGAAATGGAGGGTTGTCATGCTGGCCTTTTCAACCAGAACAGTTCCAGTGCTGGTTCAGAACCAGGAAAACACATGCTACACTGGCACCAAAACCTTGCTGGGCTAGATGCAAGAACCAGCTACATCAGGGCTGTCACCAACCACAACATTGACCACCACTGTCAAAAGATGCATCCACACCAGACCCGTTTGGTCCACTTTGAACTGACCAGTTTGCTCGGAAAGTCCAGTTAGTTTAGGGAGGAGTGAATGTGCAATCAAAATCTGATCCACCTCAAAACGTAGGTCGCGGTCCGCTTCAAGTGAACCAAATGCAAGAAGTGGACTACAACACGAGCGCTGTGTCTAAACACAACCTAAACAAACACGCGTGTAGTTCGATTGCAGGGAGGAATGTCTGGCGGAAGACGTGGAGTGAGGTCGAGCTTAAAGCTCTGATACAAGCCAGGTCAGACGAGAATATACCACAGCTGCTGGTAAACACGAGACCGATGAAGATCACAAACTGCCCAGCAGAGAAGTAGTGCTGCACCAGCCAGTAGATGAGCAGGAGTCTTCTTCATTGTTTGTTTGTTATATTACTTCTCTTATATCTAAAGGAGAGTCCAATCCAGCTGTCAATCTCCTGGCCCATTCTTCTCTCACTCATGAACAAGATCCTGACATATTTAAACTCCTCACTTGAGGTAGCACCTCACTCAATCGGACTCCGCTGGATCACATGCCATGACATGAACTAGTTGTGCAAAAAAAACGAAGAGTTTGTTTGGTAATTAAACCCTTATTAGTAATTGTATTTTAACAGTTAGTCATAAAATAAATACATTATCAATATATATATATTAATCAAAACAGAGCACCACCTGAATATCAGGAATTAAGTACTAAACAGAACAATCAGTCTCAAAATAACTGTTATTGTATGATTTCCAGCCTGTCACCAGGGGTGGCGCTATAGAGGAACTGAAAGAGTAAAACTTTAACACACTCTTTGTTTTATCTCATCGTTATTTTAGGCACTGTTTGTCTTATAAGATAATAGTACACGTAAGCATATATCTTGTACAAGTTGCTTATCTTCATGTCATCTCTGACCTCCTTATTTTCAATAAAAGCCTCAAGAGGCCATCAGAGGGGGGGTGGACAGAGACGAGAGCAGCGAAGATGTGGCTGAGTTCTCTGTCCGTCCTCCGTGATGATGTATGAAAACTTACTGACTTTGTCTTTCTTCCTTATTGTGTGTGAGAACCGAAGGAAGACAGAGTCGGTAAGTGAGATCTTGTTGTGGTACCCTGAAAGAATAGGGTGTTGAGGGGCGCCGGAGTCCGATAAAGTCCGTGTTAAAGGCCGTGGAATTCTAGACACTGACGGTAAAAGAGGGCGATGGAGTCCGATAAAGTCCGTGTTAAAGGCCGTGGAATTCTAGACACTGACGGTAAAAGAGGGGCGCCGGAGTCCGATAAAGTCCGTGTTAAAGGCCGTGTTATTCTAGACACTGACGGTAAAAGAGGGCGACGGAGTCCGATAAAGTCTGTGTTAAAGGCCGTGGAATTCTAGACACTGACGGTAAAAGAGGGCGACGGAGTCCGATAAAGTCTGTGTTAAAGGCCGTGGAATTCTAGACACTGACGGTAAAAGAGGGGCGACGGAGTCCGATAAAGTCTGTGTTAAAGGCCGTGGAATTCTAGACACTGACGGTAAAAGAGGGGCGACGGAGTCCGATAAAGTCTGTGTTAAAGGCCGTGGAATTCTAGACACTGACGGTAAAAGAGGGGCGACGGAGTCCGATAAAGTCTGTGTTAAAGGCCGTGTTATTCTAGACACTGACGGTAAAAGAGGGCGACGGAGTCCGATAAAGTCTGTGTTAAAAGCCGTGGAATTCTAGATACTGACGGTAAAAGAGGGCGACGGAGTCCGATAAAGTCCGTGTTAAAGGCCGTGGAATTCTAGACACTGACGGTAAAAGAGGGCGACGGAGTCCGATAAAGTCCGTGTTAAAGGCCGTGTTATTCTAGACACTGACGGTAAAAGAGGGGCGCCGGAGTCCGATAAAGTCCGTGTTAAAGGCCGTGGAATTCTAGACACTGACGGTAAAAGAGGGCGACGGAGTCCGATAAAGTCCGTGTTAAAGGCCGTGGAATTCTAGAGACTGACGGTAAAAGAGGGCGACGGAGTCCGATAAAGTCTGTGTTAAAGGCCGTGGAATTCTAGACACTGACGGTAAAAGAGGGCGACGGAGTCCGATAAAGTCTGTGTTAAAGGCCGTGTTATTCTAGACACTGACGGTAAAAGAGGGGCGACGGAGTCCGATAAAGTCCAAGTTAAAGGCCGTGGAATTCTAGAGACTGACGGTAAAAGAGGGGCGCCGGAGTCCGATAAAGTCTGTGTTAAAGGCCGTGGAATTCTAGATACTGACGGTAAAAGAGGGGCGCCGGAGTCCGATAAAGTCCGTGTTAAAGGCCGTGTTATTCTAGACACTGACGGTAAAAGAGGGCGACGGAGTCCGATAAAGTCTGTGTTAAAGGCCGTGGAATTCTAGACACTGACGGTAAAAGAGGGCGACGGAGTCCGATAAAGTCTGTGTTAAAGGCCGTGGAATTCTACACACTGACGGTAAAAGAGGGCGACGGAGTCCGATAAAGTCTGTGTTAAAGGCCGTGGAATTCTAGACACTGACGGTAAAAGAGGGGCGACGGAGTCCGATAAAGTCTGTGTTAAAGGCCGTGGAATTCTAGACACTGACGGTAAAAGAGGGGCGACGGAGTCCGATAAAGTCTGTGTTAAAGGCCGTGTTATTCTAGACACTGACGGTAAAAGAGGGCGACGGAGTCCGATAAAGTCCGTGTTAAAGGCCGTGGAATTCTAGACACTGACGGTAAAAGAGGGCGACGGAGTCCGATAAAGTCCGTGTTAAAGGCCGTGTTATTCTAGACACTGACGGTAAAAGAGGGGCGCCGGAGTCCGATAAAGTCCGTGTTAAAGGCCGTGGAATTCTAGACACTGACGGTAAAAGAGGGGCGACGGAGTCCGATAAAGTCCGTGTTAAAGGCCGTGGAATTCTAGAGACTGACGGTAAAAGAGGGCGACGGAGTCCGATAAAGTCTGTGTTAAAGGCCGTGGAATTCTAGACACTGACGGTAAAAGAGGGCGACGGAGTCCGATAAAGTCTGTGTTAAAGGCCGTGTTATTCTAGACACTGACGGTAAAAGAGGGGCGACGGAGTCCGATAAAGTCCAAGTTAAAGGCCGTGGAATTCTAGAGACTGACGGTAAAAGAGGGGCGCCGGAGTCCGATAAAGTCTGTGTTAAAGGCCGTGGAATTCTAGACACTGACGGTAAAAGAGGGGCGCCGGAGTCCGATAAAGTCCGTGTTAAAGGCCGTGTTATTCTAGACACTGACGGTAAAAGAGGGGCGACGGAGTCCGATAAAGTCTGTGTTAAAGGCCGTGGAATTCTAGAGACTGACGGTAAAAGAGGGCGACGGAGTCCGATAAAGTCTGTGTTAAAGGCCGTGGAATTCTAGATACTGACGGTAAAAGAGGGGCGACGGAGTCCGATAAAGTCCGTGTTAAAGGCCGTGGAATTCTAGAGACTGACGGTAAAAGAGGGCGACGGAGTCCGATAAAGTCCGTGTTAAAGGCCGTGGAATTCTAGACACTGACGGTAAAAGAGGGCGACGGAGTCCGATAAAGTCTGTGTTAAAGGCCGTGGAATTCTAGATACTGACGGTAAAAGAGGGGCGCCGGAGTCCGATAAAGTCCGTGTTAAAGGCCGTGGAATTCTAGACACTGACGGTAAAAGAGGGGCGACGGAGTCCGATAAAGTCTGTGTTAAAGGCCGTGGAATTCTAGACACTGACGGTAAAAGAGGGGCGCCGGAGTCCGATAAAGTCCGTGTTAAAGGCCGTGGAATTCTAGACACTGACGGTAAAAGAGGGCGACGGAGTCCAATAAAGTCTGTGTTAAAGGCCGTGGAATTCTAGATACTGACGGTAAAAGAGGGGCGCCGGAGTCCAATAAAGTCCGTGTTAAAGGCCGTGGAATTCTAGAGACTGACGGTAAAAGAGGGCGACGGAGTCCGATAAAGTCTGTGTTAAAGGCCGTGTTATTCTAGACACTGACGGTAAAAGAGGGGCGCCGGAGTCCGATAAAGTCCGTGTTAAAGGCCGTGTTATTCTAGACACTGACGGTAAAAGAGGGGCGCCGGAGTCCGATAAAGTCTGTGTTAAAGGCCGTGTTATTCTAGAGACTGACGGTAAAAGAGGGCGACGGAGTCCGATAAAGTCCGTGTTAAAGGCCGTGTTATTCTAGACACTGACGGTAAAAGAGGGCGACGGAGTCCGATAAAGTCTGTGAGAAAATAAGTGAAAATTCTAGATACTGACGGTAAAAAGAGAAAAATAGACGGCGGAACCGATAACGTCCGTGGGTAAAGTGACGTCATTTCTGTGTTGAGTGATTGTGAGTGTGACTGGAGATACAAAACCAGCAGGTATTCTGTCTCATGTAAACCAGTAGGAATGTAAACAGCAACCTGTTGTGGAAGCAGAGGCCAGAATCCTTCACTCGAGACTCGAGTAGAAGCGAGGATTACCACTTCTGGTGATTTAACTGCTGTCCTACTGACAAAACATCCAGGTGTTAGAATACCCTAGGTATTGAGACCGACCTGGACTAAAAACATCTAATAATAATAAAAATGGATGGGGAAGTTGATCAGTAAAATCGACCATAAAAGAGGATTGGTTTGTGAGGACTGGAAATACATGCAGAAAAAAGATCCGAAGTCAATAAAATACCTGAACCTGTGGATCAGTAAATATGGTTTTAAGGGAACTCTAAACTCACAGAAAATAGTTGAACTGCAGGATAAGATAACAACTGAAACACAACTGAACACCAAGAAGATGCTGAAGCTCGGATTCGGAGAAAGCCAGATATAGTTGAACGAGGCGACGAGGCGTGAACAAGGAGAAGGGAGGGGGGACTGTAGACAGAAAAAACCCGAGGTCACGTTTTACAGAGCAGATGAGACGGGCCTGTACAGAGAAGACAGGAAGAGGAAAAAAGTGACGAGGATAACAGGATTCTTTCTGACAGTATCCCGATCTATCCACTGTTACCTCCTCCTGACCCTCCACCACCTGAGTGTATCTTGAACTGACCCTGAACAACACACCTACTTCTCCACCGGCCGCTGACACTGTTCCTCTCATTGAAGTTGAAAATCCAAACACGATGACGATGTTAAAAAGGCTGAAGAAGGCCTGACCTCCCATGGGGAGGACGTGGAGGGATCTGTCTGTGACGTGGAGGACCTCGGACGGTCCTGCCACCTTGATGACGGAGAGGTCCAGCGGGTTTGGATGACTGCTCTGGGCAGTGACTGGCGTCATGTCGGAGGTGACCGGGACCCCCAGTATGACGGTGATGTTTTGGATCCAGATAAAATGCAGCTGCGACGCAGAGTGAAGGAACTCGGTGACAGAACAAAACAACGTTTCAACGCTTCATCTGTGTTCACAGTGGTGGACATCAGGAACATCGTTTTCTCTGTCCCCGTTCATAAAGACAGAAGATCTTGGTTTGGTTTCACATTTCTGGATGGAAGAAGAAGAAGAAGAAAATAAAGATCTGTACCAATGGGCTGCTGTGTTGAGCCATGATGATGATCATGTCTCAACAGGAGGGAAGGGGTCAGAGGTCACTTGGATTGAAAACTCTGATAGGAAAGGTGAGCCAAAGTCTGATAATAGGGTGGATTCAGACATTTAGAGTCTGAATAGACCCGAAAGTCAGTGAAGCGCTTTAAGACACCTGACCAAGTAGAGGAGACAATAATTCAATCAAAATGACCAAACGGGTAAGAAATGCTGCAGGATGCTGGATGGTGACTTTATTCCTCATCCTGAGTTTTTGTTGTTTTAGTCACCCTGTTGCTTCCTGTTTCAGTGGATCCTGATATCTCAGCTGAAGAACTCACGACTGTCTGCCGTAACATCAAGAAGGACGGAGTCCGAGCATCGGCCTGTAAACCAGCAGACGTTACACATACATGTGAAATACGTGGGTTGGTCTGAAGGCGTTCACATTGTCGGGGCGTGCACGGGTCTCTCGTTCGGCTTGTCTGGGGCTCGGAACATTTGCGGGTCACTCCATTCCAGCGCTGTGGCCAGACAGACTGCAGTTGCTGTTTCCTGGCAACCACATGCTTTTTCAGGCACAGTGATAGAGGAGGCCTTTGGCTGGTAGCTCGTCACACTCAAGTAGGAGCTCCAGACAGATGACGTCCATGTTGGAGTCGTTGAAGGAGAGCGGGCGAAAGGGGAGCCACTCTTTATGGTTGGGCCTGGGCTGGGCATCGGCAGGGACCCCTGCAGGGTATTGAGGTCCATGCCCAATAAGAGGCCAGTGGCATCATTTACACCAAGTTGTAGAACACTACACACTGCAAAGCCTGCTGGGGATTTGTGTAATTTGAAAGTTTTCATTGTCTCAGACCATGTGAACAGGCTTTGCAGTAGATGTTAAGCCTTTCTTTGTTTTAATACATGGCTGTGGCCCTACAAGTGCATCTAAAAAAACAAGCCAATTCGTAAAAGGTTCCAAAGGAGAATCATCTTTGAACTGTTCCTAGTACCAGCCATCACTAGAATCAGCTTCCAGAAGAGATGTTGGTGCGACTGACCTGAACTTCATCTCCTGGCAGAAGGACAGGTCGTCCCGGCGCTCCATCATCACCTCCACTAGCTGGCACAGCTTGGTCTTTATCTGGATTGCATGGACCACGTTACCCAGTATCCGGACATACCTGAGGAAGAAACATGAGTAAGAACATGGGTCAAAAACTTGTTTCCGTGAAGGAAGGAAGCCTGAATATTGTTCAATCTTTGGTTTTTCAAATTCAGAACTCAACCACAGATAAAGAAAAGTTCCTTTTCATATCTTTGTTCTAAAACCAAAGAGCAAAGTAGTAATAAGGAAAATAGATCCTTTTATTTCTGCAAACATCTGATACACCTTCAGTGTTTCAAAAGCTTCTTAAGTCATTGTAATTACATTCTGTGGGTTAATTTTTATTTTTCTCAGCAATAACATTGTCTACCTAAGGTAGATTCATAAAGTTAGATAAATCACTGTAAACAAGTATGAAGCACCCCCAGGAGGCCTCTCCTGTTAAATCACCACATTAGACCTGCAAATGTACAAGAGCTAAACATCTGGAAGGACAATTGCCATCATATCTGTCGAGTTCTGTCCGGTCTGCTGGGTTAATGGTCCTGGATATTATGTGTCCATAAGAGTTCTGGGTCTGCGGCCTACCTGACAAGGTTAAGCATCATGGTCTCAATGCTGGCCTGTCCTAAGTGCTCAGAGCTCCCCTCCGTATGGTTGTCCAGTAGGTTCTTCATGATGGCGATGGTCTGCTCTACGAACTGGGTGTTTGTGTCATTAATAGGAACCTGGAAACAAGCAGAACCATTTAGACATACATATATACATATATATATATATATATACATATATACATATATATATATATATATACA
>CM026201.1:55913-68413 GCA_014839995.1 Xenentodon cancila
ATATATATACACACATATATATATACACACATATATATATACACATATATATCTGTCTTATAATAGGTACTCCAGCCAAATTCTACCAGCAACGACAGCAGGGTCATAAAGGGTTTTAACTTCATGAAGCGGTGGGGCTGCCCTGCAAACTGCAATCAAAATGCTGGCATTTCGCTTTAAATAAACAAAAATTGCACTTACTGATCCCTGGGTGTCGAAGAACTTGCCGATGCTGTTCTTCAGCTTGTTGAAGAGCATGGGGTAGAGGGCCGGGCTTAGCTCCATCCCCAGCAGGTCTTTGACGTTGGTGCGTACATGAAGCCCGACCCTGTCATGGCCACACACTAGCAGGCCCAGCAGGCGTTCCAGGAAGCGGCTGACCGGGGTCTCACTGGATGCTGAGGAAGGGCAGGAAGGGGCCACAGCGCCAGGCACGTCACAGGGCCCCACTGAGATCATGGAGTACTTGCGCTCGCTCATGGGACCCATGGGGGGGCTGTAGGTGGCTGGACCAGGGGTGCTCCGCTGCTGCAGACACACCCCACCCAGAGCACACAGGAAGCCTGTCATGTTGATCCACTCCTGCTGTGGAGGGGGACAGAAAGAGAAAGACTGAGCATACATGAGACTGAGAGCACCAGAACCTTCATCTCCATCACCTTGGTCCACAAAAAAAAACAAGAACACCTTTCAAAGAAACTCAGGAAAAAACCTGAGGCCAAAAATGGAGCGTTGAAGAATCCCTAACCCCAAGCCTGCAGAAGGGAAGCAAAAAGAGTTCTCTGAACTAAATTAAACATGAACCTTTGAATCCAACAGGCTCTACTGTACTACTATAACAAAAGGTCTGAAAGCACTACAACAATTGGTGGTAACACTAACAATGAGCTCATTAACACTTCCTACAAGAGCCGTTTCTGAGCTGTGGTGCAATCTCATATTCAATTCTATTCAATATTATTTATTTATAAACCACCTATTGCAATACAAGTTGTCCCTAAGAACTTTCTGATCCAGGTTGTCTCTAGGTGGTTTGCAGAGCCCAGAACATGATCCCCAGTCAATCATTACATAAAGCACGGCAGGTAAAAACTCCCCTTTAAGGGGGAAGAAACCTGGACCAGGACTTGGATCATAAGGGGGAAGAAACCTGGACCAGGACTTGGATCATAAGGGGGAAGAAACCTGGACCAGGACTTGGATCATAAGGGGGAAGAAACCTGGACCAGGACTTGGATCATAAGGGGGACCCTCCTGCTGAAGACCAGCCGGGTAGAACAGGAAGTACAGAGAAGAGACACAGACACCGTCAAAGGAACCAAAGACCAGATCCAGCAGTATAATAATCTGTTACCTGGAGAACTGAGTTTTCTGTCCATCAGACTGGTACCTAATTAGTTGGTGGACTACAGAGACCACTATCTAAACAGGTGCAGACAGCAGACACTGAGGTGGTCAGAGGTGGTTTGGAAAAAACCAGGAGTTTGGACATTTAGCACTTTATACACCAGTAATAAAATGTTGAATTGGATTCTGAGTTTTCCGGGGAGCCGATGGAGGGAAGCTAAAACTGGAGAGACGTGGTCTCTCTTGTTGGTTCCTGTCAGCACTCGCGCTGCTGCATTTTGGATCAGCTGGAGAATCTTCAGAGAATTACTTGGACATCCAGCCAACAACACGTTACAGTAATCTAGTCTAGAAGATACGAACGCGTGCAGAACCAGTATGGACACTAATCCATCATCTGAGGTCCAGCAGAACCAGTATGGACACTAATCCATCATCTGAGGTCAAAGAGAACCAGTATGGACACTAATCCATCATCTGAGATCCAGCAGAACCAGTGTGGACGCTAATCCATCACCTGAAGTCCAGCAGAACCAGTATGGACACTAATCCATCATCTGAGGTCCAGCAGAACCAGTATGGACACTAATCCATCACCTGAGGTCCAGCAGAACCAGTATGGACACTAATCCATCATCTGAGGTCCAGCAGAACCAGTGTGGACACTAATCCATCACCTGACGTCCAACAGAACCAGTATGGACACTAATCCATCACCTGAAGTCCAGCAGAACCAGTATGGACACTAATCCATCATCTGAGGTCCAGCAGAACCGGTATGGACACTAATCCAGTATCTGAGGTCCAGCAGAACCAGTATGGACACTAACCCATTATCTGAGGTCCAGCAGAACCAGTATGGACACTAATCCATCACCTGAAGTCCAGCAGAACCAGTATGGACACTAATCCATCATCTGAGGTCCAGCAGAACCAGTATGGACACTAATCCATCACCTGAGGTCCAGCAGAACCAGTATGGACACTAATCCATTATCTGAGGTCCAGCAGAACCAGTATGGACACTAATCCATCATCTGACGTCCAACAGAACCAGTATGGACACTAATCCATTATCTGAGGTCCAGCAGAACCAGTATGGATACCAACCCATTATGTGAGGTCCAGCAGAACCAGTATGGACACTAATCCATTATCTGAGGTCCAGCAGAACTAGTATGGACACTAATCCATCATCTGAGGTCCAGCAGAACCAGTGTGGACACTAACCCATTATCTGAAGTCCAGCAGAACCAGTGTGGACACTAACCCATTATCTGAAGTCCAGCAGAACCAGTATGGACACTAATCCATCATCTGAGGTCCAGCAGAACCAGTATGGACACTAATCCATCATCTGAGGTCCAGCAGAACCAGTGTGGACACTAATCCATCATCTGAGGTCCAGCAGAACCAGTATGGACACTAATCCATCATCTGAGGTCCAGCAGAACCAGTATGGACACTAATCCATCATCTGAGGTCCAGAAGAACCAGTATGGACACTAATCCATCATCTGAGGTCCAGCAGAACCAGTATGGACACTAATCCATCATCTGAGGTCCAGCAGAACCAGTATGGACACTAATCCATCATCTGAGGTCCAGAAGAACCAGTATGGACACTAACCCATTATCTGAGGTCCAGCAGAACCAGTATGGACACTAACCCATCATCTGAGTCCATAAGAAGGTCATTGGAGACTGGAACCAGTGCTGTTTCTGGTCTATGATGCATCTGAACCCTGACTGAAGAACTTCAAATAGATCATTTCTATACAAACGGTCACACAGCTGCTGCAACGACCTTTTCCAGAATTTTAGAGATAAATGGAAGGTTGGAATTTATCCCTTCTTAACAAGATCACCCCCTGATATCTGGAGGTAAATGTGCAAGTCTTCATTATCCCTCAGCTTCATGGAGACAAGTGTTCTTTTTTGACATAAAACTTAGACGATGATGTCACATGCTTACCTGTCCATCATCGGCCCTATTTTTGGTGAAAGTGAGGATCTGCTTGGTGACCTGCTCCCATTTGGAGTGTGTGTCCTCCCAGGCCTGAAGGGGGCAGCACAAACCAATGAGAACAATGGCCTGAAGACCAGCAGGTAAACCTGCAGCTCTAGTTTCATAGCTGCTGCAAAAAGTTGCATTACAAATGAAAACCTTACATTTTTGTCTTTTTTTATCTACCATATGAAACATTCAGATAATTTAGCCTTTAAAGCCATCTCTGTTTATTTTCAGCCACTGAAGCGTCACTGTAACTGGACTGGTGGATGTACCTCGATGTTCCCTGGGGTGGGGTGCTCTATTCTTCTCAACAAAGCCATGACTCGTTTCTGCAGTGTGGACCTTCCTGTGAACACAAGCACACCGGTTTAAAACTTAGGTTCTCATCTGGAAAAGTCACTTTGTCCTGATGCAGGGTTTTGTGTTGGCTTGTGGAGATGTTCAACAAGATTTAGATCAGGACTCATAGAAGGTCACATCAGTTGTCATCTTGCTTCCACGTCCAGGGAGGTTGTCTACAATTGTGTGGAGCCTAAACTGCTGACCTAAATGTCCAACTGTAGTCCAACATCCAGCTGCCTGGAAATGATCTCCTAGCCTTCAACATGCTGAAGTAGAAGGCTCTTGATCCCCTCTGACTACTGTCTCCTTTACTGTGTCTGGTCCATGTTCAGTGTTGTGAACGCCATGATACCAAACAGCAGAGACCACTTTTAACCCTTTAAATAGACCAACTGACTGACTGAAGATACCTGAAATGTTAATCAAGTTTGTTTTTTCAGCAATGTTTACAAAATTATTGTTCATTATTACTCTTGTCAATTTTAAGTTCTTGCAGAGACCACTGAGGGCTTCTTTTTCTTTGACAGAAGGGAACCAACACATCTGACTTCAAGTATATCAGGGTAACAAGATTATCCTTGTCTGCTATGGCATCAATTCTCAAACCCAGTGGGAGACACAGTGGTGAAAGAAGTCACCAAGCTAGAGATGGAGTTTTATTGAGCTTGGTTCTTCATGAGAGTCCAGAAGTACCTGATGGGTACCAGCAGGACAACAGGACTGCAGCCTCAGCTGTTGCAAAGAAAAAACTTGCATCTGGGAGTTCAGTGAGGCCAGTAAAAGCAACTCTCAGTTGACTCCAGGACGAACAAACTGAGCACACTTTAGTTTAACATGTGACGGGGGCAGACTGAGTTGTGTTCCAGTTACATGGGTCCAGACATGGGTCCAGACATGGGTCATGGATGGATGGATGGATGGATGGATGGATGGATGGATGGATGGATGGATGGATGGATGATGGATGGATGATGATGGATGGATTATGGATGGATTATGGATGGATGGATGGATGGATGGATTATGGATGGATGATGGATGGATGGATGATGGATGGATGATGGATGGATGATGGATGGATGATGGATGGATGGATGATGGATTATGGATGGATGATGGATGGATGGATGGATTATGGATGGATGATGGATGGATGGATGATGGATGGATGGATGGATGGATGGATGATGGATGGATTATGGATGGATGATGGATGGATGGATGATGGATGGATGGATGGATGATGGATGGATTATGGATGGATGATGGATGGATGGATGATGGATGGATGATAGATGGATTATGGATGGATGATGGATGGATGGATGGATGGATGGATGGATGGATGGCCCCCCATACTGAGCTGTTTACTGACCTGTCCCCATCATGCTGCTGACGGAGGCCAGCTCACTGAAGGTTGCGTAGTTAGGGAGGATGGTCTGGACAGGGACCTCGTCAGCAGCACTGCGGATGTCTGCCTCCTCACAAAGATGGCGGAAACAGGACATGGCGACCAGCACAGCCTCGGTGTCCGGGCTCCACAGGAACATGTAGAGACACACCTCCAGCTTCGTCTGTGCTTGCCGGCAGATGGGAATGCCTCCCCCCATTGTAGCGCACTCCTGCAACCATGGAGGACACAAAAACCACCTAACAACTAGATGTGTTCCAGAACCTGAGTGGACGGCACCACTGTGATGGGCACTCACGGATTAACACCTGCTCCACAGTGCATCATGGGTAAAGATCTACGCCACTGCCAAAGCTGATGTTATCAGAGAAGAAGAAGAACAACAGTACCTTGTTCTTGAGCAGAAACTTATTCCTGCAGATAAGGATCTCCCTCAGCCATTTCAGAACATCTGTCCCGTTAACAATCTGCTGGCTGATAAGTTTCCTGCAGATGATGAAGAGCACCTGGGAGCTGAAATGAGAACCAGCCATTTCTTAGTTTGGACCACAGACCAAGGTCTGGTCATTAGAAAGAGAACTATCCTCTGAATCTTTAAAAGGAATTCTTGTTGAATATTTTCTCAGAAGGTGAACAAGCATAAATCAGAACATTACTTCAACATCTAATCATTTGAACCACAGATGTTTACACCATTTTTCCTTTCAGATACAGATTCTGATCCTTGGGTTAACTGCCACCAATCCGGACCACCCTTTTAGAATTCTATTCTGTTAACTAGTAACTGTCTCCAGATCATCTCCTCTGGGACAGCAGGTCTTCATTCACCACCAGATGGAGATTGGTGAATTGAAAATCCACAAGTTCATCTTACGTGCTTCAGTTTGATCCACAGAGTCCATTTATGTAGCACTCTGAGGTGGCGTCACATATACCCAGTTAAACTACACCAGCCTCAAGAACCCCTGCCCTGCATGTCTTAGATGATGCAGTCATTTCTATCAGGTTTTTTGGACCAGAACAACATCAAGAACATGCAAGACAATGTTGGATAGACATCTTTAAGACCACTTTAAGCTGACTGCTCGTCTTAAGTCTTGTACGGTTTAAGGAGTACAGTTTCAGTTTCTTAGCTGACAGCCATATAGACTCCAAATGTTAAATAAAGCAGCATAATCTGACATTTACAATAGTTTGGTAGTATCGCTGTGGAGCAAACTGGTCTGGACAGCTGAATCTTTCAAATGAACCAGAATGATTGGATATCCAACGTGAGTCAGTCTCATTCTTTTGTTTCAGAGACCTTCAATGTCAGCTTCTCGCAGTCGTTGTGGACGTACATGTCTCAGTTCAAATTTCATACTGGGTCCCATCATGACAATGGAGAAACGTGAACCTCAAATTGGCTGGAGAATGTCCTACTAACTGTCAGAAGAAGGTCCTAAGAACCATCAGGAGAAAGAACACTAGACCACCAGAAGAAGGTCCTACTAGCCATCAGGAGAGGGAACACTTGACCATCAGGAGAGGGTCCTACTGACCATTAGGAGAGGGAACACTTGACCATCAGGAGAGGGTCCTACTGACCATTAGGAGAGGGAACACTTGACCATCAGGAGAAAGAACATTTGACCATCAGAAGAAGGTCCTACTAACTATCAGGAGAGGGACCACTTGACCATCAGACAAGGGTCCTACTAACCATCAGGAGAGGGACCACATGACCATCAGGAGAGGGAACACTTGACTATCAGGAGAGGGACCACATGACCATCAGGAGAGGGACCACATGACCATCAGGAGAGGGACCACATGACCATCAGGAGAGGGAACACTTGGCAATCAGGAAAAAGAACACTTGACCATCAAGAATAGGTCCTGCTAACCATCAGGAGAGGGAACACTTGACCATCAGGAGAGGGTCCTACTAACTGTCAGGAGACGGAACACTTGACCATAAGGAGAGTGTCCTACTAACCATCAGGAGAAGATCCTACGAACCATCAGGAAAGGAACACTTGACAATCCAGAGAGGGTCCTACTAACCATCTGGAGAGGGACAACTTGACCATCAGGAGAAAGAACACTTGACCACCAGAAGAAGGTTCTACTAACCATCAGGAGAGGGAACACCTGACAGTCAGGGGAGGGTCCTACTAACCATCTAGAGAGGAAACACTTGACCACCAGAAGAAGGTCCTACGAACCATCAGGAGAAGGAACACTTGACCATAAGGAGAGTGTCCTACTAACCGTCAGGAGAAGATCCTATGAACCATCAGGAGAAGGAACACTTGACCATCAAGAGAGGGTCCTACTAACCATCTGGAGAGGGACAACTTGACCATCAGGAGAAACAACACTTGACCACCAGAAGAAGGTCCTACTAACCATCAGGAGAGGGAACACCTGACAGTAAGGCGAGGGTCCTACTAGCCATCAGGATAGGGAACACTTGACCATCAGGAGAGT
Organism: Xenentodon cancila; assembly: GCA_014839995.1. Classification (NCBI taxonomy): domain Eukaryota; kingdom Metazoa; phylum Chordata; class Actinopteri; order Beloniformes; family Belonidae; genus Xenentodon; species Xenentodon cancila. Next base: position 63,500 of record CM026201.1, read on the forward strand.
GTCCTACTAACCATCAGGAGAGGAAACACTTGACCATCAAGAGAAAGGTCCTACTAACCATTAGGAGACGGAACACTTGACCATCAGGAGAGGGTCCTACTGGCCATCAGGAGAGGGTCCTACTAACCATCAGGAGAGGGAACACTTGACAACACGGAGAGGGTCCTACTAACAATCAGGAGAGGGAACACTTGACAACACGGAGAGGGTCCTACTAACCATCAGGAGAGGGAACACTTGACCATCAGGAGAGGGAACACTTGACCATCAGGAGAGGGAACACTTGACCATAAGGAGAGTGTCCTACTAACCATCAGAAGAAGGTCCTAAAAACCACCAGGAGAAGGAACACTGCACCATAAGGAGAGGGTCCTACTAACCATCTAGAGAGGGAACACTTGACCACCAGAAGAAGGTCCTACAAACCATCAGGAGAGGAAACACTTGACCATCAGGAAGGGGACAACTTGACCATCAGGAGAAAGAACAGTTGACTACCAGAATAAAGTCCTGCTAGCATCAGGAGAGGGAACACCTGACAATCAGGCGAGGGTCCTACTAGGCATTAGGAGAGGGAACACTTGACCATAAGGAGAGGGTCCTATGAACCATCAGGAAAGGGTCCTACTGACCATCAGGAGAGGGAACACTTGACCATCAGAATAAGGTCCTACTAACCATTAGGAGAGGGAACACTTGACAACACGAAGAGGGTCCTACTAACTGTCAGGAGAGGGAACACTTGACCATCAGGAGAAGGAACACTTGACCACCAGAAGGAGAGGGTCCTACTAACCATCTGGAGAGGGACAACTTGACAATCAGGAGAGGGAACACTTGACCATAAGAAGAAGGTCCTACTAACCATCAGGAGAGGGAACACTTGACAATCAGGAGAGGGAACACTTGACCATCAAGAGAGGGAACACTTGACCATCAAGAGAGGGAACACTTGACCATCAAGAGAGGGAACACTTGACCATCAGGAGAGGGAACACTTGACCATCAGGAGAGGGAACACTTGACCATCAAGAGAGGGTCCTACTAACCATCAGGAGAGGGTCCAACTAACCATCAGGAGACGGAACATTTAGGCATCAGGAGAGGGACCTACTGACCATCAGGAGAGGGACCTACTGACCATCAGAAGAGGGTCCTACTAACCATCAGGAGAAAAAAACACTTGACCATCAAGAGAGGGTCCTACTAACCATCATGACAGGGAACATTTGACCATCAAAAGAACGTCCTACTAACCATCAGAAGAGGGAACACTTGAACATCAGGAGAATGAACTTCAGACAGGCCGGAGAGGGAACTACTTACAATCAGGACAGGGTAGGAGAGGGAACTACTGACAAGCAGGACAGGGTAGGAGAGGGAACTACTGACAGGTAGGATAGGGTAGGAGAAGGAACTTCAGACAGGCCGGAGAGGGAACTACTTACAAGCAGGACAGGGTAGGAGAGGGAACTACTGACAAGCAGGACAGGGTAGGAGAGGGAACTACTGACAGGTAGGATAGGGTAGGAGAAGGAACTTCAGACAGGCCGGAGAGGGAACTACTTACAAGCAGGACAGGGTAGGAGAGGGAACTACTGACAAGCAGGACAGGGTAGGAGAGGGAACTACTGACAAGCAGGACAGGGTAGGAGAGGGAACTACTGACAAGCAGGACAGGGTAGGAGAGGAAACTACTGACAAGCAGGACAGGGTAGGAGAGGGAACTACTGACAGGTAGGAGAGGGAACCATTAACAAGCAAGAAAAGGGAACTACTGATAGGCAGGACAGGGTAGGAAAGGGAACTACTGACAGGTAGGAGAGGTAACTACTGACAGGTAGGAGAGGTAACTACAGACAGGCAGGAGAGGTAACTACAGACAGGCAGGAGAGGTAACTACAGACAGGCAGGAGAGGGCAGTCAGATGAACATGCTCAGGTGTATAATCTCAGGCCTTTACACAGCAACAACACAGCAGTCCATACCTGATGTCCCAGAATGTCTCTATGGGGCCCTCAGGATTCCACAGTTCGATGGTCTCCGGTTGGTGCAGAACTAGCAGAGCCTGGAACAAGAAGCGGAGGGGGGGCGTGCACACCCAGGACCGGGTCAGTTACCAAAGAAAAGATAACAGACAACATAAGTCCCTCCATCAATTTAGTGTATCTAAAAGAAATACAGAACAACTTTTGGACATCTCACAACAGGAAAGGCATCCTGAGTCAGTTACACCTAGACGGTTTATGGGTTACTATGTAATCTTCATTTTAGATAAAAAATAGGGTGAGCTCTGGAGGCAGAGGAAATCCCAGGCAGGAAGTGAAAATGACAAGGATAAATGTATTTATTAGGAATCAGAAAGAGTTGGAGGTCTGTGTCTGGCCTGTACGTGTCTGGCCTGTACGTGTCTGGCCTGTACGTGTCTGGCCTGTACGTGTCTGGCCTGTGACTGGCCTGTGTCTGGCCTGTGTCTGGCCTGTGTCTGGCCTGTGTCTGGCCTGTGACTGGCCTGTGACTGGCCTGTGTCTGGCCTGTGTCTGGCCTGTGACTGGCCTGTGACTGGCCTGTGACTGGCCTGTGTCTGGCCTGTGTCTGCCCTGTGTCTGCCCTGTGTCTGCCCTGTGTCTGGCCTGTGTCTGGCCTGTGTCTGGCCTGTGTCTGGCCTGTGTCTGGCCTGTGACTGGCCTGTGACTGGCCTGTGACTGGCCAGTACTAGTCTGTGACTGGCCTGTGTCTGGCCTGTGACTGGCCTGTACTAGTCTGTGACTGGCCTGTACTAGTCTGTGACTGGCCTGTACTAGTCTGTGACTGTTCTGTGACTGGCCTGTGACTGGCCTGTGACTGGCCTGTGACTGGCCTGTGACTGGCCTGTACTAGTCTGTGTCTGGCCTGTGTCTGGCCTGTGTCTGGCCTGTGTCTGGCCTGTGACTGGCCTGTACTAGTCTGTGACTGGCCTGTGTCTGGCCTGTGACTGGCCTGTGACTGGCCTGTGACTGGCCTGTGACTGGCCTGTGACTGGCCTGTGACTGGCCTGTGACTGGCCTGTGTCTGGCCTGTGTCTGGCCTGTGTACTGGCCTGTGAATGGCCTGTGTATGGCCTGTGAATGGCCTGTGTCTGGCCTGTGTCTGGCCTGTGACTGGCCTGTGACTGGCCTGTGACTGGCCTGTGACTGGCCTGTGTCTGGCCTGTGACTGGCCTGTGACTGGCCTGTGACTGGCCTGTGTCTGGCCTGTGACTGGCCTGTGTCTGGCCTGTGTCTGGCCTGTGACTGGCCTGTGACTGGCCTGTGACTGGCCTGTGACTGGCCTGTGTCTGGCCTGTGACTGGCCTGTGACTGGCCTGTGACTGGTCCTGTCAGTGGGAGTGTGTGCTGAGAGAAGTGATGGGGTAGAGTCTGACCTCCATGGCTTCCAAGGACAGCTGTGGGGTGGTGTTCAGAGGGACAAGCTGGACCAGGCCGGTGATGAGCTCTGCTGTGCTACTCTGCATCTCTGGAGCCTGCTTCACTGGATTCTGGAGCACAAACATCATCAAATTATTTATGTTACATTTTTGGCATAAACGTCAATCAGCATTTCTAAATGTCAATAAAAGTCATCAGTGAAAGGACGGTCATAGAGGTCTAAAGTCGTAGTCATGTTCTCTTATCAGTCCTTCCAGAGGTGGATGAGATCCACACCGAGATCCTCAAGGCTCTGAATGCTGTAGGGCTGTCTTGGTTGACGCTTCGCTGTATCACTGCATGGACATCAAAGACCATCCCTCAGACTGTGGTGGTTCAATTCAGTTCAATGTTATGTATATATTATCTACTACAATTTTTCTACCGATTTGTCTCGGTGGTTTCCAGAGACCAGAACATAACCCCGATCAATTATTACATAAACAACGTCAGGTAAAAACTCCCCTTTAAGAAGGAAGAAATCAGGGGGGACCCTCCTGCTGAAGACCAGCCGGGTAGAACAGGAAAAGGGGAGATCAGAAAGAGAGAATGAAGAACAGAGAGAGAAGAGACACAGACACACTATAAAAGGTACAAAAGACAAGATATATTAGTATTAATTACCTGTTAACTGGGGAACTCTGGTTTGCAGTTGTGAAGATAGAGCTGAGACTATTTACTGATACACTGATGTTCCCAATGATCACCAACTGTGGGTAGTGATGAAAGAACCAGATGGAGGATACAAGCAGCTGAGATGAGGTTCCTCTGCCAGGTCCTGATCCAGGTTTCTTCCCTCTTAAAGGGGAGTTTTTACCTGCCGTTGTTTATGTAATAATTGCTCGGGGGTCATGTTCTGGGTCTCTGGAAAGATCCTGGAGACAACTTGTGTTGTAATAGACGCTATATAAATAAAATTGAATTGAACTGCAGGGTGTCTGGACTGTCCATTAGAGACAGGAGACGAAGGTTAGTTACCCAGGAGAGACTCGGAGTAGAGTCACTGCTCCTTAACGTCCAGAGGAAACAGCTCAGGTGGTTCATCTGGTTATAATGTCTCCTGGACATCTCCATGGGGAAGTGTTTCAGACATGTCCAACTGGGAAGAAGACCCAGGATACTCTGGAGTGATCATCCCTCTCGGCCTGGGAACACCTCAGTGTTTCCCCAGAAGAATTGAAGGAGATGGAGTAAATGGAGGTTTTGGAGTGTTTTCTTAGGCTATTCCCCCATGATCTGATCTTATAGATAGATGGATGAATAGACAGATGGATAGACAGACGGAGAAAGCTAGATGAATGGATAGATGAATGGATGAATGGATGGATGAATGGATGGACGAATGGATGGACGAATGGATGGATGAATGGATGGACGAATGGATGGATGAATGGATGGACGAATGGATGGATGGACGAATGGATGAATGGACGAATGGATGAATGGACAAACGGATGGATGGTCAGAC
>CM026201.1:70913-73413 GCA_014839995.1 Xenentodon cancila
GGATGGATAGATGGATAGATGGATGGATAGATGGATGGATAGATGTATGGATGGATGGATAGATGGATGGATGGATGGATGGATGGAGGCACCAGGACAGCCTGGACTGTTGAAGATTACCGAGTCAGAAGCAGTTTGTGATGGCTTCATCATCTCTCTATTTTTCAGGCTGCAGGCGATCACCACACCTCCCACACCTACACCGATTAACACCAGGAATCAACCATCGGAGAACACCTGAACCACATCTGGTTCGTTCTCGGGAGGAAGGATTAATCTTTGCTTTTGTGACACTATAACAGGCTTTTGGATTTATGCTGGCTGCAAAGATACTCCACAGGTAGGACAGGGTAAATGAGTGAAACTGAGCAGAAGAGGACACCTGGATGAGTGGGTCATCATAAGATGGTGTTGTAGCAGGTCAACCAGTCAAACCAGTATGAGCCCGTGTCAGGACTTACATGCAGCATGAGTTTGGGGTCAGCGTGGATGAGTTTGACCAAAGCAAGGAGTAGGCACTTGTAGATGCGAGTGTCCTGGTCAGTAGCTTTCTCTTTGAACTTCAGGCTGGTGGTCTTCTTTCCGATAAAAGTCAGACTCTGGACAAGAGAAGAAAAGTAAAACTCAAACAAACCCTCTGTGTTCTCAGGAAGCCATCAGCAAGAATAATGGTATTGGTCTCTGTAGTGGCCATGGAGGTGTCAGGAGCTCTTCACCCTATTTAACAGTTTTTGGTTTATTGTAGAGATGGCTAAACCGAGTCTTTGAAAGATTTGGTAACACAGTCTCCACCTGAAGTGGAACTCCACCAGTGGCGTGCAGTCAGGGGAGGCAGGTCATCATGCAAATACTAAATTAAAAATATATTAAATGGTTTTATTTATTCAGTCTTAAAATTCTTTTTCATTTAACTTCACAATTTCTGGAATTGTTTTTCAAAATCTCTTATTTTTCACATTTACCGTTCAAATACTAAGAAGAGACGAGCGCTCAGCGCTGAGCCTCTGCAGGGAGACCGTTTTACTGTCCCTCTGCATGTCGCTATTAAAATCTTACAACACTTTGACTATATGAATTCAAAATAATTCATTCAGCTGGTGTATATAATCATCAACAACTGTATGTGTGTAACGTGTTCTTGTGCTGAGCGTCAAACTGCTGCGCAGAGCTGCACAGTGAGGCCGCAGTTCTCCTGCCTCATGGCAGGGGGCGATAGTGATCCCAGGGATTCTTCTGGCAATGAAGGACAGCATCAGATAAGGACAAGGAGACTTTTACAAACAATTATCGATGCTTTTATTCAAAAGCAGCGGCGCGTGGACTTCATTTATCAGTGAAGGCAAGACGAGAATAACATTTTTATTAAAGTTCTTTTTTTTTGTCACTTATATGATATTTTAAATGTTGGATAAGCTGCTCTGTAGGGTTCATGTATTTGTAAATCTGACTGTGATGACGTCAGTGCCTCACAGACATCGACCTCAACCTCACTGGTACGGTTCAGCATGTCTACACATGCCTACCGGGTTTCACGCAAGAGCCTACCTTAAACTACTTTTTTTTTTTTTAATTTCCTGGGAGCAGTGGGCTGCTGTCCCAGCGCCCGGGGAGCAGTTGGGAGTTAAGGGCGTTGCTCAGGGGCCCCCAGTGATTCACCATTGATGCCAGCCCAGGGACTTGAACCTGGGTCCTCCAGCCCCACCTCTGTAACCACCATCACTCTCCTCTACTTCTTCATTTAAGACGTCCACGGTCCAGTTGGACTATAATAATGTACTTATTCCAATACTATTACTATACTCATACAGTACTCAACATGTATTAACACTAACTAACCCCATACTAATACTGTAGTAATACTTAGCTGTGAGAGCGAGTGTGATTGATGGGAATTCTACGGTGTGTAATTCAGCAGGATTGCTCATCTCACCGTGGTCATGCGTAGAGGAGCGTGGGTACCAGTGCCCTGCATTACCCGGTTGAGGGTGTCTGAGAACATGAACCGGAGCTCTCCAGAGTGACAGTACACGGCGTCGATCTTTGGCCACCAGTCTAGATGGGACTGAAAACAGGAGGTCCAGGATGAGGAACAACAACCAGCACAAAAGCATCCCAGGGCAGACACCTCTGGAGACTTACGTTAGTGATGATTCTGTGCAGCGAGTTGACCAAAACGAAGTGAAACGTGGAGGGGGAGGACGACGCCAAACAGACCTGGAGGAGGTAGAGCCAACACAGATGAGTCACTTCTGTGGCAGCCAGACAAGTTGTCAGAGAAGGTCTGAGGACCTCTAGATCACAGCAGATAAAAAGATGCTCCACCTTAAAGTGCTGGTTGTTGTGAGGATTGATGCGGAAACAGGAGACGAAGCAATCCGTCATGAGCTCCACGTCAGCGTTTTGGCTGCCTGTGCCCCTCCAGAATGGCTTGGCAGGGTTGAACAGCATGTTCTGATGGGAAACAGGTCACTGAGGTCACCATGAATCCAGCAGAAACCCA
>CM026201.1:75913-200486 GCA_014839995.1 Xenentodon cancila
ACGTGTTTCCCGACAACAACGTCAAACGTGTTTCCCGACAACAACGTCAAACGTGTTTCCCGACAACAACGTCAAACGTGTTTCCCGACAACAACGTCAAACGTGTTTCCCGACAACAACGTCAAACGTGTTTCCCGACAACAACGTCAAACGTGTTTCCCGACAACAACGTCAAACGTGTTTCCCGACAACAACGTCAAACGTGTTTCCCGACAACAACGTCAAACGTGTTTCCCGACAACAACGTCAAACGTGTTTCCCGACAACAACGTCAAACGTGTTTCCCGACAACAACGTCAAACGTGTTTCCCGACAACAACGTCAAACGTGTTTCCCGACAACAACGTCAAACGTGTTTCCCGACAACAACGTCAAACGTGTTTCCCGACAACAACGTCAAACGTGTTTCCCGACAACAACGTCAAACGTGTTTCCCGACAACAACGTCAAACGTGTTTCCCGACAACAACGTCAAACGTGTTTCCCGACAACAACGTCAAACGTGTTCCCCGACAACAACGTCAAACGTGTTCCCCGACAACAACGTCAAAGGTGTTCCCCGACAACAACGTCAAACGTGTTCCCCGACAACAACGTCAAAGGTGTTCCCCGACAACAACGTCAAAGGTGTTCCCTAACAACAACGTCAAAGGTGTTCCCTAACAACAATATCAAAGGTGTTCCCTAACAACAATATCAAACGTGTTTCCCAACAACAATATCAAACGTGTTTCCCAACAACAATATCAAACGTGTTTCCCAACAACAATATCAAACGTGTTTCCCAACAACAATATCAAACGTGTTTCCCAACAACAATATCAAACGTGTTCCCTAACAACAATATCAAACGTGTTCCCTAACAACAATATCAAACGTGTTTCCCAACGACAATATCAAACGTGTTTCCCAACAACAATATCAAACGTGTTTCCCAACAACAATATCAAACGTGTTTCCCAACAACAACATCAAACGTGTTTCCCAACAACAACATCAAACGTGTTTCCCAACAACAATATCAAACGTGTTTCCTAACAAAAATGTCAAACATGTTCCCTAACAACAACATCAAACATGTTTCCTAACAACCATATCAAACGTGTTCCCTAACAACAATATCAAACGTGTTTCCCAACAACAATATCAAAGGTGTTCCCTAACAACAATGTCAAACGTGTTTCCCAACAAAAATGTCAAACATGTTCCCTAACAACAATGTCAAACATGTTCCCTAACAACAATATGAAACATGTTCCCTAACAACAATGTCAAACATGTTCCCTAACAACAATATGAAACATGTTCCCTAACAACAATGTCAAACGTGTTTCCCAACAAAAATGTCAAACATGTTCCCTAACAACAATGTCAAACATGTTCCCTAACAACAATATCAAACATGTTTCCCAACAACAATATTAAACATGTTCCCTAACAACAATATCAAACATGTTTCCCAACAACAATATCAAACATGTTCCCTAACAACAATATCAAACATGTTCCCTAACAACACAGCTTACATAGGACCCAACGGAAGAAACTGCTCTACAGTGTAGCTGAATGAAGATTTGTTGTTGAACTTTTGGTGCCAGAACTACGAACTAACGAACTACGAACACCAGTCAGTGCTTTTTGTTTGGTTTCATAAAATGGGGCCTGGGTCAAATTTGACCTGAGCTGCATGTGGAGAACGTCTGAAGTCCCAGGCCTTCATACCTGCCATGTCTGCCTGTGGACGCTGGTACAACATGGTGAACTCGTCGGGGTAGTTCTCCACCCAGTTCCAGAATGCCTGCAATCACACAACAGGAACACAGAGAAGGTTTCAACAGCTGGCCATGCACCCAGTTTGTACTGGGAGAGGTGCTGGGAGAACTGGTACCTTCTCTAAGTTGTTGATGACTGCTAGCTGAGCAGGCTTCTTCAGAGCTTTGAACTTTAGCACAGTTTCTAGAAGCAGAAAAAAAAAAACAGCTTCACAAACATCGGAATATCTTAGCCTGAATCATCTTGGTCCTTTTCTGCTGTCGGAGACCAACCCTGCAGCAGCCTCTTCAGTTTGGAGCAGTCCACGTTGATGTACTGCATCAACTCGATGTCGTGGACGTCCACGTTGTCCTCAGAGCACACGGTCAGCTCCTGTAGCCTGAACACACATGACATGACATTAGTCTAGTCCACTTCTGTCACAGCTCCTCCTGACAGAAACGAGACCCAGAGTCCAGGGTGAGCTTCAACTGGAACCAAACATCTCCAGCCAAACGTCCGGTTAATTGAAAGCTGCTCTGGAGCATTCAGCTAAGACATCAGCAGAGGCCTTGGATGAGCTACTCTTGCCGTTTATCAGTCTTGACACTTACAATACACCGTTTCCACAGAAGCTGGAACCATTCCTGAAATGCAGTAATACTTGAACAGGCAATCAACTACTTTTAAGTAAAAGTACTCCGAAATGTAAAGAACAAAATCTGTTGCCTTCGACCGCACACCTGTGTATACTGTCCCAACTTTTACTTGAGGCCTTAAATGTAAAAAAAAAAAAAAATATGTGAATTCACAAATAAAATGAATTTAATGACAGAAACCATGACAGATCTTGACTTAATCCTGCCAAAAGAAAAATAAAAGGAGACTGAAATGACCTGACTTCCTCGGATATGCTCTTTCTGGTACCTGCTAGTGCAACCAGCTGACTTGGTCAGCCAGCAGGTAAATGTTACCTGGTGGAGATGCGGCTGAAGACGGCGTTGAAGTTGTTGCAGCTCAGAGAGAACAGGACGGCCGAGGCGGACGCCCTCAGCTCAGCGGCGTGCTGATGGCCTTCGCGGTATGTGTGGATGAAGTGGCAGATCTCCGGCAGCAGCTGTTTGACCAGCATCGTCTCGTCCAGACGTAGACAGTCCTTGGATTGCTGATAAGGAAGGAAAGACAGGATCCAGCATTGTAAAATTTTATCTGAACAAAGGTCAAACCATGACGACAATCCCATCAGCACCAACCAAACACGGTGTCCCTGGCTGACTTCACCTCGTAAACTTATGCCATCATAGGGTCACATGACCTCAGACCAATGTGCGCATCTACATCAAACACTGAGCAGAGTAAATCCTCAGATTTACCAATGGAAGGAGCATTTTAAAGGAGTCTAGCCCCTTCCACCTTTACCATTGACACTAAGAAAGCCATAAAGGGGAGAGAGATGTTCATTAACAGCATGGACTCACCTTCAAGGACTCATCACGTTAACACCAGAAACATCGAAACCAACCCCCCCAGCGTTTACATTATATTAAACTATGTTAAACAGAAAGTAATGAAATTCCAAATGAAGTACTGATTTTCATTTATCTAGATTTGGAGTCAATCAAAAAGAAAGCAAAGCTGTTGAAAACCTACATTGTCAATATTTATTATATTTACACATAAAAAAAAAAAAAAGAAGAAGTCATCAAAAGTAATATAAAGAGATGTGTCTTATTTGAAGGAGATGTCTGCCTGGTTTCACAAAGTGGAAGTGGATGGATGGCATCTACATACATGAACACTCATACACACATGTATCAGTTTCTTCAAGAACTCCCAGCAGGTGAAAAAGTAATCGCTCACTCCTTGACTCCTCCTCCTACATTGGGTCAACCTGGAATATGCGACTACCAGGACAGCGTAACAACCAGGACAGCATGTAACTACCGAGACAGTGCCTGAAGACCAGGATAGCGCCTGACGACTGTGACAGCATGGGACTACCAGGAGAGTGTGCGACTACCAAAACAGTGAAAACGTACCAGGACAGCGAGACAACCAGGACAGCATGTGACTACCGGGACCGCATGACAACAAGGACAGCGTATGACTCCCAGGACAGCATAACTACCAGGAAAGCGTAACAGCATAAAATTAACAGGACAGCGCGTGACTACCGTGAAAGCGTTTGACTACCGGTACCATGTGTGACTTCTGGGACATCGTGTGACAACCAGGCTTAGTAACATCGTAAATGTACAAGGTAAGCATGACAACCAGGAAAGCAGGACAGCGGGACGACCGGGACGGCGCGCGACTACCGGGACGGCGCGCGACTACCGGGACGGCGTAACAGCGTCAAAAGAACCAGAACATCATGACAACCAGGACAGTGTAACAGTGTAAAAGAAAAAAAATGTCCTCTTTGCTCCTGCTCTACATCCACGTCTCCTCGTCCACTGGTGGGGATTCAGGGTCTCATGTGGCTTCTTGGCATCTTGATCAGCTGCTCCTGCTTGTAAACAACCTGTTTGTTGGCATGGTTACTCATTATAAAAGGTGTAAAAACAAAATGTAACAAAGGAAGTCCCTGAAGCAGCACAGCACCAAAAGCAGGATAAAAGTAATTAAAAAAAACTGATTTCAATTAAAAAAAAAGAAAAGAAGAAACAATCAAAGAGTTACCACCGTGAACATACGGAATCCCAATTCATCCAAGTCCATCAAGTCCAGCCACGCTGATTGGCTGCAGGCACTGTTAAACCGGCTCAGGGACTGTAAAACTTTATTTCCCCCATGAAAGACAAACAGTCAAACCATCAGTATGCTACAAACACAGGTGTGATTTCCAACAGCGTGTTTAAACTTGATAAACAGGGACGTTCTCCAGATGAGACTGTTGGCTGAAGTGAAGGATTTAGAAAGACGCTTTCAGATGCTTTTATAACTACAAAACTGGATTCTTGTCATGCTTGGTTGGTTCAGATCAGTCACATCTTTGTTAGTTGCACATGTTCTTCAAACGTGAGCAAACTGCTGCGGAGCTGCCATCAATCCTCCGACTCGCTGTTCGCTTTTGGGACACACTTTAAGATTTTACTGAATGTTTTTAAGGTTTTAAATGGGCTGGCACCACTGTATTTGTTCCTGCTCATGCTCCTGTTAGAGCGCTGAGATCTTCCAGCCAGATGGTCCTGGATCGTCCCACATCCAGGCTTAGAAACAATGCCGCCTGTCCTGCTCTTTGGAATAGACTTCAGGGTGTAAACCACACTGAAGTTTAAAGCATCCTGGTAACATCTGAACGTTTAAATGCAGGTCGAGCAGTAACGCTGGAGCAGAGTCCATATTATCAGATGAGGACTCACCCCAGCCAGGCACTTCTTCAGGGTATCCAGGATGATGAGCTGGGACAGGTACAGGTTCTTCTCAGAGGTTTCTCCAAAGATCCTCTGTGGACAGAGACAAAGCAGGACATCTGTTACCACGCATCTACTCTGATCAACCAAACTCTGAGGTTTCTCCTCCGCTGTAGAGTTGGGTCTGATCATCTCCCAGCCTCCAGAACCACATCCTGTGACACTTTTAGTGGGACTACTACAATTTTAGACCGTCTTCAGTTCTTCTGATGGTACAGAGCTTCTGTCTGCAACAGAGGTGGAACGAATGCTGCTAAACTAGGCATCTCACTAGTATTGAAGGAGCTATCGGGTCAAAGACCAGGAGGAGTTTTCAAAGAGGAAGATGGAAGACCACAACAATTTAGAATACACTTGTCCTGGAAGACCAGCCCCCATCAGTCAATAAGAAGGTCAGATTTACTGCATAACTGAACACTGAGTGTCTATTTGGCTGACTGCAGGAGAAAAACATCCCTGAAACTGCTCTCTACAAACTGTACAAGATTGTAACTTAATGTCTGTCATGTCAGCTTTATGACGAACATCAGATCTCCAACATCAGCATCATGTGAGTGGACATGACATCACTTGAGAATGCTGTATGAATTAACTCTGTGGATTCGACAGAAGCAAGTCACCAGCTGAAGCAGATGGAAAAATGAAACTCTCCAACTTCAACGTTCATGTTGTTGTGCATTAACAAAACAACGGAGGCGTCTAGGAGGAATCCTCACCAGATTCCCAAGCCACCTTATTTGGCTCCATACAATGTGGAGGAGCAGCGGCTCTACTCTGAGCTCCTTCCTCAAAAGAGCTTCTCACACAGTCTCTGAGGAAGAACCCAGACACCAAGCGGGGGAACCTCATTTCCGCCTCTTGTATCTGTGATTTCACTCTTTCAGTCACTACACACAGCTTATGACCACAGGTAAGGTAAGGAACGTAGAGCGACTGGTAAATCAAGTTCTTCCCCTTTCTGCTCAGCTCCTTTTGCAGAATCTGCATCACTGCAGACGCTACACTGATTAGCCTGTCAATCTCACGCTTCACTCTTCCCACACTCACTTTGCCACACAGGGATGGAGGAAAACCCAGTCAAACCAGTTGCTACAGTCCAGAAAACCCAGTGAACCCTGACTGACTACACTAGAACGACTTAACCTCGACTTATCTCTTATCACCAAGAGGAAAATACCATACATGATGAAAAGTTTGTACAAAGCCCCAGAGTTGCAACTATTTTTAAAACTTTACTGTCCTTAATTTTTAGTGAAATCTAGTAGGCATTGGTTCTAGTAGGCTTATTTTAAGGTATGCTTAGATTCTAGTAGGATTAGATTCTAGTGGGTTTAGATTTTAGTAGGATTAGGATGTGGTATGCTTAGATTCTAGTAGGATTAGATGAAGATATGCTAAGGTTTTAGTACGTTTTGGCTCAGGTATGTTTAGGTTAAAGTAGGTTTAGGATCTAGTAGGTTTAGGTTAAAGTAGGTTTAGGCCCTTGTATGTTTAGGTTCTAGCATGTTTAGGCTCTGGTGGGTTTAGGGTTAAGCAGGTTTAGGTTCTAGCATGTTTAGCTTAAAGTAGGTTTAGGCTCTAGTAGTTTTATGGTTAGGTGGGTTTAGACTCTAATACATTGAGGTTAAAGTAGGTTGAGGCTCTAGTAGGTTTAGCTCAAAGTAGGTTTAGGTTCTAGTACATCCATCCATTATCTATACCCGCTTTATCCGTTTCCGGGTCACGGGGGTCTGTCGGAGCCTATCCCGACGCATAGTAGGCGAAAGGCAGGGGTCCACCTGGACAGGTCGCCAGTCTATCCAGGACCACATGGAAGACAAACAACCAATCACACTCACACTCACACCTAGGGAGAATTTAGAAAGATCAATCAACCTACCCTGCACGTTTTTGGAGGTTGTAGTACATTTAGAATAAATTAGGTTTAGGCTCTAGTAAGTTTAGACTCTAGTAGGTTTAGGTTCTAGTACATTTAGAATAAAGTAGGTTTAGGCTCTAGTAAGTTTAGACTCTAGTAGGTTTAGGTTCTAGTAGGTTTAGGTTCTAGTACATTTAGAATAAAGTAGGTTTAGGTTCTAGTAGGTTTAGGTTCTAGAAGGTTTAGGCTCTAGTAAGTTTAGGTTAAAGGAGTTTAGGGCTCTAGTACGTTTAGGTTGAAGTAGGTTTAGGCTCTCGTAGGGTTTAGGCTCTAGTAGTTTTATGGTTAGGTGGGTTTAGGCTCTAATACCTTTAGGTTAAAGTAGGTTGAGGCTATATTACATTTAGAATAAAGTAGGTTTAGGCTCTTGTAGGTTTAGGTTCTAGTAAGTTTATGCTCTAGTTGGTTTAGGGTTAAGTAGGTTTAGGATCTAGTATCTTTAGGTTAAAGTAAGTTTAGGTTCTAGAAGGTTTAGGTAGTAGGAACTAACCAGTAATGTATATTTAGTTTTCCTCTGTGTTGTAATAGATTTCTATAGAAAAAAAAAAAAAACAATAAATAATTTTACTGTGGAAGAACCATAAAACTACCTGACATGTTGACTTTCTTAAACCAAAACTAAATGTTGGTGCGTTTTGTGTGGGCCAAAGCAGACAGGACAGAAAGAAGTCACATCCATGAATTCCGACAGCACGTATATATATCAATTATTTTTGAAATTTTACTTTTTGTTTCTTACTTCAACCTTTCTTTCACATTATAGACAAGTATTGATTAAGAGTATGGCTGGTATAAGAAGAATCCTAATGATAGGAAGCTGAAGAAGACGAAGGACAGGAGCAGTCTGTGCTGTCTCCAGGATGAGGACCAAGACAACTCACCATGTTGTTGACATTTTTGAGAATGGTGGTGAGGCCACTGATGACCAGGGAGAACTTGTACTTGGAGATGTTGATCAGACATTCCTTGTTGTGCTCTGTGCTGACTTTAGTGTGGGTGTTCTGGTGTCCAACTTTAATGGGAAGCTGGAAGAGAAGATAAAAATCATGTGATGGCACTGCTGATGTACTTATCTGTCTGTTAACGACACTTTTCTGCTTTCAAGTTTACTAAGAACCCATCACTTCAAGGAAATCTTTATTAAATACTGACAGGTTAATTTTTACTAGCAGCAAACTTTGAAAAACACAGATGAGCCTGCCTATTTCAACTGAATGTTTTCAGGCGGTGATGCAGATGACCCAAAACATGTCAACATCAGCCAGCCCATCCACCTGGCCTGCCTCCCAATGTGAGCTGTCATCACTGGTGCAGACTCCGTCAGCCGACCAACAGTTAGTTACTTTAGATCCGAATCACTGCTGACTTTCGTGCTTCTGGTGAGGCGTAGCAGAATCAGCTGCATGGAAAGTTTTAGCTGGGATTAGGCTAACAATAACCAAGCAGTGGATAAAACACCTCAATCCACTTTGCTGCTGTAGTAATCCCAGCTGAGCGGCTCAGGCCCTAATCGCTAACACCTCCCTAAAACACCTCTAACTCTTTAACAGAATTACCACCGGGAGCCTTTTGTGACACACGTCCACTTCATGCACAACTGAGATGACATTTATTTTAAAAAAGGTCTCTGTCCCGACCAGTCTGCTTCTCCTAACTGAAGTGGGAGGATTTCAGTGAAGGCTGAAGACATCCGAGCAGCAGCAGATGAAGAGCTTCTGTAGATGCTGACGGATCCAACATTAATGTCAGGTCTGATGAGGGTTGGATCAAGTACGGGATAATGGACCGAATACACGAGTCACATCCACTCACTTAACATCTATGTGCGTTCAGTCACAGCAGCCACAGAAAGCATGTGAAACCTTGGTATTAACTTCTTTATGCTTCAATTTACCATCAGATTTGACCCGAGCTCCTTACTAAATCGCAAAAACAGACAAAATGTTCTTTAATGTTCCATGTTCTACTTTCCCTGACTTTAAAAAAAGGTCCAGAACTGTGTTAAACTGTCATAAATCCAGTTTTCTGGCCGTCTAGACGTCACAATTAATTTATAAGGAAATAAAAGTTTTAAACAGCTGTCATTCCAGAAAACGACTTTCTTCTTCCACAAACATGAACTCCATCTGCCGATTAGTCCTCCAAACTCCAAACCCAGATCAGCATGTGTCCCCAAGTGGGGTGAGTCAGTCAGAAGTGAAGCTTCTGGATGCAACGTCTTCGAGAACCAAGAAAGGGAAGTTCTGCTGCTATGATTCCAGACTCTGAGGACCACCAGGACCTGGAGGACTGAGAGTCTACATTGACATACCACCACATTACATAACCATTTAGAACAGGGGCAAAGCCGGGCTGCCAGCCTTTATTTTGTTTTGTTTTTTACACTCGTTCTACACTACAACAGCAGCCATGTCCTTCTGCTCAAGCTGACCACGCCCCCTGACAGTGAAAACCAATGCTGGAAAACCAAGAGGTATCCTGAAGTATCAAATAATAGTTTAAAAAAATTGTTTGATTTTTGTTTACTTCCCCAAAGAAAGAAGGACAGTAAAAGGAGAGATTTGTGGCTCCAGACAATCCACACAGAGGCAGAGGCCACAGATTCAGCCGGCCTAGGGTCAGTTGAAGAAGTTAAAGTAATAGAGTAATAATTACAGGTGTCAGGATAAGACACCTCTGACCACTAACAGAACAAACAGAACCAGTACCAGGATCAGTCCGAGTTTAATCAGAACCAAGAGTAGGACCAGTCCTGGTGTAAACAAAACCAGGATCAGGATATGTCTGGATGTAAACAGAGCCAGGAATAGTATCAGTCCAGGTTAAACAGAACCAGAAGTAGAACCAGTCCTGGTGTAATCAGAACCAGGATCAGGATATGTCTGGATGTAAACAGAGCCAGGAATAGTATCAGTCCAGGTTAAACAGAACTGAAACAGAATCAGTTCAGGTGTGAGCAGAGCCAGGAGTAGGACCGGTCTGAGTGTAAACAGAGCCAGAAGTAGGACCAATCCGGATGTAAACAGAACCAGGAATGGTATCAGTCCAGGTTAAACAGAACCAGAAGTAGGACCAGTCCCGTTGTAAAAAGAACCAAGGTGAAAATCAGTCAGTGTGTAAACAACCAGGAGTACGACTAGTGAACAATCATGACCACTTTGGTATGTGTAAAAAAAAAAAAAAAACCTGGACCCCTGAATGTAAGGATAGAAACAGAACCAGGATCCCAGAGTGTATAAACAAAAACAAGATCCGTGAGTGTATAAACAGAACCAGGATCAAAATCGGTCCAGGTTTAAACAACCAGGAGTATGACTGGTGAACAACCACAACCACTTTGGTACATGTGTAAACAAAACCTGGACCCCTATATGCCCTGGTAGAACCAGAACCAAGATCAGTGAATATGTAACGAGAATCTGAATGCATCCACCTATACACAAAACCAGGATCTGTGCACATGTAAACAGAAGCAGTATCGGTGCGAGTTTCAACAGAACCAGGATAGTTGTACAAACAGAACCGGGATCCGTGAGTGTATAAACAGAACCGGGATAAGTGTGCATATAAACAGAACTAAGATCGATGAGTTTGTAAACAGAACCAGAAACGGTATTAAGTAAAAAGAATCGAGACAGGGGTTGTGTAAAACAGAATCAGGACCGGTGCACGTGTAAACAGAACCGGTTTTGTTTTAATACGTGAGGCTGTTGACTCAGCACCACATCAGCGCTTCTTCAAACCGAACCTGGCGGCTTTAACCCCGTACACACTCCCGCGTCACGTCTTCAGAACTTTGTTTACATCTATAACCGGGCCTGGTCCAGTTACCCAGTTAGCCAACTAGCCGAACCGGGGCGAGTGTGCACCACCGCTGACGGTTTTTACTTGCGGCTGGTTTATGTTTGCATATTCTGGTCCCGGCTAGAAGGCGGGATCAATGACGGGGTTAAGACGGCTCCGGTTCGACAAACACCATCTCCGGTGGACAACCAGATTTCACGGGGACACCCTCCTTCACCTCCACGGAGCTCAGGGAACATGATCCGCTGGAGGAGCCCCAGGGGCCCGCAGTGGCTAAATCCATGGCCCAGTACCGGGGCCATCCCCGGGACCAGCCCAGAACCAACTCCTCGGACCAACCCAGGACCTGCCCTCTTACCTGCTCATCGAATCTGGTGATCACGGCCTGGACCCACTCCACGGGCTTGTGAGCCGCCATGACCAGCTACTGAGATGGGAGCTGCTCTGCTGAGCCCGAGGTTTGGATCCAGAGCCCCCGGCCTCACTTCCACATGGAAACCCGGCCTGGATGGACAACGAAGCGGGACGCGGCCGAGGATTTTTCCCTTTCTGGAGGCTTCACCATGCTACCGCCATGACACCCGCCGGAAGTCTTCTCCTGATGGGAGCTCGGGTGAAGCTGGCTGCCAGCACGGCTGCGACGGAGAAACCCGGCGCTTCCGGCGGGAGTGCTCGGTCTGCCGGCAGCCTACACGAACGAGCAGGTTCTTAGAATTACCTCGGGAAAACTCGAATCAAACCGTGTCCGTTCGTTAGGGGTTCACTGTTCCATTATTTTAATGACTGCAAATGAAAATAAAATCTCAATATATATAAAAAAAGAACAAAATAGATTAATTAAACTTTCTCTCAGCGAGGAAAGATTATAACGGAACAAATACTGTAGAGATAAAAAGTAACAAACAACAGTTCGAAATCTGATAATAAACGTTTATTTTGACGGGAAAATCTCACTACTTCCGCTATGAAAGTCATATAGAGCGACCGCAAGTAAGGGTTGTGCGCATGCGCATTGCAAAGACAGGCCTCAGGATGAATTCAGTTGTTTTAATCTTTAACATGAAAAAAGCTGTTTTAATTTTTTTTTAAATGAATTCAGTTGTTTTCATGTTTAAGATGAAATCAGCTTTTAATGTGTTTAAGATTAATTTAGTTGATTTCATGTTTAAGATTAATTCAGTTGTTTTCATGTTTAAAAAGTAAATAAATTGTTTTCATGTTTAAGATAAAATCAGCTTTTAACGTGTTTAAGATGAATTCAGATGGTTTTGTATTTAAAACGAGTTCAGTTGTTTTCATGTTTAATAGGAATTTAGTTGTTTTGACGTTTAAGATGAATTAAGTTGATTTCATGTTTAAGATGAATTCTGTCGTTTTCTTGTTTAATAGTTTGCAAAGACTGGAAATACATGCACAAAAAAGATCCTGACTCAATAAAATAGGAAGAGAAAGAAGGAGAGATATTATTATCATCTGTATCAGAGTCAAGACCCAAAATCAGAGACATTTTTATCATCATAATCAGATCATTATCTTTCGGGTCTATTCAGACTCTAAATGTCTGAATCCACCTTTTATCAGACTTTGGCTCACCTTTCCTATCAGAGTTTTCAATCCAAATGACCTCTGACCCCTTCCCTCCTGTTGAGACATGATCATCATCATGGCTCAACACAGCAGCCCATTGGTACAGATCTTTATTTTCTTCTTCTTCTTCTTCCATCCAGAAATGTGAAACCAAACCAAGATCTTCTGTCTTTATGAACGGGGACAGAGAAAACGGTGTTCCTGATGTCCACCACTGTGAAGACAGATGAAGCGTTGAAACGTTGTTTTGTTCTGTCACCGAGTTCCTTCACTCTGCGTCGCAGCTGCATTTTATCTGGATCCAAAACATCACCGTCATACTGGGGGTCCCGGTCACCTCCGACATGACGCCAGTCACTGCCCAGAGCAGTCATCCAAACCCGCTGGACCTCTCCGTCATCAAGGTGGCAGGACCGTCCGAGGTCCTCCGCGTCACAGACAGATCCCTCCACGTCCTCCCCATGGGAGGACCGGCCCTCTACAATTCAATTCAATTCAATTCAAGTCAATTCAATTCAATTCAATTCAATTCAATTCAATTCAATTCAATTCAATTCAATTCAATTCAATTCAATTCAATTTTATTTATATAGCATCTATTACAACACAAGTTGTCTCCAGGATCTTTCCAGAGACCAGAACATGACTGTTAAGGTGAGTATCAGTTGCGCAGCTCTGGTCTTTCTCCCGCGTGGTGGATAGATGAAAAAGACTTTAGGAACAGGATCAACTTTAGCCTCCCCTAGGCATATTTATTAAATATAGTACACGGAACAGGTACGTCTCCATTATACATCATAGCGTATACATATATGTGATGTCATCAATCATCGACACATGCTTACAACAAAGGCTCATGGGAAATAGAGTAAGAGTGCAATTGTAAACAAACACTTAACACCCCCACTCGCTCTTAACTCTTCAGATTATCCATAAACATAAAACACTTTCCTCTTTTCTTGGACAACTTCTTAACAACTTTTACATGTTTAGATGCCAAACATGTCTTGAGCAAATCTCTTCAGTTTTGACTTGGTGGCTGGCGTTGTCATTACATCAGCTACCATTTTCTCAGTAGGGCAATATTCCAGAGTTATTTTACCACTCTTTACTGTTTCCCTTATGAAATGATACTTAATGTCAATATGCTTGCATCTTTGTCGGTTTACTGGGTTTCTTGCTAGAGCAATAGTACCAGTGTTATCCTCAAACACTTTTGTCTGAATGTACTGGTATTTGTCTATACCACTGAGCAAATGCTCCAAGTAAATGCATTCTTGTATGGCTGATGCTAAAGCCATATATTCAGCTTCACAGGTGGATAATGCTACTGTGGGTTGTTTTCTTGTCTTCCATGAAATGAAAGAGCTTCCCTCACTGAGGCTGACACAGTATCCAGATGTGCTACGTCTGTCTGCAGTATCTGATGCCCAATCAGCATCGCTGTATGCCTTCAGTCCTAATCTTTCTGTATTTTGCCTGAAACATAAGCCTTGTTTCGCTGTACCTTTAAGGTATCTGAACACGTGTTTCACTGTGTTACAGTGCTGTTCTGTTGGCTCAGAAAAATGCTGGGATAGTTTACTGACCACAAAACTATGATCAGGTCTGGTACAAGTGGATAAGTATATTAAGCTTCCCACTGCTTCTCTGTATTTTCTCGCATCTTTCATTTTTCCTGCATCCTCTGTGTACTCAAGTTTTGACTCACATGGGGTCTCTCTTGGCTTACAGTCTTTCATTTCAAACCTTTCCAGTAGTTTATTCACATACATTTCCTGTGACATTTTGACTTCACTCTCCGTCTGCTCAAAATCTATTCCTAGGAAATGTTTCAACCTTCCCATGTCTTTCATTTTAAACCTCTCAGTTAGCATCTTTTTCACACTTTTCAGAACACTCTCTTTGTTTGCTGCCAAAATTAGATCATCAACCCATATTAGTAGAATGACCTTTTCACCCTTTTTCTGTTTTGAATACACACAGTTATCGGCTGGATTTTGTTCAAATCCATTCTCAGTTAAACATGCATGTAACATTGCATTCCAATTTCTCCCTGATTGTTTCAAACCATAAAGAGATTTTTGCAACATACACACTAGTTTTTCACCGGTCTCTGACTTTTTCTCGTAGCCTTCTGGCTGTTCCATATATATTTCACAGTCTATAGGGGCATGTAGATAAGCTGTTTTGACGTCCATCTGATGCAGAATGAGTTTTTCTTGTACTGCTTTCTGCATAAGTACTCTCACACTTGTCATGTCTGCTGTGGGTGAGAATGTCTCGTCATAATCAATTTCTGGTCTCTGACTGTAACCTTTTGCAACAAATCTTGCTTTGTATTTTTCTGATCCATCAATGTCTCTCTTACGCGCATATACCCATCTACCCCCCACTGTCTGTTTACCTGTTGGTAAATGAGTGAGTTTAAAGGTCTCATTCTCAGTCAGTGATCGCATTTCTTCATCCATTGCGTGTTTCCACTGTTTTGAGTTGTCAGATGTCACTGCCTCTCTGAAGTTTTGGGGAATGTCACAAACGGCTCTATAACAAGAGTCTATGCATACCTGCATTTTGTCCACTGAGTTATCAGTCTCAAAGTCCTGCAGATGAACCGGTTTCCTTCTGGTTCTGGGTGGGTTCCTTCTGCCTACAGTCTCACTGATTTCACCTGGCCGTGCACATTGGCTCTGCTGAGGTGAAGTTTCAGAAACATCATCCTGACTTCGTTTGTTTTCTACATCTGCATCATTAATACTTTCAGGAACCTGAGGATGTATGTATGTGACATCATGTTCTATGTACTTCTCTGGTGTTTGAGTTTCTTTTTCTTTGGTGGTCTTTGTAGTGAATTTCACTAACCTGTGTTTCTGAATCTTATCTGTCTCTGGATAGTACACCAGAAGAGCTGGACTGTTTTTGTCATACCCGACAAAAATACCTTGTTCACATTTTGGATCAAGTTTTCTCTTTTCCTGTTTGTAAGCTAAACATTCAGATCCAAATTTCTGTAGCTTGGATAAGTTTGGCTCCTTGCCTGTAAACAGTTCGTACGCTGTTTTCTTTGTGCGTCTGTTGTAGCACCTATTTCTTACGTAAGCTGATGTCTGCATTGCGTAGTTCCACAACTTATCTGGTAGCTTATTCTCTATCAGTAAACATCTACTCATGTCGAATAGTGTTCTCCAACCTCTTTCTGCTGTGCCATTCTGGTGAGGTGAGTAGGGTGCTGACGTTTCATGTCTGATTCTGTTCTTGGTTAACAGGGTTTGGAAATCTCTGCTGGTAAATTCTGTGCCATTATCTGAACGAATACACTTTACTTTTCCGTAAGGTGCAACGTCAGCTAAAAATCTGTCAGTAGCTGGCACTGTGTCACTCTTGGACTTGAGAAAATATACAAATATGGTGCCTGAATAGTCATCAGTAAAGGACTGTGCATATTTGTGTCCTTCCATACTTGGTGTGGGCATTGGGCCAGTTAAATCAGTGTGAACTAGTTCTAATGGTTGTTTGGCCTTTGCATCTGGCTCTCTGTTCCGGGTCTCTGTAAATTTCCCTTGTGTACAAACTTCACACAGCTGATCTGGCTTTCCTAAACTCCCCTTGATTTCCATTCCTTTTACAACTCCTTGTAACTTCTGTACATCTTCATAGTTACAATGACCCAAAATCTCATGCCAAGTTTGAATGTCATGACATACTTTACACTGATCATCAGTACTTACTTCAACAGTTGGTAAGTAGTACAAGTTTTCATTTTCATGGATATCAAACCTGCTACCATCTTTGGTAACCATGGTGCTGTCCCCTCTTTTGAAGGTGATTGTTGCTCCTCCATTAGCTGCCTTTGCCACCGAAAAGATGTCATGTGGATATGATGGCATAAAGAGTGCATTTCGTAGTTGTGCTCTGTGTTGACGTCCAGCGTTGTCTAGAATGTAGAGCATTGCTGTCCCTCTTCCTTCCGCCATTCCACTGCACTTGGTTCCATCCGCTAACTCCACTGAGTGAGTCTCAGCCTGAAACGAGTCGTCGAAACTTTCAAATTTCCTGATGTCATTTACAATGTGGGATGTGGCTCCTGCATCCACCATGATGCCTTTCATCTTCACGTTGTTCGGGGTTCTTTCTTGCGTCTTGTACTTTGCCTTGAAGAAATGATCTTGGTTGCTTTCTTGTTCATCAGCAACTTTTCTGGCTTCATCTCGTCTCCCCTTTTTCTTGCACGTGGACTCTTGGTGTGTATTGTTTTTGCAAAAAACACACCAGACTTTTCTAAAACAGTCTCTTGCTTTGTGTCCTTTAATCCCACACTTGTAACAGGTCACATTGGCACTTTCATCTTTCTTGTACGTGGCTTGGGTCTTGGTAGTGCTTTGCCTCTGTTTTACATGCATTTTCATCACATTGTCAGATTCTGTTCTGTTCATTTTCTCCGACTCCTCGTAGACTCTCAGTCTTCTTTTAAAGTCTGTAAATGTGACTTTATCTTCATTTTGTGTCACATGGATAGCTAGAGTGAATGAATCTGGCAGTCCTGCTAGTATCATGGCTATGATCAGCCCGTCGCTCATCGTTTCGCCTGCATCTCTTAATGCTGTAATGATGTTCTCTGCCCTTATTATATAGTCCGTCACACTCTCTTTTTCCATCATGCGTAGCTTGGTTAAAGATGTGTACATATTTATTATTCGTGGCTTACTTTTTCCAGAATAATGTTCTTTTAATATCCCCAGGGCTTTTCTGCCATCATCTGCTGCTTCATGTCGTATCAAAGATAAACTTTTGTCATCTATTAGCCTTATTAGCTCCGCATAACAGTCAGCATTCTTTCGGCTATCTTTGTCAAGTTGTTCCGCGTTAGCGCCGACAGGGGCTTGTAGAATAGTCTCTTTTAGCTTTAGACTATGTAGGTGACCCAGAAATCTTGTTTCCCACAGGTCAAACTTATCTTCTGATCCGTCGAAGAAAAGCTGCGGCGCCATGATTCCCGTCATTCTGCCCGCCATCTTTCACTTTGCTCTTTCAGTTCTTCTTTCGTTTAACTGCCAGCAACTTTATTCCGTAATGCGTAATACGTCGCATATAGACTGTTCCGACATTAACTTGTTTTCATCTCCGAGCTGGTTCACAAGTAGCAGAAGCTTCGCGTTATTCTTCGCGCCATTTTTCTTACTTGCGTCCGTTGCTGCCTGGGCCCATAACCTGTTAAGGTGAGTATCAGTTGCGCAGCTCTGGTCTTTCTCCCGCGTGGTGGATAGATGAAAAAGACTTTAGGAACAGGATCAACTTTAGCCTCCCCTAGGCATATTTATTAACTATAGTACACGGAACAGGTACGTCTCCATTATACATCATAGCGTATACATATATGTGATGTCATCAATCATCGACACATGCTTACAACAAAGGCTCATGGGAAATAGAGTAAGAGTGCAATTGTAAACAAACACTTAACAATGACCCTGATCAATTATTACATAAACAGCGGCAGGTAAAAACTCCCCTAGTGGAAGAAAAACCTTAAGCCAAACAGTGGCAGGAAAAACTCCCCTTTAAGAGGGAAGAAACTTTGAGCAGGATCTGGATCATGAGGGGGGACCCTCCTGCCGAAGACCAGCCGGGTAGAGTAAGAAATAAGAAAGAATAGAGACATAGAGACACCGTCAAAGGTACAAGACAGGATACAATAGTAACTATCATCAGTAGTCCAATTAGACTTCTGTGTATATGGGTGATATATGGATAGACGGTGATCCAAGGGGATGAGGACTGCAGGTCGGGATGTCAGCAAGTATCCAACAGACATCCACACAGACAGGTGAAGGCAGACACTGGGATGGTCAGAGGTGGAACTGCAGGTCAGCAACCAGCCCCTGAGGTTCTGGTCTGCAGAACATGTACAGAAGAGGAAAAGAAGGACCAGACAAGCACAACATACTACAAGAACAATGGACCACAATTAAGTTTATGGGATATTGTTAATAAATGAGGGTTGAGGTGAAGCAGAGACAGAGAAGGCAAAGAGAAACAGAGGAGGTGAAAGGCATCACTCAGTGGATCATGTTGGTGCCCCCCTGCAGCAGGTCTACAGCAGCAGATCCAGGATGAAGCTGTGTTGAAGACCAGCTGCTCCAGTCTGGTCCTGCAGCTGCAGCTTTGACTACTGGTCCTGACACATTAAGGTACTAAATGTACACTAACTATATGCTTTATTAAACAGAAATGTTTTAAGTTTAGTTTTAAAGGTGGAGGTGGTGTCAGCCTCCTTCACCCAAACTGGAAGTTGGTTCCAGAGTGATGGTGCCTGATAGCATCTACATCTGGATCCTCTAGGAACTACGAGTAAACCTGCACCCTGAGAACGGAGAGCTCTATTAGGAACGTACGGTACTATCAGGTCTTGCAAATATCGCGGCGCTAGGCCATTTTGGACTTTATATGCCAGTAATAAAATGTTGAATTGGATTCTAAATTTTCCAGGGAGCCAATGGAGGGAATCTAAAACTGGAGAGACGTGGTCTCTCTTGTTGATTCCTGTCAGCACTCGCGCTGCTGCATTTTGGATCATCTGGAGGATCTTCAGAGAATTACTTGGACATCCAGCCAACAACACGTTACAGTAATCTAGTCTAGAAGATACGAACGCATGAATTAGTTTTTCAGCATCACTCTGGGAGAGGATGCTCCTGATCTTTGTGATATTACGGAGGTGGAAAAACGCAGTTTTACAAACCTGATTAATCTGCTGTTTAAATGACAAATCCTGATCTAAATGACTCCAAGGTTTCACAGTTTTACTGGAGGCCATCGCAAGACCATCTAATCCCTTCCTAAGCTGTTTGGTCCACAAACAACAACCTCTGTTTTATCAGAATTAAGGAGTAAAAAATTAGTGGACATCCAGTCCTTGATGTCCTTAAGACACATCTGAAGTTTGTCTGATGGTTCTGTTTCATCTTCATGGACAAATACAGCTGCGTATCATCAGCATAACAATGAAAATTAATGCAGTGGTTCCGGATAAAACTTCTTAAGGGCTGCATGTATAAACTGAACAAGATTGGTCCTAGAACTGAACCCTGCGGGACACCATAGCAGACCCTCGTCTGTACGGAAGAAACCTCATGAACATGAACAAACTGGAATCTATCAGACAGATATGATTTAAACCAATCTAGAGCTGTCCCTTTAATCCCAACAACATACTCTAGTCTCTGCAGTAAAATGCTGTGATCTATGGTATCAAAAGCAGCGCTGAGGTCCAGCAGAACCAGTATGGACACTAATCCAGTATCTGAGGTCCAGCAGAACCAGTATGGACACTAACCCATTATCTGAGGTACAGCAGAACCAGTGTGGACACTAATCCATCAGATTAGTGTCCACACTGTGGATGGATCTAATCCATCCACAGTGTCAATGGATCTAATCCAGTGAGTCGCCGAAGTTGAAGAAACGCCCACAGCCACTGCCGGGAGGGCCTGGCCGATTTCCTCTCTAATTCTGACAATTTTATTGCTAAAGAAGCTCATAAAGTCTTCACTACTGAGAGCTGCAGGGATGCACGGCTCAACAGAGTTGTGGCTCTTTGTCAGCCTGGCTACAGTGCTGAACAGAAAACGTGGGTTATTTTTATTATCCTCTATTAACACTGAATAATAGGCTGTTCTAGCTTTGCGAAGCGCTTTTTTATATACTATTAGACTATCTTTCCATGCATAATAAATATCTACAGACCTACAAGAGAACCACTTTCTTTCCATTTTACGCACTTTCTGTTTTAACATACGAATATGTGAGTTAAACCAGGGAGTTGAGCTTCTATGGTTAGAGAACCTCTTTCTCAAAGGAGCAACTACATCTAAAGCTGTGTGCAACACATCTGCAGTGCTACCGACAAGGAAATCAACGTCTGCAGAGGTAGAACCGAGGTCACAGCCCTCAACTGCTTCACTATGTTCCACTGTAAGAAGATGAAGAGCAATGGCCTCCCTAAATTTAGTAACAGCTTTATCGGATAGACACCTGCTAAAGTAATTCCTCCTATTATGTGTAACGTTGTGAATGTTGAATTCAAACGTTATTAAATAGTGGTCGGATAGGAGGGAGTTTACATGTGACACTAACAGATTATCAGGTTCTACACCGTAGACGAGGACCAGATCAAGAGTATGATTAAGACGATGCGTTGGTTCGTTAACTTTTTGTAAAATCCCCATCGATTCTAGAAGAGAATCAAAAGCCAACTTAAGACTGTCGTTGTCAACATCCATATGAATGTTAAAGTCGCCCACTATGATGACTTTATCTGTACTGATCAATAAACTAGATAAGAAATCTGAGAACTCAGACAGAAACTCCAGATAAGCTCCAGCAGGAGGCCGGTAAACTACCACCAACAAAACTGGCTTCTCTGATTTCCAGCTCGGCAGTTTTAAACTGAGCGTGAGGCTTTCAAACGTATTATAATCGCATTTAGGTTTGGATTTTATTGTAAGACTGGAGTCGTAGATCGCCGCTACTCCTCCACCTCGACCTGTGATTCGAGGAATATGATAATTAAGGTAACTGGGCGGCGTCGATTCATTTAAACTAACAAACTCTTCCTCTTGGAGCCACGTTTCTGTTAAGCAGAAAATGTCACTCCGGGTCTCAGTAATTAGATCGTTTACTAATAGAGACTTGGAGCTTAAAGATCGTATATTTAGTAATCCGCATCTAATTGTTTGGTCTTTAGTTCGCACTAAATGCGTATTTGTTTTTATTTTTACGAGGTTATTTTGGTTAACGCCTCTATTACGTCGCGCTTGGTGAACATTTGGAGGACGGGGAATCGATACTAAATCTATTTTACTTGGCACCTCGTTAGAATCTCCAATTACATCATTTACTTCTACCTTTTTATTGGCAGGCGATAGTCCTGGAGAAGCAGCAGAGAAGCGTGTAAGACTGCAGCTCGGCATCCCGGCCTGGACCCTGGATTGTCAGGGGGAGGATCTAATAATATCAGCCAGATTTCTAGAGATAAGAGCTGCACCATCCCGGGTGGGATGAATGCCGTCTCTTCTAAGCAGACCAGGCTTTCCCCAAAACGTCTTCCAATTGTCAATAAAGGCCACGTCGTTTTCTGAACCACCGAGACAACCAGCGACGGAGCGACAACATGCGGCTAAACATTCGGTTCTCCCGTCAACCTTGGACTCCAGCCGATGAGGCGGAAGATCAGCCTTGGAATTTATAAACATCCACAGTTTTCCTGAAGTCCACCACACCTGCTGGATTCCTTGGTATGTTGGGAAACGGCACGAAGGACCAATTAAATGTCAGGTTTAAACGACCTAAACATTTATTAAACACACAATAAGGAAGAAAGACAAAGTCAGTAATAGTACATTTAACTTGCAAGGAGGACGGACAGAGAAACACAGCCCTATTTCCGCCGCATCTCTGCTGTCCTCCTTTCTTTTTTTTTTTTCTCCCTTGTTTGCACATATATTAATGGTTGATACCAAATTGGTAGCACCCAAAAGATATATATATATATATATATATATATATATATATATATATATATATATATATATATATATATATATATATATATATATATATATATGAATTTTAATCTGTAATCATAGTTTTTTTTTTGTGTGTGCGTATGTGTGTGCAAGTGTGTACCTTCACCGGCCCTAATGACAGTCTAACTATTTTTTATTGATCCCTAAGTAGGATGAAGAAAAAGAAAAAGAAGAATTAAATAAATAAATAAATAAGTAACTAAATTCTGCCAAAGAGGGCTAAAATCACTGGGTGTGGTATGTGAACAGATTAGAAAGAGAAAGAGAAAGAAATAGAGAGACGAGATGCAGTGTGGTGTCTGTGTTGTAATGTGTGTTAAAAAAACAAAACAAGATATATTCTGATGTGTACAATCATTTTGTATACAGACAAGCAGTATAGTGCGTAAACAAAGTTGAGATAAAGTTGAGATAAAATAAAAAAGTTTGTTAAATTCAGTTGTTTTCATGTTTAATATGAATTCAGTTGTTTTCATCCATCCATCTTCTTCTGCTTATCCGGGGCCGGGTCACGGGGGCAGAAGTCTAAGCAGGGACGCCCAGACCTCCCTCACCCCAGACACTTCCTCCAGCTCTTCTGGGGGAACCCCGAGGTGTTCCCAAGCCAGCCGAGAGACATAGTCCCTCCAGCGTGTCCTCTTTGTTTTATCTCATCGTTATTTTAGGCACTGTTCGTCTTATAAGATGATTGTACACGTCAGAGAATATATCTTGTACAAGTTGCTTATCTCCATGTCATCTGTGACCTCCTTATTTTCAATAAAAGCCTCAAGAGGCCACCAGAGGGGGGGTGGACAGAGACGAGAGCAGCTGAGATGTGGCTGAGTTCTCTGTCCGTCCTCCGTGATGATGTATGAAAACTTACTGACTTTGTCTTTCTTCCTTATTGTGTGTTTAATAAATGTTAAGTCGTTTAAACCTGACATTTAATTGGTCCTTCGAGCCGGATCCCAACAAACCAAGGAATCCAGCAGGTGTGGTGGACTTCAAGGAAACTGTGGACGTTTATAAATTTCAAGGCTGGTTTTCCGCCTCACCGGCTGGAGTCCAAGGTTGACGGGAGAACCGAAGGAAGACAGAGTTGGTAAGTGAAATCTTGTTGTGTTACCCTGAAAGAATAGGGTGTTGAGGGGCGACGGAGTCCGATAAAGTCTGTGTTAAAGGCCGTGGAATTCTAGAGACTGACGGTAAAAGAGGAGCGCCGGAGTCCGATAAAGTCCGTGTTAAAGGCCGTGGAATTCTAGACACTGACGGTAAAAGAGGGGCGCCGGAGTCCGATAAAGTCTGTGTTAAAGGCCGTGTTATTCTAGACACTGACGGTAAAAGAGGGGCGACGGAGTCCGATAAAGTCCGTGTTAAAGGCCGTGGAATTCTAGACACTGACGGTAAAAGAGGGGCGCCGGAGTCCGATAAAGTCCGTGTTAAAGGCCGTGGAATTCTAGACACTGACGGTAAAAGAGGGCGACGGAGTCCGATAAAGTCTGTGTTAAAGGCCGTGGAATTCTAGACACTGACGGTAAAAGAGGGCGACGGAGTCCGATAAAGTCTGTGAGAAAATACGTGAAAATTCTAGATACTGACGGTAAAAAGAGAAAAATAGACGGCGGAACCGATAACGTCCGTGGGTAAAGTGACGTCATTTCTGTGTTGAGTGATTGTGAGTGTGACTGGAGATACAAAACCAGCAGGTATGTTGTCTCATGTAAACCAGTAGGAATGTAAACAGCAACCTGTTGTGGAAGCAGAGGCCAGAATCCTCCACTTGTGAGTCAAGTTGAAGCGAGGATTACCACTTCTGGTGATTTAACTGCTGTCCTACTGACAAAACATCCAGGTGTTAGAATACCCTAGGTATTGAGACCGACCTGGACTAAAAACATCTAATAATAATAAAAATGGATGGGGAAGTTGATCAGTAAAATCGACCATAAAAGAGGATTGGTTTGTGAGGACTGGAAATACATGCAGAAAAAAGATCCGAAGTCAATAAAATACCTGAACCTGTGGATCAGTAAATATGGTTTTAAGGGAACTCTAAACTCACAGAAAATAGTTGAACTGCAGGATAAGATAACAACTGAAACACAACTGAACACCAAGAAGATGCTGAAGCTCGGATTCGGAGAAAGCCAGATATAGTTGAACGAGGCGACGAGGCGTGAACAAGGAGAAGGGAGGGGGGACTGTAGACAGAAAAAACCCGAGGTCATGTTTTACACAGCAGATGAGACGGGGCCTGTTTTCTCTGTCCCCGTTCATAAAGACAGAAGATCTTGGTTTGGTTTCACATTTCTGGATGGAAGAAGAAGAAGAAAATAAAGATCTGTACCAATGGGCTGCTGTGTGAGCCATGATGATGATCATGTCTCAACAGGAGGGAAGGGGTCAGAGGTCACTTGGATTGAAGACTCCGATAGGAAAGGTGAACCAAAGTCTGATAATAGGTGGATTCAGACATTTAGAGTCTGAATAGATCCGAAAGTCAGTGAAGCATTTTAAGACACCTGACCAAGTAGAGGAGATAATAATTCAATCGAAATGACCAAAACGGTAAGAAATGCTGCAGGATGCTGGATGGTGACTTTATTCCTCATCCTGAGTTTGTGTTGTTTTAGTCACCCTGTTGCTTCCTGTTTCAGTGGATCCTGATATCTCAGCTGAAGAACTCACGACTGTCTGCCGTAACATCAAGAAGCCTTCGGAGAAGCCAGAGATCCAGCAGCTCCACTTGGACCTCTGACAATGATCCCACATACATGGATGTCATCAGATTTCCACGAGGTGTCAGATGAGTATAAATTTGTAAACCAGATAGCAGCAGGATTTGAGGTTCGACTATCGGCCGAATTCTCCTCTCCAGTACCCTGGCGTAGACTTTCCCAGGGAGGCTGAGAAGTGTGATCCCCCTATAGTTGGAACACACTCTCAGGTCCCCCTTTTTAAACAGAGGGACCACCACCCCAGTTTGCCACTCCAGTGGTACTGTCCTCGTCCTCCATGCAACATTACAGATGCGTGTCAACCAAGACAGCCCGACAACATCCAGAGACTTGGACACTCAGGGCGAATCTCATCCACCCCTGCCACCAAGGAGTTTACAGACTACCTCAGTGACTTCGGCTTGGGTGATGGAAGAGTCCACCTCAGAGTCCTCAGCCTCTGCTACCTCGGCAGAAGGCATGTTGGTGGGATTAATGAGATCCTCAAAGTATTCCTTCCACTGTCCGACAATGTCCCCAGTTGCAGTCAGCAGCTCTCCACCCGCACAATAAATGGTGTTGGCAGGGTACTGCTTCCCCCTTCTGAGGCGCCGGACGGTTTGCCAGAATCTCTACGGTGCTGACCGATAGCCTCCATCATGGCCTCACCGAACTTGTCCTAGACTCGAGTTTTTGCTTCCCGGACCGCCCGAGCTGCGGCTTGCTTGGCCTGCCGGTACCTGTCGTCTGTGTCACGAGTCCCACGGGCCAACAAGGCCCGATAGGACTTCTTCTTCAACCTGACGGCATCCTTTACTTCTGGTTTCCACCACCGGGTTCAGGGATTGCCGCCACGACAGGCACCCGAGACCCTGCGTCCACAACTTTGAGCAACTTTGAGCTACAGCGTTAACAATGGAGGCAGAGAACATGGTCCACTCTGACTCAATGTCCCAAGCCTCCCTCAGAATCCGGGAGAAGCTCTCCCGGAGGTGGGAGGTGAATACTTCCCTGACCGAGGGCTCAGCCAGAAGTTCCCAACAGACCCTCACAATACGTTTGGGCCTGCCCGGTCTGTCCCGCTTCCTCCTCTGCCAGCGTATCCAACTCACCACCAGGTGGTGATCAGTTGACAGCTCAGTTGACATGCGGCCGCAGGTCAGATGAAACGACAACAAAGTCGATCATTGACCTCCTGCCTAGGGTGTCCTGGTTCCACGTGCACTGATGAACACCCTTATGCTCAAACATGGTGTTTGTTATGGTCAGACCGTGACTAGCACAGAAGTCCAATAACAGAACACCACTCGAGTTCAGATCGAGGAGGCTGGAGCTCCCAATCACCCCCCTCCAGGTTTTACTATCATTGCACACATGGGCATCGAAGTCCCCCGGTAGAACAATGGAGTCCCCAGTTGGAGCACTATCAAGTACCCCTTCCACAGACTCCAAGAAGGCCAGGTACTCTGTACTGCTGTTCGGCCCGTAGACACAAACAACAGTAAGAGACCTTTCCCCGACCCGAAGGCGCAAGGAAGCAACCCTCTCGTTCACTGGGGCCAGGTCTCGTGGGCAAAGACCTGGCCACCAGGTGCTCGCCTTCGAGCCCCAACCCCAGGCCTGGCTCCAGGGTGGGGCCCCGGTGACGCCAATCTGGGCGACGTAACGATCCTTGGTGTTAAGTTGTTCATGAGGGATTAGTGAACCGCCCTTAGTCTGGCCCGTCACCCAGGACCTGTTTGCCATGGGAGACGCTTCCAGAGGCACAATGCCCCCAACAACATAGCTCCTAAAATCCTGCAGGCACACAAACCCCTTCACCACGCTAAGGTGGCGGTTCCAGGAGGGGCAGTTGTTTTCATGTGTAATGTGAATTCAGTTTTTTTCAAGTTGAAAATGAATTAAGTTAATTGCTTGTTCAGGATGAATTCAGTTGTTTTCATGTTTAATATGAAATTAGATGTTTTCATGTATAAAATGAAATAGGTTGTTTTCAAATTTAAATGAATTTAGTTGAATTCATGTTTTTTATGAAGTCAGATGGTTCGTGTTTAAAATGAATTCAGTTGGTTTTATGTTTGAGAATTAAGGTGTTTTCATGCATGTTTAAGATTAAATCAGCTTTTAACATGTTTGAGATAAATTCAGTTGTGTTTATGTTTAATATGAATTCAGTTGTTTTCATGTTTAAAAATTAAATCAATTGTTTTCATGTTTAATGTGAATTCAGTTGTTTTCATGTTTAATATGAATTTAGTTGTTTTCATGTTTAAGATTAATTCAGTTGTTTTCACCTGTGTGTGTACACATGTGCGGATGTGCATATGTGGGTATGTATGTTAGTTTGTATGTATGCATGTATATAGATATATATATATGTATTCACTAGGTGTTTATATGTTAATGTGTATATGTAGATGCATTTCTATATGTGTATGTATTGATGTGTGTATGGGTATATATATGGACAGATACAGGATATATGTATATGCACATGTAACTAAAAAGTACAGGTGCACATGATTGTATCAGTGTATATTTATATGTATGAATAACTACTTACTGATGCACTTGTATCTTACATACATGATGCTTAGAAGTTTACACACTAATCTTTGTTATATGTGTGTGTGTGTGTGTGTGTGTGTGTGTGTGTGTTTGTGTGTGTGTGTGTGTGTGTGTGTGTGTGTGTGTGTGTGTGTGCATTGATGTACAAATTAATTATTGTGTTTCTCTGCTTACAATGTTTATGAATATGTATTAGATAACTGCATATATGTCTCCTTATCCCTATATATATATATATATATATATATATATATATATATATATATATATATATATATATATATATATATATATATATATATATATATATATATATATATATATATATATATATAGGGAGGCTCCTCTCTTAGGGAGACTAGCCATTGAGCACTGCTGTTATGTGCTGCATCCTTCTCCCATATGCTCTTCCAGTACCTCTCAGTTTCCAGCCTTGGTGGGTCTGCTCTCCTGTTGTTACCCTGCCTTTGAGCATACACTTTCGCAGGTTGAGTTGCGAACAGCCTGTTTATTCGTCTGGCTTCATTGTCTCTAGTGTATCTCTTTAGGCGGCTAGCCAAGGCTTGGAGCCTTTGTTTGGCAGTTTCTAGTGCTTCAGGTACTTCAGGTACTTCTGGTTGTACCTCTTGGGTACTGGTCTTTTCATTGCACCTTTCTGGGCTCCTGTCAATTGACTCACTTCTCTCCGTGCCACCTTGATTTTTACCTCCAACCTTCGTTTCCATGGTGGGTCATGTTTCTCATGGTTCCCATGGTTGCTCTTATGGCCAAGCATCTCCAGGATCGCTGCTGCTGAAGTGTAAATCAGCTCATTGGTCTCGGTGATTGTTGTGGTAGGGATCGCAGTCAGTGCTGCATTCACATTGTCCAGGAGACTTTCAGATGGTGCTTCACTTGGTCTTGGTAATCGCTGCCGGGGTTGCCTTGTGTTCATTCTTTTTTTTTTTTTTTCTTCTTTCCCCTTCCTCCCTCCGTTCCTTTGTTAATGTGTTTGGGTGTATTAAAAAGAGCAGCTGGTACCTGTATGGTGAGCACTCCCTACACATCCCACTGCTCTCTATTGTGTATATATATATAATCATCTATATATGGTCATGGTGCATTAAAAACATTAAGAAACTGGCATTTGCAGGGTGGACGCCCCCCACAGGCCCCAGCTCTCCTTGTCATGTTTGTCTCTATGTTTTTTTTTTTTTTTATTTATTTATTTTTTTCAAATAATTACTTTAATAATTATTTTGTTTATATACGTGTATATACATATATATAGATATATATATACACATACACATACACATACATACATACATACATATCTGTTTTTTTTTTTTTTGTTTTTTTTTGAATAAATATGAGAGAAGGGGTGGTGGGGAGGCGGGCAACCAGGACCAGGGGCGCATCACTTGCGAGCCCCAGGCAGTCACAGGAGCCAGGCCGCCAGCCACGCCCCACCATCAGGAACTCCCCCCACAAAGGGGCACCAGCATCGCGAGAGGGCCGACACACGCCCCCAGCCGCAGGCCGGACACCAGGGCCGACCCCAGCGAGGCCCTCGGCCAGATCCGCACGGGGCCGCATCGACCAGGGAGCCACGACGGGGGCGCACAACCCGATCCCCGCCCCGCGCCACATCCGGGAGCCGACCGCACCCCCCCCCCACCATCTAACCCCCCGCCCGCCGACCAACCCCTCCCCAGCCCAGGCGTGGTCGTCGGAGCGGTACTCCACGCTGCCGCCAGGATCAAGGGGCCAAACAAACCAGCACACCAACGGACACCACACCCAGCACAGAGACACGTCAGTCAGGGGAGCCGGGGAGGGGGGGGGGCGATACCGACAACCCTAGTCCCCAGGGCCCAGCAGGCCCCATCAGTCATTGCTACTGTCACTGTGGATATGGGTATGGGACCCTACAGCCACCAGCGCCACCCCCCAGCAGAGGCAGCACCGCAGCCCCGGGCGGCAGGGCATCCAATGATTTGAAAGAGAAAAGAAAAAAAAAAAAGAAATTATCGGACTATCAAGGCAAGAAAGACCAGAGCACGACACCAATAACGATAATAATCACCAAGGGTTTTTTTTTTTTTGTTTTTTTTCCCACCCCCACTTTTGGAAGTAGTTCAGCGGATTTTCAGGCTAATAGTCAGTCTGCCAATTTCTAGTCAGGGGTAATGAGGAGTGAGCTGGGACTTGGGGAGGTGGTCCCAATTATTTATCGAAGATCATTTGAGGGAAGATGTGTGTGTCTCGAATTCAAGGATAAAATAAATTTTTTCCATACTTGGTCAAACTTTATAGTTTGTCTTTTGATTGAGGCTGATAGTTGTTCCATTGAAATGAAATCTGTTAGTAAGTTTTCCCAGAGGATGACATTGATGGAGGTTTTGGTTTTCCAGTTCATGAGGATTGTTTTCTTGGCGATGATTAGGGCAATAGAAAGGATTCTGTTGGAACTATTATCCAGTGATAGAGTAGAAAAATCTCCCAAGAGGCAGAGTGAGGGTAACAGCGGGATGCAGCAGTCTAGACGTTGGGAGAGGGTGTCAGTGACACTGTGCCAGAATATTTTGACTGGGTCACAATCCCAGATAGCAGCAAGTATGTGTCCGTCACATTTTGTGTACACTGTGTACGAATTTTTGTATCTTTGAAGCCCATTTTAAACATTCTTTCCCCCGTATAGTGAACTCTGTGAATTACTTTATATTGTATTAGTTATTTTAGAATAATTCAATTGTTTTCATTTTTAAAATTACTTCAGTTGCTTTCATGTTTAAGATGAACTCAGTTGTTTTTGTGTTTAAAATGATGTTGTTTTTATCCATCCATCCATCCATTATCTGTACTCGCTTTATCCGTCTCCGGGTCACGGGGGTCTGTCGGAGCCTATCCTGACGCATAGTAGGCGGAAGGCAGGGGTCCACCTGGACAGGTCGCCAGTCCGTCGGAGAGCCACATACAAACAAACAATCACACTCACCTTCACAACTACAGGCAATTTAGACGTATGAATAAACCTACCCTGCATGTTTTTGGACTGTGGGAGGAAGCCGGAGTACCCGGAGGGAACCCACGCAAGCACGGGGAGAACATGCAAACTCCACACAGAAAGACCCACCGGTCCGGGAATCGAACCAGGAACCTTCTTGCTGTGAGGCAACAGTGCTGACCAGTTGTTTTCATGTTCTTGATAAATTAAAAAAATTATTTAAAATGTTTTCATGTTAAATATGAATTAAGTTGATTCTTTGTTCAGGATGAATTCAGTTGTTTTCATGTTTAATGTGAATTCAGTTGTTTTCGTTTTTAAGATTATTTTAGTTGCTTTAATGTTTAAAATGTATTAATTTGTTTTCATATTCACAATGAATTCAGTTGTTTATATGTTCAGGGATTTTTTTTTTAAAGATGAATTCATTCATTTTTAAGATGAATTCAGTTCTTTCATGTTTCGGAGGAATTCAGTTGTTTTCTTGTTCAAGAGGAATTCATTAGCTTTCATGTTTAGGGTAGATTTTTTTTAAATCAGCATGAATTCACTTGATTTGCAAATTTGTGATTGAACTGAGTTTAATCTGTTTTAGTCTGTGTGGTTGACATTGATGATGGACTGTCCGGCAAAAGATAATCCTTAATAACTGAAGGACGTTTTTTTTCTCAGAGACTGAAAGTGTGGTTGATGTTTGTTGGTTTTCACCAGACTGATGATATACCTTTGTATATGAAGGCAGGTCCTTAAGACCTGCACCAGCTACACCTGGACTTGGCTTGGATTGTGAAGACCGTCCAAGATCACCTGACCCATCCAGGAACCCCTGACCTGTCCCTGCATTGTTAAGACCTGAAAAATCCCTGGACAAGACTTAATTTAAAGAACCATAGTCTTCGTAACTAGTGGAAAACCACTATTTTAGGTTCCAGTACAGGAAAAGGAACCATCTATGTTTATGAAAATTAAAGTACGTTTACTTTAAATTCTTAAAAAATAAATGATTTACATTATTGTAAATTGTAAATGTTTAAATAAGTTCAAGTTTCAGAGGCATTAGGGCCTTAAGATGCTTCGATTAACAAAATATTGATGTAGTTCCTCACAAACATTTACGATAGGTGGCACAATAGTCAAAATTTCAACAAATCAACAAAACTCTAAATCCAAGGCTGTGGTCCTCAGTCGGAAACGAGTGGCGTGTCCTCTTTGGGTCGGGATCAGATCCTGCCAGATATAGAGATGTTTAAGTATCTCAGGGTCTTTTTATGAGTGAGGGAGTGCAACAATCTGTCAGGGTGAAGAAGGAGCTGAGCTGAAAGACAAAGCTCCCGATTTACCAGTCGATCTACGTTCCTACCCTCACCTATGGTCACGAACTGTGGGTAGTGACTGAAGGAATGAGATTGTGAATACAAGTGGTGGTGGAAATGTGCATCCTCTGCAGGGTGTCCGGGCTCTCCCTCAGAGATGGGGTAAGAAACTTTGTCATCCGGTAGGAACTCAGAATAGAGCCGCTGCTTCTCTACATTGAGAGAAGCCAGACGAGGTGGGTCGGGCATCTGGTGAGGCCATCTCCTGGATGCTGCCCTGGTGAAGTTTTCCAGATGTCCCACAGGGAAAGAGAACCCAGGAAAGACCCAGGACACGCTGGAGGGACTACACCTCTAGGCTGGTCTGGGAACACCTTGACAAGGGCAGTCTCAGTGCTGTGGTGAGCATGAAAACCGGACTGGAAGATGTCAAAGTGGTTGGCCAGAGCCAAGACAGCATTTCACTGTTGAAACGCAGCTTTTTCAATAACCTTACTGGTGAACAGAAGATTTGAGATGTGTCTGTAATTTTGCATTAGTAACTTGTCCAACTTGTCGAATTGTTCTTTTTCAACAGTGGTTTGATGACTGCTGTCTTCAGAAGGGATGAGTTTGCTATTTGAATCAGATCAGATGACATGACGGGCTTAACTGTCTTGAAGAAAGCTGTGGGTAAAATATAGAGACAACAGGAGGATGAGTTTAGCTGATCTATAATATCCTCCAGGTGTTTGTAGTTAATTGGGTGAAAGTGTGTCATTTTGTCCAAACTGGTTAAACTGGACACAGAGGGTTTTCTCCACAGAGACAACCTTCACCTTGGTGGGAGCAGTGGAATCGATGTCTGGGTGGACGTTACGTGGAAGTTGGTTTACTGAGTTACAGGACCGAGTGGAGGTGGAAGAGTAGACTTGGTTAAATGGTTTCTGTTGAGTCGTCCTGTGCTGAAACCACTCTGCAACGCTCCGCTTCCGTGGACCTGGATATGGGATGTTTATGACAAAACATTCACATTTAAGTAGAGCTCATGAACTCTCTCGCTTCAGCATCTGTAGATCATAGTTTAGATCAACAGTCAACTTGTACGGACTTGTGGCACCTTGACTGTTCCGTACAGACAATTCTGCACTTCCTGTCCATACGAAAAGTTAAAATGAGCTCCGGGCTGCATGATCACAGAAAAATAATCATTATTTTGGTAAAAACTAAAACTAGATTTAAAACATCTATCCATTTTAAGTCTTTTTTACAGCCTAAAAGAAGAGAGCCTCAGTATTCTAGCAAACCTGGACCCCTTCTTTTGGAACACCAACACACAACTGGATTTCCCAGGATGAACAAAGACCTGTAGATGCGACCTGGAGCTGGAACCTGGACTTGATTGCCTTCTTAGCTCAGGAGGGTTCTTCTCAAGGTTTACATCTTCAACACCAACAAGTGGTCTTTCAGACAGCCCAGGTTGTGCCAAAAGAAGTAGAAACCAACGATTTCCTGTCAGTTAAACCCACAAATGCCCCAAAAAATCCCTACTGATATGAGGAGAGGAGGAATGAAAACATGTTCAACATGACAAACAGATCCAGTAACCACAACCAGGACACATCTGAGAAAGGCTCAGGATTCATCAAAATCTGTTTAAAAAAGTCTTTTACTGATTTTTAATAAAATAGCTTCACACCTGTAAAGGCACTTGGAAACATCTGCATAGCTCTCAAGAGTTAACATCTTAACATCCAAACACTGAGAAGGAAGCCAGCAGACTAACGACTTCAGAGAAGAGGACGGGAACTGCATCCAGCTACACCCACACCTTCTGTAAGGTTATTGTGTAGTTCATCTTCATTTTCCACAGCTGTGGTGATGACAGCTGTGATCCAGTCCTTTGGTTTGACATCAATGTGGAACCATCTCTAAACTGTCAGGGTTAAAACAGTCCTCATTCATCTAAAAAAAAAAAAAAGAAAAGGCACCAGGATCCTTGCGACCCTGTATTTGGAGATGCAGTCCTGCTCAGCCTCTCTTTGGAGACGCAAACCCGGCAGTGACGAGGAATTCTTTGGTACAGCAGCCATGTCAAAGCCCATCAAACTTGCTCAGTTTGATCTGGTCTACTCAATGTCACCGGGCCTGGTGGCCACGTAGATGAAGACGACGATGAGCAGCACAAGGACAGCCAGCGTGGGCAGCACCACGGTGGCCACTTGCTGCCGGGCCTCCTGCATGGCCTGCTTTCGCTCCTTCTTGTCCTTGGACGTTTCTTTCTTAGGTTTGCCTTTGAGCTGCCTCATGGTGTCCAAGCGACGATCAGTCTACGTCCTTGATGGTTTTCCACTGCACCTGACAAAGACCGGAAACACCACAGTCAGTCCAGCTGTTCAAGAGACCTGTTTCCAACTCCATCTCGGCCTGTGATTAGGTGCCTCCAAGATGACAAAGATTATCTAAAATGTTTGTATCTCAGCAACTTCAAGCTGGATTCGAAAAGACTCTGCCAAAAGATGCAAGGTAGTAAAGGTGACTGTATAAAAAGACCCAAAGAAACCTTCTGAGATGCATCCCACAGGTATGTAAAGAGTGCTGCTGAAACTAGGTTTCTGGACCGCGTACCAGACTCAATCACTGAGTTCTGCCGGGTTCAGTGTTCGAGCCAATTGGGTATATTATTATTAGACGACATCATTCATTTCAATTACTATGCTGATGATACTCGGCTATACCCGTCCATGAAACCAGAAGACCCTAGATCAGGGGTCTCGGACTTCAGTCCGCGAGGGCCGCTGTCCTGCATGTTTTAGATGTTTCCTTGCATCAACACGCCTCATTTAAATTAGTGGTCAGACCAGCTTGTCATCCAGGTCAGCACAACTCTGTCGATGACACAGCCACTTGTATCACGGTGTGCTGAAGCAGGGCCGCATCTAAAACATGCAGGGCAGCGGCCCTCGAGGACCGGAGTCCGAGACCCCTGCTCTACATGGTATCACCTTGGCATAATCTATGCATTGTTTATTTTACATCAAGATTGGACTATTGTAATGCTTTATTATTGGGTTGTCCTAAAAACGCTCTGAAAAACCTCCAGGTCATCCAAAATGCTGCAGCCTGGGTTCTGAGGTGAACCAGCAGATCTTATTTCTCCAGTTTCATCTTCTCTTCATTGATGACCTATAAGCCCAGAATAGATGTTAAAATCCTTCTTCTCACATATAAAGCTCTGCATAACCTACCTCCATCACATCTTAAAGTTTATAGTTGGACATGGATCAGGTGACCTGGAACATCTCTCAGTGATGCTGCTGTAGACCTAGACTGCTGGGACACCTCCCATGATGCACCTCTCCTCCAACTCTATTAATGACTCTATTGTTGTTGGTGTTCTGAGCCGGTGTTCCTTCTTCCCAGCAGGTTCTCCTGATCTGTTCTCTCCTCCTTCTTGTCCTCTCAACCTCCTAGCGGTCCAGCTGGATACTGGTCCTTCCTGAGTCTGGTTCTGTCAGAGGGTTCTTCCTCTTGGTTTCGTAAGCCA
This sequence comes from Xenentodon cancila, assembly GCA_014839995.1. Lineage (NCBI taxonomy): Eukaryota > Metazoa > Chordata > Actinopteri > Beloniformes > Belonidae > Xenentodon > Xenentodon cancila. Next base: position 111,070 of record CM026201.1, read on the forward strand.
ATCCATTTTTTTGATAGTTTATTTTGTCTTTGTATTAATTGGACTTATTTGGAACAAGTTGGACTGTTTTGTTAAAGAGCCTTCAGAAGACTTTTGTCATGATTTTGCGCTGTATAAATAAAGCTGAATTGAGTTGAACCAAAACTGTTTTTGTACCAGACTATAATATGTTCATTTCTTAAAAAACTAAACACTCCATTCTAGAACATCTCACCATGATATTGATTCTATCAATTCTAAAAACTATTTTGAGAGCGGTATCCTAGAATATATATACAATACATGCTAAAGCCATGAAGCAACTTTTAATTAGTCAAACGTATTTACATCTGAGAATTATCTGACACCAGGAGATTTTTACACGGCCCGTTCTGGTTCTTGTTCGCTGCAAAAGAGCAGGTGCAGGTGCAGGTGCAGGTGCAGGTGCAGGTGCAGGTGCAGGTGCAGGTGCAGGTGCAGGTGCAGGTGCAGGTGAGGTGTTGGACCGAGCTATGCAGCGTTAGTGTCATCTTGGGAGCTTTTCTAAACTGGAATGGTCTTCATTCAAAGCTCTGGTTTCCAAAGGTGGAACAAATATTGACTTTAAAACAAATCCAACAACCTCTGGAGTTAGAAAAGACAGAAATTAAGCAAAGAAATCTAGAAAACCGACTGCCGGGGTCTGGATCCAGGCCTGCGGTCCCTCTACACCATCGGGGTCTGGATCCAGGCCTGCGGTCCCTCTACACCATCGGGGTCTGGATCCAGGCCTGCGGTCCCTCTACACCATCAATGTCTGGATCCAGGCCTGCGGTCCCTCTACACCATCGGGGTCTGGATCCAGGCCTGCGGTCCCTCTACACCATCGGGGTCTGGACCCAGGCCTGCGGTCCCTCTACACCATCGGGGTCTGCACCCAGGCCTGCGGTCCCTCTAGACCATCGGGGTCTGGATCCAGGCCTGCGGTCCCTCTAGACCATCGGGGTCTGGATCCAGGCCTGCGGTCCCTCTAGACCATCGGGGTCTGGATCCAGGCCTGCGGTCCCTCTAGACCATCAGGGTCTGGATCCAGGCCTGCGGTCCCTCTAGACCATCAGGGTCTGGATCCAGGCCTGCGGTCCCTCTAGACCATCAACGTCTGGATCCAGGCCTGCGGTCCCTCTACACCATCAATGTCGGGATCCAGGCCTGCGGTCCCTCTACACCATCAGGGTCTGGATCCAGGCCTGCGGTCCCTCTACACCATCAGGGTCTGGATCCAGGCCTGCGGTCCCTCTACACCATCAATGTCTGGATCCAGGCCTGCAGTCCCTCTAGACCATCAATGTCTGGATCCAGGCCTGCGGTCCCTCTACACCATCAGGGTCTGGATCCAGGCCTGCGTTCCCTCTAGACCATCAGGGTCTGGATCCAGGCCTGCGGTCCCTCTAGTCCATCAGGGTCTGGATCCAGGCCTGCGGTCCCTCTACACCATCAGGGTCTGGATCCAGGCCCCTCTACCTTCCATCAGGGTCTGGATCCTAGCCCCTCCACCGACCATCGGGGTCTGGATCCAGGCCTGCGGTCCCTCTACCTTCCATCAGGGTCTGGATCCTAGCCCCTCCACCGGCCATCAGGGTCTGGATCCAGGCCTGCGGTCCCTCTACCTTCCATCAGGGTCTGGATCCTAGCCCCTCCACTGGCCATCAGGGTCTGGATCCAGGCCCCTCTACCTTCCATCAGGGTCTGGATCCTAGCCCCTCCACCAGCCATCAGGGTCTGGATCAAGGCCCCTCTACCTTCCATCAGGGTCTGGATCCTAGTCCCTCTAGACCATCAGGGTCTGGATCCAGGCCAGCGGTCCCTCTACACCATCAGGGTCTGGATCCAGGCCCCTCTACCTTCCATCAGGGTCTGGATCCTAGCCCCTCCACCGGCCATCAGGGTCTGGATCCAGGCCTGCGGTCCCTCTACCTTCCATCAGGGTCTGGATCCTAGCCCCTCCACTGGCCATCAGGGTCTGGATCCAGGCCCCTCTACCTTCCATCAGGGTCTGGATCCTAGCCCCTCCACCAGCCATCAGGGTCTGGATCAAGGCCCCTCTACCTTCCATCAGGGTCTGGATCCTAGTCCCTCTAGACCATCAGGGTCTGGATCCAGGCCAGCGGTCCCTCTACACCATCAGGGTCTGGATCCAGGCCCCTCTACCTTCCATCAGGGTCTGGATCCTAGCCCCTCCACTGGCCATCAGGGTCTGGATCCAGGCTCCTCTACCTTCCATCAGGGTCTGGATCCTAGCCCCTCCAACGACCATCAGAGTCTGAATCCAGGACTGCGGTCCCTCTACGGACCATCAGGGTCTGGATCCAGGACTGCGGTCTCTCTACGGACCATCAGGGTCTGGATCCAGGTCCTTTTACCGGCAATCAGGGTCTGGATCCTGGACTGGGGTCCGTCTACCGGCCATCAGGGTCTGGATCCGGGACTTCGGTCCGTCTACCGGCCATCAGGGTCTTGATCCGGGACTGCGGTCCGTCTACCGGCCATCAGGGTCTGGATCCGGGACTGCGGTCCGTCTACCGGCCATCAGGGTCTGGATCCGGGACTGCGGTCCGTCTACCGGCCATCAAGCTCTGGATCCGGGACTGCGGTCTGTCTACCAACGCTCAGGGTCTGGATCCAGGTCCCTTTACCGGCCATCAGGGTCTGGATCCAGGCCTGCGGTCCCTCTACGGATGATCAGGGTCTGGATCCAAGTCCCTCCACAGGACCATCAGGGTCTGGATCCAGGTCCTTCTATCGGCAATCAGGGTCTGGATCCTGGACTGGGGTCCATCTACCGGCCATCAGGGTCTGGATCCGGGACTGCGGTCCGTCTACCGGCCATCAGGGTCTGGATCCGGGTCCCTTTACCGACCATCAGAGTCTGGATCCAGGACTGTGGTCCCTCTACGGACCATCAGGGTCTGGATCCAGGACTGCGGTCCCTCTACGGACCATCAGGGTCTGGATCCGGGTCCTATTACCGACCATCAGAGTCTGGATCCAGGACTGCGGTCCCTCTACGGACCATCAGGGTCTGGATCCAGGTCCCTTTACCGGCCATCAGGGTCTGGATCCGGGACTGCGGTCCGTCTACCGGCCATCAGGGTCTGGATCCGGGTCCTATTACCGACCATCAGAGTCTGGATCCAGGACTGCGGTCCCTCTACGGACCATCAGGGTCTGGATCCAGGTCCCTTTACAGACCATCAGGGTCTGGATCCGGGACTGCGGTCCGTTTACCAACGATCAGGGTCTGGATCCAGGTCCCTTTACCGACCATCAGAGTCTGGATCCAGGACTGCGGTCCCTCTACGGACCATCAGGGTCTGGATCCATGTCCCATTACCGGCCATCAGGGTCTGGATCCGGGACTGCGGTCCGTCTACCGGCCATCAGGGTCTGGATCCAGGTCCCTTTACCGACCATCAGGGTCTGGATCCGGGACTGCGGTCCGTTTACCGGCCATCAAGCTCTGGATCCGGGACTGCGGTCCGTCTACCAACGATCAGGGTCTGAATCCAGGTCCCTTTACCGACCATCAGAGTCTGGATCCAGGACTGCGGTCCCTCTAGAGACCATCAGGGTCTGGATACAGGTCCCTTTACAGACCATCAGAGTCTGGATCCAGGACTGTGGTCCCTCTACGGACCTTCAGGGTCTGGATCCAGGTCCCTTTACCGACCATCAGGGTCTGGATCCGGGACTGCGGTCCGTCTACCGACCATCAGAGTCTGGATCCAGGACTGCGGTCCCTTTACGGACCATCAGGGTCTGGATCCAGATCCCTTTACTGAACATCAGGGTCTGGATCCGGGACTCCGGTCCGTTTACCGGCCATCAAGCTCTGGATCCGGGACTGCGGTCCGTCTACCAACGATCAGGGTCTGAATCTAGGTCCCTTTACCGACCATCAGAGTCTGGATCCAGGACTGCGGTCCCTCTATGGACCATCAGGGTCTGGATCCAGGTCCCTTTACCGACCATCAGAGTCTGGATCCAGGACTGCGGTCCCTCTACGGACCATCAGGGTCTGGATCCAGGTCCCTTTATCAACCATCAGGGTCTGGATCCGGGACTGCGGTCTGTCTACCGGCCATCAAGGTCTGGATTTGGGACTGCAGTCCGTCTACCAACGATCAGAGTCTGGATCCAGGTCCCTTTACCGACCATCAGAGTCTGGATCCAGGACTGCGGTCCCTCTACGGACCATCATGGTCTGGATCCAGGTCCCTTTACCGACCATCAGGGTCTGGATCCGGGACTGCGGTCAGTCTACCGGCCATCAAGCTCTGGATCCGGGACTGCGGTCCGTCTACCAACGATCAAGGTCTGGATCCAGGTCCCTTTACCGACCATCAGAGTCTGGATCCAGGACTGCGGTCCCTCTATGGACCATTGGGGTCTGGATCCAGGTCCCTTTACTGACCATCAGGGTGTGGATCCAGGACTGCGGTCCCTCTACGGACCATCAGGGTCTGGATCCAGGTCCCTTTACCGACCATCAGAGTCTGGATCCAGGACTGCGGTCCCTCTACGGACCATCAGGGTCTGGATCCAGGTCCCTTTACCGACCATCAGAGTCTGGATCCAGGACTGCGGTCCCTAAACGGACCATCAGGGTCTGGATCCAGGTCCCTTTACCGACCATCAGAGTCTGGATCCAGGACTGCGGTCCCTTTACGGACCATCAGGGTCTGGATCCAGATCCCTTTACCTACCATCAGGGTCTGGATCCAGGTCCCTTTACCGACCATCAGAGTTTGGATCCAGGACTGCGGTCCCTTAACGGACCATCAGGGTCTGGATCCAGGTCCCTTTACCGACCATCAGAGTTTGGATCCAGGACTGCGGTCCATAAACGGACCATCAGGGTCTGGATCCAGGTCCCTTTACCTACCATCAGGGTCTGGATCCAGGTCCCTTTACCGACCATCAGGGTCTGGATCCAGGACTGCGGTCCCTTAACGGACCATCAGGGTCTGGATCCAGGTCCCTCTACGGACCATCAGGGTCTGGATCCAGGTCCCTCTACGGACCATCAGGGTCTGGATCCAGGACTGCGGTCCCTTAACGGACCATCAGGGTCTGGATCCAGGTCCCTCATTCTTAAACCACATTTTTGATGTTTTGGTTGAAGGTGCATGGCAGGACTGCCGAGTGGGTGATGGCTGTCTGTCTTTACACTACTTTCTCCTTTGTTTTTAGTCTTGTCACGTGTTGTGTCCACTCAAATCCGTTTTTTCAGGTATGAAGCTGTTTCATTTCATTTATAAATCAATCTCTGCACGCGCGGAAAAGCGTGCGCGTGACACGTGAGCGCGTGCTCGTTCCCCGTGGAATCTACTGCAGTTCTGGTGGTGATGGGAGTTTAACCGGTACCTGACAGGTACTGGAACTGGACTCTGCCGGGACACGTAAACCCGAGAGGACCAGAGAAGATCTGAGAACCAGATCAGGAGAGTTCCTGCGCATGCGTCACGTACCGGTTCCGAAATTTCTGGGTCCAGAAGTCTACGTGAAACACGTCAGCAAGAAGTTCAGGAATTGTTCTGACCCATACGGCCGGGATCAGCGCAGATCCCATCTGGTTTTTACCGAACTTCATCAGAAATGTTAATACGAACCTGAGAACCCGCTCAGACGAGTTCTTCTGCGGTTCTGAAGAGTTCCGCTGCCCCAGCGGACCAAACACCAAACTTTATTCTTCTTCTCCTTCTCCTCCCTAGTCTTCTTCTTCTCGGCGTAACGTCGCTCTAGAGCTGCATTGCTGCCCCCTCCTGGCGGTAATTGTCCGCTGCAGCACCGTTCACTTTCCTGCTGCTCTGATAAAACAAAGTTACGACAAAATGCAGGAATCTTCAAAAGTCATAAACTCATATTTATTTAATAATTGAACACAGATAACATGTCAACTGACTAACGTGAGGAAATGTACTTCCTTAAAAAATAAAAATTGTAACCTGCTTATAACTATAACCGGCATATAACAATAACCTGCATATAACTAAAACCTGCCTATAACCTGCTTAAAACCATAACGTGCATTTAACTATAACCTGCTTATAGCTATAACCTGCATATAAATAAAACCTGCTTATAACTATAACCTGCATATAACTAAAACCTGCTTATAACTATAACCTGCTTATAACTATAACCTGCTTATAGCTATAACCTGCATATAAATAAAACCTGCTTATAACTATAACCTGCTTATAACTATAACCTGCTTATAACTATAACCTGCATATAACTAAAACCTGCTTATAACTATAACCTGCTTATAACTATAACCTGCTTATAACTATAACCTGCTTATAACTATAACCGGCATATAACAATAACCTGCATATAACTAAAACCTACCTATAACCTGCTTATAACTATAACCTGCATATAACTAAAACCTGCTTATAACCTGCTTATAGCTATAACCTGCATAAAACTATAACCTGCTTATAACTATAACCTGCTTATAACCTGCTTATAACTATAACCTGCTTATAGCTATAACCTGCATATAACTAAAACCAGCTTATAACCTGCTTATAGCTATAACCTGCATATAACTAAAACCTGCTTATAACCTGCTTATAGCTATAACCTGCATATAACTAAAACCTGCTTATAACCTGCTTATAACTATAACCTGCTTATAACCTGCTTATAACCTGCTTATAACTATAACCTGCTTATAACCTGCTTATAACTATAACCTGCTTATAACCTGCTTATAACTATAACCTGCTTATAACTATAACCTGCTTATAACCTGCTTATAACCTGCTTATAGCTATAACCTGCATAAAACTAAAACCTGCTTATAACCTGCTTATAGCTATAACCTGCATATAACTAAAACCTGCTTATAACCTGCTTATAACTATAACCTGCTTATAACTATAACCTGCTTATAACCTGCTTATAACTATAACCTGCTTATAGCTATAACCTGCATAAAACTATAACCTGCTTATAACTATAACCTGCTTATAACCTGCTTATAACTATAACCTGCTTATAGCTATAACCTGCATATAACTAAAACCAGCTTATAACCTGCTTATAGCTATAACCTGCATATAACTAAAACCTGCTTATAACCTGCTTATAACTATAACCTGCTTATAACCTGCTTATAACCTGCTTATAGCTATAACCTGCTTATAGCTATAACCTGCATATAACTAAAACCAGCTTATAACCTGCTTATAGCTATAACCTGCATATAACTAAAACCTGCTTATAACCTGCTTATAACTATAACCTGCTTATAACCTGCTTATAACCTGCTTATAACTATAACCTGCTTATAACCTGCTTATAACTAAAACCTGCTTATAACCTGCTTATAACTATAACCTGCTTATAACCTGCTTATAACTATAACCTGCTTATAACCTGCTTATAACCTGCTTATAACTATAACCTGCTTATAGCTATAACCTGCATATAACTAAAACCTGCTTATAACCTGCTTATAGCTATAACCTGCATATAACTAAAACCTGCTTATAACCTGCTTATAGCTATAACCTGCTTATAGCTATAACCTGCATATAACTAAAACCTGCTTATAACCTGCTTATAGCTATAACCTGCATATAACTAAAACCTGCTTATAACCTGCTTATAACTATAACCTGCTTATAACCTGCTTATAGCTATAACCTGCATATAACTAAAACCTGCTTATAACCTGCTTATAACTATAACCTGCTTATAACCTGCTTATAGCTATAACCTGCATATAACTAAAACCTGCTTATAACCTGCTTATAACTATAACCTGCATATAACTAAAACCTGCTTATAACCTGCTGCAGTTCTGGTGGTGATGGGAGTTTAACCGGTACCTGACAGGTACTGGAACTGGACTCTGCCGGGACACGTAAACCCGAGAGGACCAGAGAAGATCTGAGAACCAGATCAGGAGAGTTCCTGCGCATGCGTCACGTACCGGTTCCGAAATTTCTGGGTCCAGAAGTCTACGTGAAACACGTCAGCAAGAAGTTCAGGAATTGTTCTGACCCATACGGCCGGGATCAGCGCAGATCCCATCTGGTTTTTACCGAACTTCATCAGAAATGTTAATACGAACCTGAGAACCCGCTCAGACGAGTTCTTCTGCGGTTCTGAAGAGTTCCGCTGCCCCAGCGGACCAAACACCAAACTTTATTCTTCTTCTCCTTCTCCTCCCTAGTCTTCTTCTTCTCGGCGTAACGTCGCTCTAGAGCTGCATTGCTGCCCCCTCCTGGCGGTAATTGTCCGCTGCAGCACCGTTCACTTTCCTGCTGCTCTGATAAAACAAAGTTACGACAAAATGCAGGAATCTTCAAAAGTCATAAACTCATATTTATTTAATAATTGAACACAGATAACATGTCAACTGACTAACGTGAGGAAATGTACTTCCTTAAAAAATAAAAATTGTAACCTGCTTATAACTATAACCGGCATATAACAATAACCTGCATATAACTAAAACCTGCCTATAACCTGCTTAAAACCATAACGTGCATTTAACTATAACCTGCTTATAGCTATAACCTGCATATAAATAAAACCTGCTTATAACTATAACCTGCATATAACTAAAACCTGCTTATAACTATAACCTGCTTATAACTATAACCTGCTTATAGCTATAACCTGCATATAAATAAAACCTGCTTATAACTATAACCTGCTTATAACTATAACCTGCTTATAACTATAACCTGCATATAACTAAAACCTGCTTATAACTATAACCTGCTTATAACTATAACCTGCTTATAACTATAACCTGCTTATAACTATAACCGGCATATAACAATAACCTGCATATAACTAAAACCTACCTATAACCTGCTTATAACTATAACCTGCATATAACTAAAACCTGCTTATAACCTGCTTATAGCTATAACCTGCATAAAACTATAACCTGCTTATAACTATAACCTGCTTATAACCTGCTTATAACTATAACCTGCTTATAGCTATAACCTGCATATAACTAAAACCAGCTTATAACCTGCTTATAGCTATAACCTGCATATAACTAAAACCTGCTTATAACCTGCTTATAGCTATAACCTGCATATAACTAAAACCTGCTTATAACCTGCTTATAACTATAACCTGCTTATAACCTGCTTATAACCTGCTTATAACTATAACCTGCTTATAACCTGCTTATAACTATAACCTGCTTATAACCTGCTTATAACTATAACCTGCTTATAACTATAACCTGCTTATAACCTGCTTATAACCTGCTTATAGCTATAACCTGCATAAAACTAAAACCTGCTTATAACCTGCTTATAGCTATAACCTGCATATAACTAAAACCTGCTTATAACCTGCTTATAACTATAACCTGCTTATAACTATAACCTGCTTATAACCTGCTTATAACTATAACCTGCTTATAGCTATAACCTGCATAAAACTATAACCTGCTTATAACTATAACCTGCTTATAACCTGCTTATAACTATAACCTGCTTATAGCTATAACCTGCATATAACTAAAACCAGCTTATAACCTGCTTATAGCTATAACCTGCATATAACTAAAACCTGCTTATAACCTGCTTATAACTATAACCTGCTTATAACCTGCTTATAACCTGCTTATAGCTATAACCTGCTTATAGCTATAACCTGCATATAACTAAAACCAGCTTATAACCTGCTTATAGCTATAACCTGCATATAACTAAAACCTGCTTATAACCTGCTTATAACTATAACCTGCTTATAACCTGCTTATAACCTGCTTATAACTATAACCTGCTTATAACCTGCTTATAACTAAAACCTGCTTATAACCTGCTTATAACTATAACCTGCTTATAACCTGCTTATAACTATAACCTGCTTATAACCTGCTTATAACCTGCTTATAACTATAACCTGCTTATAGCTATAACCTGCATATAACTAAAACCTGCTTATAACCTGCTTATAGCTATAACCTGCATATAACTAAAACCTGCTTATAACCTGCTTATAGCTATAACCTGCTTATAGCTATAACCTGCATATAACTAAAACCTGCTTATAACCTGCTTATAGCTATAACCTGCATATAACTAAAACCTGCTTATAACCTGCTTATAACTATAACCTGCTTATAACCTGCTTATAGCTATAACCTGCATATAACTAAAACCTGCTTATAACCTGCTTATAACTATAACCTGCTTATAACCTGCTTATAGCTATAACCTGCATATAACTAAAACCTGCTTATAACCTGCTTATAACTATAACCTGCTTATAACCTGCTTATAACCTGCTTATAGCTATAACCTGCTTATAGCTATAACCTGCTTATAACTATAACCTGCTTATAACCTGCTTATAACTATAACCTGCTTATAGCTATAACCTGCATATAACTAAAACCAGCTTATAACCTGCTTATAGCTATAACCTGCATATAACTAAAACCTGCTTATAACCTGCTTATAACTATAACCTGCTTATAACCTGCTTATAACCTGCTTATAGCTATAACCTGCATAAAACTATAACCTGCTTATAACTATAACCTGCTTATAACCTGCTTATAACTATAACCTGCTTATAGCTATAACCTGCATATAACTAAAACCTGCTTATAACCTGCTTATAGCTATAACCTGCATATAACTAAAACCTGCTTATAACCTGCTTATAACTATAACCTGCTTATAACTATAACCGGCATATAACAATAACCTGCATATAACTAAAACCTGCATATAACTATAACCTGCTTATAACTATAACCTGCTTATAACTATAACCTGCTTATAACTATAACCTGCTTATAACCTGCTTTAAACCTGCATTTAACCGGCATATAACTATAAACTGCGTTTAACCTGCTTAACCTAAAACCTGCTTATAAGCTGCTTATAACCTACATAAAAATATAATGTGCATTTAACTATAATGTGCTTATAACTATAACCTGCTTATAACTATAACCTGCATATAAATAAAACCTGCTTATAACCTTCTTTTAATCTGCATAAAAATATAACGTACATTAAACTATAACCTGCATAATACTATAACCTCCATCTAACCATAACCTGCATATAACTATAACCTGCTTATAACTATAACCTGCTTATTACCTGCATATAACTATAACCTGCATATAACTTTAACCTGCATTTATCTACAACCTGCACATAACTATAAGCTGCTTATATCCGGCTTATAATTATTAACGTGCTTACAACCTGCTTATAAATATAACCTGCCTATAACTATAACCTGCTTATAATTATAACCTGCTTAAATAAGGAATATAAGTATAAACACCCGGGATGGTGCAGCTCTTATCTCTAGAAATCTGGCTGATATTATTAGATCCTCCCCCTGACAATCCAGGGTCCAGGCCGGGGTGCAGAGCTGCAGTCTTACACGCTTCTCTGCTGCTTCTCGAGGACTATCGCCTGCCAATAAAAAGGTAGAAGTAAATGATGTAATTGGAGATTCTAACGAGGTGCCAAGTAAAATAGATTTAGTATCGATTCCCCGTCCTCCAAATCTTCACCAAGCGCGACGTAATAGAGGCGTTAACCAAAATAACCTCGTAAAAATAAAAACAAATACGCATTTAGTGCGAACTAAAGACCAAACAATTAGATGCGGATTACTAAATATATACGATCTTTAAGCTCCAAGTCTCTATTAGTAAACGATCTAATTACTGAGACCCGGAGTGACATTTTCTGCCTAACAGAAACGTGGCTCCAAGAGGAAGAGTTTGTTAGTTTAAATGAATCGACGCCGCCCAGTTACGTTAATTATCATATTCCTCGAATCACAGGTCGAGGTGGAGGAGTAGCGGCGATCTATGACTCCAGTCTTACAATAAAATCCAAACCTAAATGCGATTATAATACATTTGAAAGCCTTGCGCTTAGTTTAAAACTGCCGAGCTGGAAATCAGAGAAGCCAGTCTTGTTGGTGGTAGTTTACCGGCCTCCTGCTGGAGCTTATCTGGAGTTTCTGTCTGAGTTCTCAGATTTCTGATCTAGTTTATTGATCAGTACAGATAAAGTCATCATAGTGGGCGACTTTAACATTCATATGGATGTTGACAACGACAGTCTTAAGTTGGCTTTTGATTCTCTTCTAGAATCGATGGGGATTTTACAAAAAGTTAACGAACCAACGCATTGTCTTAATCATACTCTTGATCTGGTCCTCGTCTACGGTGTAGAACTTGATAATCTGTTAGTGTCACATGTAAACTCCCTCCTATCCGACCACTATTTAATAACGTTTGAATTCAACATTGTCAACGTTAAGCATAATAGGAGGAATTACTTTAGCAGGTGTCTATCCGATAAATCTGTTACTAAATTTAGGGAGGCCATTGCTCTTCATCTTCATACAGTGGAACATAGTGAAGCAGTTGAGGGCTGTGACCTCGGTTCTACCTCTGCAGACGTTGATTTCCTTGTTGGTAGCACTGCAGATGTGTTGCACTCAGCTGTAAAGACTTTATGAGCATCTTTAGAGGTAAAATTGTTAAAATTAGAGAGGAAATGAAAGATGGTATAATAGTATATAAAAAAGCGCTTTGCAAAGCTAGAACAGCCTATTATTCAGTGTTGATAGAGGATGACAAAAATAACCCACATTTTCTGTTCAGCACTGTAGCCAGACTGAAAAAGAGCCACAACTCTGTTGAGCCATTGTCACGTTTAAACGACCTAAACATTTATTAAACACACAATGAGGAAGACAAAGTCAGTAATTTTCATTTAACTTGCAAGGAGAATGGACAGAGAAACAGCCCCATTTCTGACGCTCTCGTCTCTGCCCGAACTGCATCTCAGCTGTCCTCCTTTCTTTTTATTGAAAATAAGGAGATAAGCAACTTGTAAGAACAAGTACAAGATATACTCTGACATGTACAATCATCTTATCAGACAAGTAGTATAGTGCGCAAACAAATATGAGATAAAATAAAAGAGTGTGTTAAATATGAATTACTGTATCATTACCCTTCCGTTTAACACATCTTTGTTTATTTCACGTTGTCCAGGACCACTCTGTAGTTCTCTATAAGACATACACAGAAGAGATATTAATATCATGATTATCAGAGTCAGGACTCAACAGCGGATACATTTGTGCCACATGGTCTTCCACGGGTGAGATGTCTGTGGTGATCAATCGATCACCAATCAATGTATGTGGGATCGTTGTCAGAGGTCCAAGTGGAGCTGCTGGATCTCTTGGTTCTCCGAAGGCTTCTTGATGTTACGGCAGACAGTCGTCAGTTCTTCAGCTGAGATATCAGGATCCACTGAAACAGGAAGCAACAGGGTGACTAAAACAACAAAAACTCAGGATGAGGAATAAAGTCACCATCCAGCATCCTGCAGCATTTCTTACCGTTTTGGTCATTTTGATTGAATTATTGTCTCCTCTACTTGGTCAGGTGTCTTAAAATGCTTCACTGACTTTCGGGTTTATTCAGACTCTAAATGTCTGAATCCACCTATTATCAGACTTTGGTTCACCTTTCCTATCGGAGTCTTCAATCCAAGTGACCTCTGACCCCTTCCCTCCTGTTGAGACATGATCATCATCATGGCTCACACAGCAGCCCATTGGTACAGATCTTTATTTTCTTCTTCTTCTTCCATCCAGAAATGTGAAACCAAACCAAGATCTTCTGTCTTTATGAACGGGGACAGAGAAAACGATGTTCCTGATGTCCACCACTGTGAAGACAGATGAAGCGTTGAAACGTTGTTTTGTTCTGTCACCGAGTTCCTTCACTCTGCGTCGCAGCTGCATTTTATCTGGATCCAAAACATCACCGTCATACTGGGGGTCCCAGTCACCTCCTACATGACGCCAGTCACTGCCCAGAGCAGTCATCCAAACCCGCTGGACCTCTCCGTCATCAAGGTGGCAGGACCGTCCGAGGTCCTCCACGTCACAGACAGATCCCTCCACGTCCTCCCCATGGGAGGTCAGGCCTTCTGCAGCCTTTTTAACATCGTCAGTGTCAGGATTTGCAGCTTCAATGAGAGGAACAGTGTCAGCGGCCGGTGGAGAAGTAGGTGTGTTGTTCAGGGTCAGTTCAAGATACACTCAGGTGGTGGAGGGTCAGGAGGAGGTAACAGTGGATAGATCGGGATACTGTCAGAAAGAATTCTTTTATCCTCGTCACTTTTTTCCTCTTCCTGTCTTCTCTGTACAGGCCCGTCTCATCTGCTCTGTAAAACATGACCTCGGGTTTTTTCTGTCTACTGTCCCCCCTCCCCCCATGTTTTTCTGTTTTCTTAACCATTTCTGACTCTCCTCACAACCGCGTTTACGCATCTTTTGTGTTCTGTTTCGTGTCAGTTGTTATCTTATCCTGCAGTTCAACTATTTTCTGTGATTTTAAAGTTCCCTTAAAATCATATTTATTGATTTACAAGTTAAGGTATTTTACTGACTTCGGATCTTTTTTCTGAATGTATTTCCAGTCTTTGCATACTAATCTGTCTTTATGGTCGACCTTACTGATCCATTTCCCCATTTTTTTTAATTTTTTTGTTTTGTTTTTTTACATGAGACAGAATACCTGGTGGATCTCCAGTCACACTCACAATCACTCAACACGGAAATGACGTCACTTTACCCACAGACTTTATTGAACTCCATCGTCCCTCATTTACCGCATCCCTGCAGCTCTCAGTAGTGAAGACTTTATGAGCTTCTTTAGCAATAAAATTGTCAGAATTTGAGAGGAAATTGGCCAGGCCCACCCGGCAGTGGCTGTGGGCATTTCTTCAACTTCGGCGACACCAAATGTCATGTCATAACTTGTTTCTTGCTCCTTTTTAATTTGCACTTTGTGTTTAAAATGTATTTATTGTGTAGCACCGAGGGTTTGAGAGTAACGTAATTTCAATTCTCTGTATGAACCTCACATGTGGTAGAATTGACAATAAACTTGACTCTGACTCCCTTAGGCTCTGACCTGACTCTAGACTGTTCGGTTCCTGTAGACCTCCCTGACATGACTCTAGACTGTTCGGTTCCTGTAGACCTCCCTGACCTGACTCTAGACTGTTCGGTTCCTGTAGAACTCCCTGACCTGACTCTAGACTGTTCGGTTCCTGTAGAACTCCCTGACCTGACTCTAGACTGTTCGGTTCCTGTAGACCTCCCTGACATGACTCTAGACTGTTCGGTTCCTGTAGACCTCCCTGACCTGACTCTAGACTGTTCGGTTCCTGTAGACCTCCCTGACCTGACTCTAGACTGTTCGGTTCCTGTAGACCTCCCTGCCCTGACTCTAGACTGTTCGGTTCCTGTAGAACTCCCTGACCTGACTCTAGACTGTTCGGTTCCTGTAGAACTCCCTGACCTGACTCTAGACTGTTCGGCTCCTGTAGACCTCCCTGACCTGACTCTACACTGTTCGGTTCCTGTAGACCTCCCTGACCTGACTCTAGACTGTTCGGTTCCTGTAGACCTCCCTGACCTGACTCTACACTGTTCGGTTCCTGTAGAACTCCCTGACCTGACTCTAGACTGTTCGGTTCCTGTAGACCTCCCTGACCTGACTCTAGACTGTTCGGTTCCTGTAGACCTCCCTGACCTGACTCTAGACTGTTCGGTTCCTGTAGAACTCCCTGACCTGACTCTAGACTGTTCGGTTCCTGTAGACCTCCCTGACCTGACTCTAGACAGTTTGGTTCCTGTAGACCTCCCTGACCTGACTCTAGACTGTTTGGTTCCTGTAGACCTCCCTGACCTGACTCTAGACTGTTTGGTTCCTGTAGACCTCCCAGATCTGGCCCTAGACTGTTTTGTTCCTGTAGACCTCCCTGACCTCCCTGAGTCTTCAATAGATCTAAATCGTCCCAACTCGACTACTTAAAAATGTTTTCTCGAGAGGGAAGATGGCGCCTTAGAGTGAACACGCGTTCTAACGAGCTGCGCAGCTGTCTCGGTTATTCACACCAATTTCTCTATCATTTAAACAGAGGAGTAACTCAATAACAAGCTCTATCCTGACACAATGAGTTTAAACAACTATTTTAACAAATCATCCGGCGTTGCACTGAGGAGTGCGAAGAAAACGGCCTCGAGAAACACGCCTAGCCCAACAGCCGCGGCCGTGGATAGCATGCCAGCTGCAGCCTCGCTAACACATGAGGGAGAGGCCGAAAAAGTGAGCACGGACATGCCTCCTGAACCCGACCCCAACCTCATACAAGCTATGAAGAGCATGACGGACGATATAGTTGCAGCGATTGATGCTAAGATCTCTACGGTCCTTGAAGCGATAGACAACCAGTCGTCTAAAATTCAAAGTATTGTTCAACGGGTCCAAGAAGCAGAGAATAGAATCGATGTGACTGAAACTACATGCACGGCTAACGAAACCAAGATTCAACATTTGGAAAAACGAGTACGAGACCTGGCCGAGCATGTGGACGACTTGGAAAATCGCGGAAGGAGATGTAATGTGCGCATTATCGGTTTACCGGAGGATACAGAGGGATCCAATCCTGTCAGGTTCTTTGAAAAATGGATACCTGACTACCTTCAGTTGGACACGAAGGCGGGTAAATTGAAGCTGGAAAGAGCCCACCGCTCCCTCGCTCCAAAGCCGACCCAGGGCGGCCGCCCTCGTCCGGTCATCGTTCGATTCCATAACTTCCAGGATAAACAAAGAGTGATGACAGCCGCCACGAAGCTCTTCACGCTCAACACTACACAAACATCGGCAGCGCGGAATGCAGATGCCCCGAAAATCTCTTTTTTTAATGATTACTCTGCGGCGGTGGTGCAAAAGAGAAGAGCGTTCAACGAGGTCAAAACTCGTCTTCGAGAGCTGCAGATGGAATATGCGCTGCTCTACCCGGCCACTCTAAGCGTCAAAGTCGGCCGTGTGCGCAAGAAGTTTGTTTCCCCGGAGGAGGTGATTTCTTTCCTTGATTCCCGACAAGTGCCGGAGTAAATCGTGGTGTTATTTCCTCAATGGATAATACTTTTGAACTTTATTTTTTTGTCTTATTTTTTACTTCAAGAAGAGACTGGCTGCGCAGTTCTGCAGATGACTGATTTAGGTGCGTTGACTTTTGGTGAAAACGAAGATGGTGGTTTGAGGAGTTTTCTCTTCAAAATAAGGTCTGGAAACCCTTGGAAGATGGATGTAAGGGTGGTTTCCCCTGTTCGTTGTGTTCTACTATTTGTTTGTTATTTTTACTATATTTCGGGTAAATGTTTTAGGTTGTTGTTTAAGTTGGTATGCTTAAGGTGACAATATTACTTAAAGATGTTCAGGTACAACTGTTTCATGACTGAGGTTTATGGCAATGGATAGCACACTTCGCATATGTACTTGGAACGTTAGGGGAATTCATAATCCTGTAAAGAGAAAGAAAATATTGACTTACATAAGAAAAGAGAAAATTGGCATAGCCCTGTTACAGGAAACACACTTAGACAAACAGGAACATTTAAAGTTAAAACAGGGAGGGTATAATCAAGTATATTCCTCATCCTTTTCATCAAATAGTAGAGGAGTAGCTGTGCTGATCAGAAAAGATATACCGCTAAATGTTGTTAAATTGATAGAAGATGACAGAGGCCGTTTTGTCATTATATACGGGACTTTATATGGCAAAACTATTACCTTGTTTAATGTATATTATCCTCCAGGGCACCCCTTTAATTTTCTTATTAAGGCTTTTGCTGACTTCTTTGATTTGAGATCAGACTATATGATTGCTGCTGGTGACTTTAACTGTATGTTAAATCCTCTTATTGATCGATTTCCCCATAAAATTATGGCGCCATCTAAAGTAGCTAAACAAATTAATGGCATTTGTGAAGACTTAGAACTTATAGATGTTTGGAGAGCGCTTCACCCATCTGGTAAAGAATACAGTTTTTTCTCCCCACCACATCAGTGTTATACGAGAATCGATTATTTTTTCATCCCCAAGAGTTTAATGCATCTAGCTTTATCATGTTGTATTAACAATATTGTCATTTCAGATCACGCAACGGTTGTTTTCGATGTAAAGGTATCAAATAGAGATAACTTCCGGCAATGGAGATTAAACACTAATATAATCAAAGATCAGACATTTTATCCCTTTTTTTTTTAGGGAATTCACATCTTTCTATGCTATTAATATTAAATCCACGCAAGACCCTTCTCTCTTATGGGAGACTAGCAAAGCTTACATAAGAGGGCTAGTTCTGTCCTTTTCAGCTTCTAAGAAACGTAAAAAAAACAATACCCAAAGATTATTGGAGGAGGACTTAAGGAGTACAGAGGAAAAATATATTAAGACTGCAGATAAGGTGTTACTCAAAAAAATATCAGCACTGAGAAGTGCAATAGATTCGCTGATTACCCAGGATGCAGAACACAAACTGAGGTTTGTGAAACAGAAATTTTACGAGCATGGAGATAAACCGGGTAAATTTCTGGCTTACCTCACTAAGAAGAAAAGTGATTCGCGCTCAATTATATCAATACTAGACACAAATGACACACTACATTATGATAGCAAATCAATTAATAACACATTTCGAGATTTCTATAAGAATCTATACAGTACTGAAGTATCTAGTAGCAATACTATACTACTAGAAGCTTTTTTTTCCAAATTTAGTTTACCAATTATCTCAGTAGATCAGAAAGCAAGGTTAAATGCCCCTATTTCTAAAGAGGAGTTAATTGAGGCAATCTCACAAATGCAGAATGGAAACGTACCTGGTCCAGATGGCATAGGTTGTGAATTCTATAAAAAATGGCAAACTCTGTTACTTGAACCCATGTTTAATATGTTTAATCATTCATATAGAACTGGGCAGCTTCCTGAATCTCTAAGAGAAGCTAATATTTCCCTTATACTTAAAAAAGGTAAACCTCCCGAAGCCTGCTCCTCATATAGACCTATATCTCTATTAAATGTAGATAGGAAGGTGTTAGCCAAAATCTTAACTTCTCGTTTGGAGAGTGTAATAACAGATGTTATTAAAGATGATCAAGTAGGTTTTATAAAAGGCCGCTCCTCATGCAATAACATGAGACGTCTCCTTAATGTTATACAAGTCTATAAACAGCGTAAGATTGATGGGCTAATACTCTCTCTTGATGCAGAGAAAGCATTTGACCGTATTGAGTGGTCATATTTATTTTTTGTTTTGGAGAAATTTAATTTTGGTGATGCTTTCATTAGATGGGTTAGAGTATTATATGCTGAGCCTAAAGCTTTTGTTCTTACAAATGGTTCAAGATCAGCAGGTTTTTCATTATATAGAGGAACCAGACAAGGGTGCCCACTTTCGCCCTTGCTTTTTGCGCTGGCTATTGAGCCCTTGGCTGAAGCAATCAGAACCGAGCCCTTAGTTGAAGGTTTGCAGACTAAAGAAAGGCACCATAAGTTAGCACTTTATGCAGATGATGTGATCATTTTCCTCTCAAATCCTGACTCCTCAGTACCATCTCTTCTTAATATCATTAATACCTTCAGCACGTTCTCAGGATACAAAATCAATCTTAGTAAGTCAGAGGCTATGCCTGTTGGTTCCATGAAGATAATGCCAAATACTAACCCCCCCATTTCCATTTAGGTGGTCTCCTGGAGGATTTATATATTTGGGTATTTTTGTTAGCCCTATGTGTAAAAATCTATTCAAAGATAATTTCTCTCCATTATTTAGTAAAATCAGGGAGGATTTAAACCGATGGCACACACTACCTCTTTCTTGGTTAGGTAGGGTTGCTCTAATAAAGATGACGGTCCTTCCCAAGCTTTTGTACCCAATTCAAATGATACCCACTCTGTTTTCTAAAAAAGTTTTAAAAGATGTTAATGGTTGGCTTTCCTCTTTTATCTGGAGCAAGCGCAGACCAAGATTAAAGTTCTCTGCACTGCAACTACCAGGTTCAATTGGAGGGCTGAATGTACCCAATATTAAGCTATATCAATGGTCTGCACATTTAAGATATATTGCTGACTGGGTTGATCTCGATAATTCTCCTACCTGGTTGGACCTTGAGCAATCACTGTCAAAAGTTCTCCTGAAGGATCTGCTGTTTTTAAAAAAAAAAAAACTTTTATTGGAGAATTGTGAAAACCCTATAACTATAAATACACTTAATGCATGGAGGGCCATTAATCGTTTTGAGGGAAGAATGAAAATAACCTCTGCCCTCACGCCAATTGTGAATAATCCAAACTTCCCTCCAGGCAGATCTGATGGCAGGTTTAAATTTTGGGAGAATCAAGGTATTTCTCGGCTTCAGGATCTGTTTGATGAAGAAGGCCTAATGTCTTTTGAGGATTTGAGACAAAAGTATAAATTATTACAACAGGACTTCTTTCGTTTTTTACAAATTAGGAACTACATTTTGAAGGATACCTTGTTAAGTACTAACAGAAGTCTGTCTCCTACAGAAAAGTTTATTTTTCAAACACCCGGGAAGAAATCTGTAAGTTTGTTATATAAGGTACTTAGTGGTACATTTGAAAAACAAGTTGTTTTGAATTGTAGATCTGCTTGGGAAAGGGATCTTTCAGTCCCTATAAGTGAGGAAGAATGGGATGATATTTGGAAATATGCCAAATCTATCTCTGTATGTAACCGTGCCAAAGCAATACAATTTAAAATTGTGCACAGGTTGCATATCTCACCAAACCGGAGACATACATTTAACAATGCCCTTTCACCTCTATGTCTTAAGTGTAAAACACAAAGTGGCACTCTCACTCATTGTCTCTGGTCATGTAATCAGTTACAAATATACTGGGCCAAGATTGTATCTGAAATGTGCATTCTTTTTGACAAGGAGTTGGCTATGGATCCCTTGTTCTTGATCCTTGGCCTACCGGATCAATCTTTGATTTTATCCAGTGAAAAGAGACTTTACAATCTTCTTACGTTTGCAGCCAGGAAAAATATATTATTGAGATGGATAAGCGATAAGGCTCCGACTATTTCAGGATGGCACAAGATTTTAACGGAACTAATTCCGCTGGAATATTTAACATGCTGGGTTAATGACCGGCCGGGTCAGTTCTTTGACGTTTGGAAACCTTATATCAGCAATTTAGAGGCTGAATTGTCAACCACTCTGTGGAAAGGTTTTCCTCCCCAAGTACCTCGAGTGAGTGCATAGGATTTTGAATTTGTATAGTGCTACCATTATGCTTTGCCCATTTTATTTTAATCATTTTATTTTTTTTATTTATCTATTTATTTTTAATTGATTTATGTATCTTGAATGTCTTACAAGTATTTTTCTTTTTTTGTGACCTGTTGTGTATTTTTTTTGTTTTGTGTTAAAAAGTTGAAAAAAATTGTTCAATAAAGATATTTGACAAAAAAAAAAAAAAAAAAAAAAAAAATGTTTTCTCTCTTATTGGACCGACAATACTGAAACAGATCAACTTGTCCCTGGTCTTGGGATATGTGCCACAGGCTTTTAACGTCGCAGTAATCAAACCATTACTTAAAAAACCCTCTCTTGACCCAGACATTTTATCTAATTATAGACCGATTTCCAACCTTCCATTTATCTCTAAAATTCTGGAAAAGGTTGTTGCAGCAGCTGTGTGACCGTTTGTATAGAAATTATCTATTTGAAGTTCTTCAGTCAGGGTTCAGATGCATCATAGACCAGAAACAGCACTGGTTCGAGTCTCCAATGACCTTCTTATGGCCTCAGATGATGGGTTAGTGTCCATACTGGTTCTGCTGGACCTCAGATAATGGATTAGTGTCCATACTGGTTCTGCTGGACCTCAGATAATGGATTAGTGTCCATACTGGTTCTGCTGGACCTCAGATAATGGATTAGTGTCTATACTGGTTCTGCTGGACCTCAGATGATGGGTTAGTGTCCATACTGGTTCTGCTGGACCTCAGATGATGGGTTAGTGTCCATACTGGTTCTGCTGGACCTCAGATGATGGGTTAGTGTCCATACTGGTTCTGCTGGACCTCAGATGATGGATTAGTGTCCATACTGGTTCTGCTGGACCTCAGATAATGGATTAGTGTCCATACTGGTTCTGCTGGACCTCAGATACTGGATTAGTGTCCATACTGGTTCTGCTGTACCTCAGATAATGGATTAGTGTCCATACTGGTTCTGCTGGACCTCAGATGATGGATTAGTGTCCATACTGGTTCTGCTGGACGTCAGATGATGGATTATTGTCCATACTGGTTCTGCTGGACCTCACATACTGGATTAGTGTCCATTCTGGTTCTGCTGGACGTCAGATGATGGATTAGTGTCCATACTGGTTCAGCTGGACCTCAGATACTGGATTGGTGTCCATACTGGTTCTGCTGGACTTCAGATACTGGATTAGGGTCCATACTGGTTCTGCTGGACCTTAGATAATGGATTAGGGTCCATACTGGTACTGCTGGACCTCAGATAATGGACTAGTGTCCATACTGATTCTGCTGGACTTCAGATAATGGATTAGGGTCCATACTGGTTCTGCTGGACCTCAGATGATGGATTAGTGTCCATACTGGTTCTGCTGGACCTCACATAATGGATTAGTGTCAATACTGGTTCTGCTGGACCTCAGATACTGGATTAGTGTCCATACTGGTTCTGCTGGACCTCAGATGATGGATTAGTGTCCATACTGGTTCTGCTGGACTTCAGATAATGGATTAGGGTCCATACTGGTTCTGCTGGACCTCAGATAATGGATTAGTGTCCATACTGGTTCTGCTGGACCTCAGATAATGGATTAGTGTCAATACTGGTTCTGCTGGACCTCAGATACTGGATTAGTGTCCATACTGGTTCTGCTGGACCTCAGATGATGGGTTAGTGTCCATACTGGTTCTGCTGGACCTCAGATAATTGATTAGTGTCCATACTGGTTCTGCTGGACCTCAGATAATGGATTAGTGTCCATACTGGTTCTGCTGGACCTCAGATAATGGATTAGTGTCCATACTGGTTCTGCTGGACCTCAGATACTGGATTAGTGTCCATACTGGTTCTGCTGTACCTCAGATAATGGATTAATGTCAATACTGGTTCTGCTGGACCTCAGATACTGGATTAGTGTCCATACTGGTTCTGCTGGACCTCAGATGATGGGTTAGTGTCCATACTGGTTCTGCTGGACCTCAGATAATGGATTAGTGTCCATACTGGTTCTGCTGGACCTCAGATAATGGATTAGTGTCCATACTGGTTCTGCTGGACCTCAGATACTGGATTAGTGTCCATACTGGTTCTGCTGTACCTCAGATAATGGATTAATGTCCATACTGGTTCTGCTGGACCTCAGATGATGAATTAGTGTCCATACTGGTTCTGCTGGACCTCAGATACTGGATTAGTGTCCATACTGGTTCTGCTGTACCTCAGATAATGGATTAGTGTCCATACTGGTTCTGCTGGACCTCAGATGATGGATTAGTGTCCATACTGGTTCTGCTGGACGTCAGATGATGGATTAGTGTCCATACTGGTTCTGCTGGACCTCACATACTGGATTAGTGTCCATTCTGGTTCTGCTGGACGTCAGATGATGGATTAGTGTCCATACTGGTTCTGCTGGACCTCAGATGATGGATTAGTGTCCATACTTGTTCTGCTGGACTTCAGATAATGGATTAGGGTCCATACTGGTTCTGCTGGACCTCAGATAATGGATTAGTGTCCATACTGGTTCTGCTGGACCTCACATAATGGATTAGTGTCAATACTGGTTCTGCTGGACCTCAGATACTGGATTAGTGTCCATACTGGTTCTGCTGGACCTCAGATGATGGATTAGTGTCCATACTTGTTCTGCTGGACCTCACATAATAGATTAGTGTCAATACTGGTTCTGCTGGACCTCAGATACTGGATTAGTGTCCATACTGGTTCTGCTGGACCTCAGATGATGGATTAGTGTCCATACTTGTTCTGCTGGACCTCAGATAATGGATTAGTGTCCATACTGGTTCTGCTGGACCTCAGATAATGGATTAGTGTCAATACTGGTTCTGCTGGACCTCAGATACTGGATTAGTGTCCATACTGGTTCTGCTGGACCTCAGATGATGGGTTAGTGTCCATACTGGTTCTGCTGGACCTCAGATAATGGATTAGTGTCCATACTGGTTCTGCTGGACCTCAGATAATGGATTAGTGTCCATACTGGTTCTGCTGGACCTCAGATAATGGATTAGTGTCCATACTGGTTCTGCTGGACCTCAGATAATGGATTAGTGTCCATACTGGTTCTGCTGGACCTCAGATACTGGATTAGTGTCCATACTGGTTCTGCTGTACCTCAGATAATGGATTAATGTCCATACTGGTTCTGCTGGACCTCAGATGATGAATTAGTGTCCATACTGGTTCTGCTAGACCTCAGATGATGGATTAGTGTCCATACTGGTTCTGCTGGACTTCAGATACTGGATTAGGGTCCATACTGGTTCTGCTGGACCTTAGATAATGGATTAGGGTCCATACTGGTACTGCTGGACCTCAGATAATGGACTAGTGTCCATACTGATTCTGCTGGACTTCAGATAATGGATTAGGGTCCATACTGGTTCTGCTGGACCTCAGATGATGGATTAGTGTCCATACTTGTTCTGCTGGACTTCAGATAATGGATTAGGGTCCATACTGGTTCTGCTGGACCTCAGATAATGGATTAGTGTCCATACTGGTTCTGCTGGACCTCACATAATGGATTAGTGTCAATACTGGTTCTGCTGGACCTCAGATACTGGATTAGTGTCCATACTGGTTCTGCTGGACCTCAGATGATGGATTAGTGTCCATACTTGTTCTGCTGGACTTCAGATAATGGATTAGGGTCCATACTGGTTCTGCTGGACCTCAGATAATGGATTAGTGTCCATACTGGTTCTGCTGGACCTCAGATAATGGATTAGTGTCAATACTGGTTCTGCTGGACCTCAGATACTGGATTAGTGTCCATACTGGTTCTGCTGGACCTCAGATGATGGGTTAGTGTCCATACTGGTTCTGCTGGACCTCAGATAATGGATTAGTGTCCATACTGGTTCTGCTGGACCTCAGATAATGGATTAGTGTCCATACTGGTTCTGCTGGACCTCAGATACTGGATTAGTGTCCATTCTGGTTCTGCTGGACCTCAGATGATGGGTTATTGTCCATACCGGTTCTGCTGGACCTCAGATAATGGATTAGTCTCCATACTGGTTCTGCTGGACCTCAGATAATGGGTTAGTGTCCATACTGGTTCTGCTGGACGCCAGATGATGGGTTAGTGTTCATACCGGTTCTGCTGGACCTCAGATAATGGATTAGATTCCATACCGGTTCTGCTGGACCTCAGATAATGGGTTAGTGTCCATACTGGTTCTGCTGGACCTCAGATGATGGGTTAGTGTCCATACTGGTTCTGCTGGACCTCAGATAATGGATTAGTGTCCATACTGGTTCTGCTGGACCTCAGATAATGGGTTAGTGTCCATACTGGTTCTGCTGGACCTCAGATGATGGGTTATTGTCCATACCGGTTCTGCTGGACCTCAGATAATGGATTAGTGTCCATACCGGTTCTGCTGGACCTCAGATAATGGATTAGTGTCCATACTGGTTCTGCTGGACGTCAGATGATGGGTTAGTGTCCATACTGGTTCTGCTGGACGCCAGATGATGGGTTAGTGTTCATACCGGTTCTGCTGGACCTCAGATAATGGATTAGATTCCATACCGGTTCTGCTGGACCTCAGATAATGGGTTAGTGTCCATACTGGTTCTGCTGGACCTCAGATGATGGATTAGTGTCCATACTGGTTCTGCTGGACCTCAGCGCTGCTTTTGATACTATAGATCACAGCATTTTACTGCCGAGGCTAGAGTATGTTGTTGGGATTAAAGGGACAGCTCTAGATTGGTTTAAATCAGATCTGTCTGATAGATTCCAGTTTGTTCATGTTCATGAGGTTTCTTCCGTACAGACAAGGGTCTGCTATGGTGTCCCGCAGGGTTCAGTTCTAGGACCAATCTTGTTCAGTTTATACATGCAGCCCTTGGGAAGTTTTATCCGGAACCACAGCATTAATGTTCATTGTTATGCTGATGATACACAGCTGTATCTGTCTATGAAGATGAAACAGAACCATTAGACAAACTTCAGGTGTCTTCAGGACATCAAGGACTGGATGTCCAGAAATTTTTTGCTCCTAAATTCTGATGAAACAGAAGTTGTTGTTTGTGGTCCAAACACCAGGAAGGGATTAGATGGTGTTGCGATGGCCTCCAGTAAAACTGTGTGAAACCTTGGCGTTATATTGATCAGGATTTGTCATTTAAACAGCAGATTAATCAGGTTTGTAAAACTGTGTTTTTCCACCTCCGTAATATCACAAACATCAGGAACATCCTCTCGCAGAGTGATGCCGAAAAACTAATTCATGCGTTCGTATCTTCTAGACTAGATTACTGTAACGTGTTGTTGGCTGGATGTCCAAGTAATTCTCTGAAGATTCTCCAGCTGATCCAAAATGCAGCAGCGCGAGTGCTGACAGGAACCAACAAGAGAGACCACGTCTCTCCAGTTTTAGCTTCCCTCCATCGGCTCCCCGGAAAACTCAGAATCCAATTCAACATGTTTGTGTATAATGTCCAAAATGGTCAATCGCTGCGATATTTGCAAGACCTGATAGTGCCTTATGTTCCTAATAGAGTTCTGTGTTCTTAGCGTGCAGGTTCAATCATAGTTCCTAGAAGATCCAAATGTAGATTTGGAGGATGGGTCTTCTGCTATCAGGAACCCTCACTATGGAACCAACTTCCAGGTTGGGTGAAGGAGTTTAGGATAAAACCAAACTTAAAACATTTTTGTTTAATAAAGCATTTGTTTTTCCTTTCCATTCTTGTCAGTATATATCTCACGATACACACTACAATTCTGCCTCTGCTTTTAACCCATCACTAGGTTCACTAGGAGCAGTGGGCCCAGAGCAATTGGGAGTTAAGGGCCTTGCTCAGGGGCCCCCAGTGATTTACCATTTAGGGCAGCCCTGGGCTTGAACCTGGGTCCTCCACGCCCAAGCCCACCACTGTAACCACGGATAACGTTCAAAGGGCCTTGCTCAGGGGGAGGGATAACGGGCGATAGCTTGCTGGAAGTAGGATCTTTTCCAGGATTTAATATCATTGCTGTATTCCTTTCTATAGAGCGCTTAGATTTTTTCTTAATTTTTGCTAGCAATCTTATAATCATGGGTGCTAGAATATTCCAAAAGTGTTTATAAAATTCTGCCGGGACCCAGTAATTTGTTGTTAGGCATGAGTTGGAGAGCTTTATGGAGCTCTGTTGGAGTTAGTGGTTTAACAGGTTCTCCTTTCTAGAAAAGGTAATGAATTTATCATTGATTTCTTTGGGTTCTTTGGGTTTGGATCTGTCTGACGCACATTGTGCAACATAAAAAACTTTGCTTCAGGCCTCTTGGTTAAGGATATTTATTTACTCTTTCCTTGAAAAAATGCATTTCCTCTTTTATAGTTATTAAACTGGGTTGATTTGTAGTTGGCAAAATATTGGCACCTACCACCCTTCTCTGCAACAAGCACAAAAAACAAAACCAACAGCACACACACCAGCTTCCCAGGTAGATCCAGGTGATTTTCATCAGCAATCACTCAGCCCCAGTGACACACTCAGACCACACCCACCTGTTGCATCAGTGGCAGAGCAAGACATCCATGCTCCTACATCTCCTGTTAACATCTGTGGAGATTGTGGATTTTTCCTTGTTTTCCTTGATCTGACTGGCCAGATATTTGCCAGATTTATTGCTGAATTCAAATTGTTCATGTCTGAGTCTTTGGATGAGGAATCTACTGTTTTTATTCAGGTATTCATTCAACTGCAGTTTATATTTTTGCAGATCAGTCTGATTTTCAGGAGTTGGGTAATTAGCATTATTAATTTCTAACTCTTTAATCTTCTTTTCCAGGTTTCTTTGTTCTTAATCTTCCTTCTTTTTCTTATGGGAGGAATATGAAATGATCCATCCTCTCAGCACAGCTTTGCCTGTTTCCCAAAGGAGTGATGGGGATATTTCTGGTGAATCATTTATTTTAAGGAAGGATGTCCAGTTTCTCTTAATGTAGTCGTCAAAGTCGGGATCTTCAAGCAGCGATGTGTTAAATCGCCACCTGTTGCTGGTTTTAATAGGTGTACTTTTAGTCCAGGTTGGAGTGATCGGAGCATGATCACTAATAATAATAGGATGTATTTCAATATTACTCACTTTGGAAATAAGAGAATTACTAATAAGATAATAGTCGATTCGTGAGTAAGATTGATGGACTTGTGAGAAGTAAGAGAATTCTTTATCGTTAGGGTGTTTCAGCCTCCAACCATCTCCAAGACCATAGTCTACCATGAACTGTTTGATTGTTTCTGAAGATTGGTAGTTATATGTTTTACTACAGTTGTTAGATTTATCTAGTGCCGGATTAAAATCACCACCTATGATTATTGGTGAGTCGGAGAAATTAGAAATCGCTGTAAAGAAAGAATGAAAAAACGATGAGTCGTCTTTATTTGGGCCATAAATACTGGCTATTGTTATTGGATTGTTGTCAATTGTAATATTAATAATTAATAATCTACCATCAGGATCTGCAACTGTGTCATTGTGAGTAAAGAAAATTTTTTTGTGAATTAAAATTGCTACTCCTCTTTGCCTTGAATTAAAATCAGCAGTATATATGTGATTAAACTGTGAAGTCATTAATTTCTGTAAGTCTGATTTTGAAGTATGTGTTTCTTGTAACAGACATATGTCAGCCTGCAATTTATTTACATAATCAAATATTTTTGTTCTTTTTACATGTGACTTAATTGCTCAGATGTTCCAGCTTACAAACTTAATTAAGCTCATAATGTTGGTGTTTTATTGTCTGATTCCTGTCTGAATCTTGGAGCTGCATGGAAAAGCCTGAGAATCTGCTTGTGTGAACATTTAGTCAAATCTTTAGTGCAGGGTCCCTGCCTTTGGCCACCACACAGGTCGCATTACATTCAACTTCTATGGCCCCTCCTGCAGGTGGTGAGTTTATGGGAAGGGGGACCCATGTTTCCTTTTCAGGCTGTGCCTGGCCAGGCCCCATGGGTACAGGCCCAGACACAAGGCACTCACCATTAAGCTCCAGCTCCAGAAGTGGCCTCCGGTTACCTGCAAGGCAAGGGTGAACAGTGATCCATGTTTTTGTTCTTCATATGGGGGTCTTTCGAGCCTCATGCACCAGTAAGCCATCTTCTGTATTGGATATACAGCACTCTTTATCCAGCCGCCGTGACACACCCTCCATCTTGGAGATCTTGTCAAATTTACTAGAAAGTGACATCATCTATGATCTCTGCTACCTTTACTGTCAGATCTTTTGAAGTGCAACTAAGTTTTCATGTGTATTAGCCGAAGTGGGGGTATTCCCACATGTAATGACGAACCTCCATGCAGGTAAGGTGTCTGTGATGCTCCCCCTGACGGGCTGAACTCCCAACTTCAAATGAATTTCAGACCCATTCCTTTGTACAAGTGAGGACACCATGCAGATTCAGGTCATTTAACTGAGTTAAATTCAATTTTATGTAAACTCCCCAAGTTGGAGAAAAACCTTAAGCCAAACAGGGGCAAGGAAAGGTCATGAGCATTAGCCTCTGCTGTGTCGCCATCCTTGAAGGTACCCTCATTGTTGGCGTGGCAGGTAGTATTTCACTGTGGCCTTTTTTTTATGCCACCATACCAGTCAAGGAACTTTTCCATGATCATTCTTGTCAGTATGGACATCGTGCACACACTGTATGTACGCTGCACACCGAAACTGGACCTCTGCTTTTAACCCATCAACTAGTTTCACTAGTGAGCAGTGGGCTGCTAGAACCAGCGCCCGGGGAGCAATTGGGAGTTAAGGGCCTTGCTCAGGGGCCCCCAGTGATTTACCATTGTGGGCGGCCCTGGGCTTGAACCTCCACGCCCAACCCCACTACTGTAACCACTAGGCCACCACTCCACATTTACAAGGCTGTATGCAAAAGGGAGTTGATATTCAACATCTATGTTAAAATGTCCAACTTTAGAGCAGAAATAAACATATTTACAGTCTGGTACATAAAGACCATTTGTGTTTCAATCGTTTGATTTCACATCCATAACAAACTTAACAGACACTTGTTGACATTTTTAACACATCACTGGAGACCTACAATGTGCCAGTCTGCTTTAAGTCTTCAGCCATTGTCCCAGTCCCTAAGAAGGTGAGGATCACAGAACTGAATGACTACAGACCATCAAGTGATCCTCAACTGATAATTTCTGACCAACTGTCTTGAGAGACATTGACTGATCAAACACAAACACCCTGGTTTCTGAGGCTGGACTGGACAGAAGAACTCAGAGAACCCAGGTAGATTTTGAAGATATTTGAAAAAAGTTATTGTCTAGCCAGTTCTTGATTGTTTCCCAATATTCTAAGAATATTGATTAACAAGTGAAACTCTGAATCATTCAAATAATCATTAGCATAAAAATGACAGAATACATTCCTAAAACAACAAATAACCTAGCCAAGTGGAGTTAAATGCAACAAAACATTGGACCCAAAACTGAGCCTTGTGGGACGCCATATGACAAAGCAGATATTTCAGACAAAAAATACTGTTGAGAACATCTTTGAAAGTTAAGTTAAAGTTTTGAAAGTTCTGCCAGTGAGATAAGAATGAAACCACTGGACTGACACAGAAAATCCTATTTTAGTTTTGAGCTGGTTTATCAAAACTCTACGATAAACAGTATCAACGGCAGATGTGAGATCAAGTAAAACTAAAACTTGATATTGGCCAGAGTCCACAGCTTTACTGTACCTTTCTGATTCCGATTCTGAACTCTGAGGGGGAGGATTTTTTTTCGTACCACGTCAGGATTGACAGACATATGATTGATTGACAGTCGGCTCAGCCAATAGCTACCATCCCTTCCTCAAAAATCATTGTTTTTATAGGTTGAGCCTCAGTTACTGCAACTATATAATGCCATACTAAATGGAGCTCTGATACCATGATTCACCATAGCAATGCATAGTAAGCAGAAGTGATCTTCCTATTTTAGTTCTCCAGAAATTGACATATATCATATAATGAATATAAGCATATATTCAGATAAAAATGCAGCACAGCTGCGAAGGAAAGAGTGGTGACATGGGAGAAAACTGCAGGGTGAGGGAACGTAGACAAAAGTTTAAATGACAAATGATGGGATGTAGATGTATATCGTACTTAATATTCACTGTCATGTTGGTGCAATTTTGGAGGTGAAAAAAGAATGTGGGAGCAGAAAGTATTAAAATATTTCAGACAGGTAACTAAAATACAACATGCTTGGTTGTATTCACTATGAAAAAAAACATTTAAGAGGAATGGAAAAAATTATAAGTTAAACTAATTCAAGGAGTCAAAATGGGAAATAAGAGTGCAGTCATCCAGTCACACTGATATCAGAGATATTTATTTACTCACACAAGTGGGAGAAAAGTGTCTACTGGAAAACAAGAAAAAAAAAACGGAACGTATATTTGTGTGTTTAAAGATGTATTTAGTATGAAGTAGACAAGAAGTGGACATACTGTGGGTGACATTTGTGATGCATGGTAGGATAAGATCATGTAGACCAACTGTGACCAAAAAATAAATTGAAAAAACCTCCCACTCTTGAAAACACATCAGGTCTCACAAGTACAAGTCATGAGTGATTTGACAGCATTACAATGTATTCAAATCATAAAAAACCTTCCTGACGTAAATGCAACCTATAATCTCTAAAATGTTCGTTATGATCGATTGTCTCATTAAATCCAACTCGTTTCAGCTTTGTGAAGGGGAAGAGTGAAAGAGTAACTCGGGTTTTGTTGAAATAAAACTCTGCTCTTGACCAGGTTTACCTCACAGACTCAGTTACCATGGTAACATGTGACTTACCTCGCTTCTGAAACCGGTTCAACTGAGCCCTCTTGGCAGGGGTGAAGTTACTCACTTTGTGAAACGTTTACCTTAGTTCAGGCTCAATATACTAGGAGTTTCCACACAACCAGTCTTTTGAAACAGACCGTACGCGTGTTTTTGTCCTGTAATAGCAGATTCATTTGATAAACAATAAACAGTTCGTTTGTTTGTCATCGTAGGTGGTAGAAATAAAGTTAGTACAAAAAGCCAATATGAAGTGTTTACAGACCAATTGTTATTTTCATTATTTCCCAGTGACTGTTAAACACAGGAGAGGCGTCCTATTAATAACTGTCAGAAACGATCATATCTGATATTAAACAGCTAATTATTGCATATTTTTAACGGAGCAGCGGCGTGGTTCTTCCCGTCCGGAAGGACGCTTTAGGAGGCTTCCTACAAGCCCGAGCAGGACTGAACGCATCAGCAGAGACTTTCTGTCGCGTCTTTAAGGACGGTAAACGTGTCGGTCCTCCGTCCGCTCAGCCGTGCTCTCCGTGGACCATCGAGGCCTCCGTGGAACCCCGAGGCCTCCGTCCGTGGACATCCCATCCTTCCCGTGCGGTGGGTGCTGAAACTAGGCCGCTTCTGCTGGAAGAAGCGGGATCAGTAGAACCAGGATCACGGCCCGCTGACGGGTCGGTGTAACGGAAGGTCCGGTGTGTGTAAATAGCAGCGGATGGTCACTTCTGTTCCTGTTTTCTTCGCGTTTTTCGGGCTTTAGCCTCGAGTCCTCTCGGTGTGCAATTAATATATCGTTTACTCTGTTTCCCATATTTTGTGTTCTCGTTATCGTAGTACTTATCCTTTTGTCTGGGCGTTTTGTGATCTTTTGTACCGGGTTATCTTTTCCACTGGTTTGTCTTTGTACCGGTTCGTCCCGGTTTGGTCATGCGTTGTACCGGTTTGGTCATGCGTTGTACCGGTTTAGTACCGGTTTGGTCATGCGTTGTACCGGTTTGGTCATGCGTTGTACCGGTTTAGTACCGGTTTGGTCATGCGTTGTACCGGTTTGGTCATGCGTTGTACCGGTTTAGTACCGGTTTGGTCATGCGTTGTACCGGTTTGGTCCCGGTTTGGTCCCGGTTTGGTCATGCGTTGTACCGGTTTGGTCCCGGTTTGGTCATGCGTTGTACCGGTTTGGTCATGCGTTGTACCGGTTTAGTACCGGTTTGGTACCGGTTTGGTCATGCGTTGTACCGGTTTGGTCATGCGTTGTACCGGTTTGGTCATGCGTTGTACCGGTTTGGTCCCGGTTTGGTCATGCGTTGTACCGGTTTGGTCCCGGTTTGGTCATGCGTTGTACCGGTTTGGTCCCGGTTTGGTCATGCGTTGTACCGGTTTGGTCATGCGTTGTACCGGTTTGGTCATGCGTTGTACCGGTTTGGTCCCGGTTTGGTCATGCGTTGTACCGGTTTGGTCATGCGTTGTGCCGGTTTGGTCATGCGTTGTGCCGGTTTGGTGCCAGTTTGGTCATGCGTTGTGCCGGTTTGGTCGTGCGTTGTGCCGGTTTGGTCCCGGTTTGGTCATGCGTTGTGCCGGTTTGGTCATGCGTTGTGCCGGTTTGGTCATGCGTTGTCCCGGTTTGGTCATGCGTTGTGCCGGTTTGGTCATGCGTTGTGCCGGTTTGGTCATGCGTTGTCCCGGTTTGGTGCCGGTTTGGTCATGCGTTGTGCCGGTTTGGTGCCGGTTTGGTCATGCGTTGTGCCGCTTAGGTGCCGGTTTGGTCATGCGTTGTGCCGGTTTGGTCATGCGTTGTGCCGGTTAGGTGCCAGTTTGGTCATGCGTTGTGCCGGTTAGGTGCCAGTTTGGTCATGCGTTGTGCCGGTTTGGTGCCGGTTTGGTCATGCGTTGTACTGGTTTGGTCATGCGTTGTCCCGGTTTGGTCATGCGTTGTCCCGGTTTGGTCATGCGTTGTACCGGTTTAGTACCGGTTTGGTCATGCGTTGTACCGGTTTGGTGCCGGTTTGGTCATGCGTTGTGCCGGTTTGGTCATGCGTTGTACCGGTTTAGTACCGGTTTGGTCATGCGTTGTACCGGTTTAGTGCCGGTTTGGTCATGCGTTGTGCCGGTTTGGTGCCGGTATGGTCATGCGTTGTGCCGGTTTGGTCATGCGTTGTCCCGGTTTGGTCATGCGTTGTCCTGGTTTGGTGCCGGTTTGGTCATGCGTTGTCCCGGTTTGGTCATGCGTTGTCCTGGTTTGGTCCCGGTTTGGTCATGCGATGTCCCGGTTTGGTCATGCGTTGTACCGGTTTGGTCATGCGTTGTACCGGTTTGGTCCCGGTTTGGTCATGCGTTGTACTGGTTTGGTCCCGGTTTGGTCATGCGTTGCACCGGTTTGGTCCCGGTTTGGTCATGCGTTGTACCGGTTTGGTCCCGGTTTGGTCATGCGTTGCACCGGTTTGGTCGCGGTTTGGTCATGCGTTGTGCCGGTTTGGTCATGCGTTGTGCCGGTTTGGTCATGCGTTGTCCCGGTTTGGTGCCGGTTTGGTCATGCGTTGTGCCGGTTTGGTCATGCGTTGTCCCGGTTTGGTGCCGGTTTGGTCATGTGTTGTGCCGGTTTGGTGCCGGTTTGGTCATGCGTTGTGCCGCTTAGGTGCCGGTTTGGTCATGCGTTGTGCCGGTTTGGTCATGCGTTGTGCCGGTTAGGTGCCAGTTTGGTCATGCGTTGTGCCGGTTTGGTGCCGGTTTGGTCATGCGTTGTGCTGGTTTGGTCATGCGTTGTCCCGGTTTGGTCATGCGTTGTCCCGGTTTGGTCATGCGTTGTACCGGTTTAGTACCGGTTTGGTCATGCGTTGTACCGGTTTGGTGCCGGTTTGGTCATGCGTTGTGCCGGTTTGGTCATGCGTTGTGCCGGTTTGGTCATGCGTTGTGCCGGTTTGGTCATGCGTTGTACCGGTTTAGTACCGGTTTGGTCATGCGTTGTACCGGTTTAGTGCCGGTTTGGTCATGCGTTGTGCCGGTTTGGTGCCGGTATGGTCATGCGTTGTGCCGGTTTGGTGCCGGTATGGTCATGCGTTGTGCCGGTTTGGTGCCGGTTTGGTCATGCGTTGTCCCGGTTTGGTCATGCGTTGTCCTGGTTTGGTGCCGGTTTGGTCATGCGTTGTCCCGGTTTGGTCATGCGTTGTCCTGGTTTGGTCCCGGTTTGGTCATGCGATGTCCCGGTTTGGTCATGCGTTGTACCGGTTTGGTCATGCGTTGTACCGGTTTGGTCCCGGTTTGGTCATGCGTTGTACCGGTTTGGTCCCGGTTCTGTCATGCGTTGCACCGGTTTGGTCGCGGTTTGGTCATGCGTTGTACCGGTTTAGTACCGGTTTGGTCATGCGTTGTACCGGTTTAGTACCGGTTTGGTCATGCGTTGTGCCGGTTTGGTGCCGGTTTGGTCATGCGTTGTGCCGGTTTGGTGCCGGTTTGGTCATGCGTTGTGCCGGTTTGGTCATGCGTTGTGCCGGTTTGGTGCCGGTTTGGTCATGCGTTGTCCCGGTTTGGTCATGCGTTGTGCCGGTTTGGTGCCGGTTTGGTCATGCGTTGTCCCGGTTTGGTCATGCGTTGTCCTGGTTTGGTCCTGGTTTGGTCATGCGTTGTACCGGTTTGGACATGCGTTGTACCGGTTTGGTCATGCGTTGTACCGGTTTGGTCCCGGTTTGGTCATGCGTTGTGCCGGTTTGGTCATGCGTTGTGCCGGTTTGGTGCCGGTTTGGTCATGCGTTGTCCCGGTTTGGTCATGCGTTGTCCTGGTTTGGTCCCGGTTTGGTCATGCGTTGTCCCGGTTTGGTCATGCGTTGTCCCGGTTTGGTCATGCGTTGTCCTGGTTTGGTCCTGGTTTGGTCATGCGATGTCCCGGTTTGGACATGCGTTGTACCGGTTTGGTCATGTGTTGTACCGGTTTGGTCCCGGTTTGGTCATGTGTTGTACCGGTTTGGTCCCGGTTTGGTCATGCGTTGTACCGGTTTGGTCATGCGTTGTACCGGTTTAGTGCCGGTTTGGTCGTGCGTTGTGCCGGTTTGGTCGTGCGTTGTGCCGGTTTGGTCGTGCGTTGTCCTGGTTTGGTCGTGCGTTGTCCCGGTTTGGTCCCGGTTTGGTCGTGCGTTGTGCCGGTTTGGTCGTGCGTTGTGCCGGTTTGGTCGTGTGTTGTGCCGGTTTGGTCGTGCGTTGTCCCGGTTTGGTCGTGCGTTGTCCCGGTTTGGTCGTGCGTTGTCCCGGTTTGGTCGTGCGTTGTCCCGGTTTGGTCGTGCGTTGTGCCGGTTTGGTGCCGGTTTGGTCGTGCGTTGTCCCGGTTTGGTCATGCGTTGTACCGGTTTGGTCATGCGTTGTACCGGCTTAGTACCGGTTTGGTCATGTGTTGTCCCGGTTTGGTCGTGCGTTTTCCCGGTTTGGTCGTGCGTTGTCCCGGTTTGGTCGTGCGTTGTGCCGGTTTGGTCCCGGTTTGGTCGTGCGTTGTCCCGGTTTGGTCCCGGTTTGGTCGTGCGTTGTCCCGGTTTGGTCCCGGTTTGGTCGTGCGTTGTGCCGGTTTGGTCGTGCGTTGTGCCGGTTTGGTCGTGCGTTGTGCCGGTTTGGTCGTGCGTTGTGCCGGTTTGGTCGTACGTTGTGCCGGTTTGGTCGTGCGTTGTGCCGGTTTGGTCGTGCGTTGTCCCGGTTTGGTCGTGCGTTGTGCCGGTTTGGTCCCGGTTTGGTCGTGCGTTGTCCCGGTTTGGTCCCGGTTTGGTCGTGCGTTGTACCGGTTTGGTCATGCGTTGTACCGGTTTAGTACCGGTTTGGTCATGGGTTGTACCGGTTTGGTCATGCGTTGTACCGGTTTGGTCATGCGTTGTACCGGTTTGGTCATGTGTTGTACCGATTTAGTGCCGGTTTGGTCGTGCGTTGTGCCGGTTTGGTCGTGCGTTGTGCCGGTTTGGTCGTGCGTTGTCCTGGTTTGGTCGTGCGTTGTCCCGGTTTGGTCCCGGTTTGGTCGTGCGTTGTGCCGGTTTGGTCGTGCGTTGTGCCGGTTTGGTCGTGCGTTGTGCCGGTTTGGTCGTGCGTTGTGCCGGTTTGGTCGTGCGTTGTGCCGGTTTGGTCGTGCGTTGTACCGGTTTAGTACCGGTTTGGTCATGCGTTGTCCCGGTTTGGTCGTGCGTTGTCCCGGTTTGGTCGTGCGTTGTGCCGGTTTGGTCCCGGTTTGGTCGTGCGTTTTCCCGGTTTGGTCCCGGTTTGGTCGTGCGTTGTACCGGTTTGGTCATGCGTTGTACCGGTTTAGTACCGGTTTGGTCATGCGTTGTCCCGGTTTGGTCATGCGTTGTACCGGTTTGGTCATGCGTTGTACCGGTTTAGTACCGGTTTGGTCATGCATTGTCCCGGTTTGGTCGTGCGTTGTCCCGGTTTGGTCGTGCGTTGTCCCGGTTTGGTCGTGCGTTGTGCCGGTTTGGTCCCGGTTTGGTCGTGCGTTGTCCCGGTTTGGTCCCGGTTTGGTCGTGCGTTGTGCCGGTTTGATCGTGCGTTGTGCCGGTTTGGTCGTGCGTTGTGCCGGTTTGGTGCCGGTTTGGTCGTGCGTTGTCCCGGTTTGGTGCCGGTTTGGACATGCGTTGTACCGGTTTGGTCATGTGTTGTACCGGTTTGGTCCCGGTTTGGTCATGCGTTGTACCGGTTTAGTACCGGTTTGGTCATGGGTTGTACCGGTTTGGTCATGCGTTGTACCGGTTTGGTCATGCGTTGTACCGGTTTAGTGCCGGTTTGGTCGTGCGTTGTGCCGGTTTGGTCGTGCGTTGTGCCGGTTTGGTCGTGCGTTGTCCTGGTTTGGTCGTGCGTTGTCCCGGTTTGGTGCCGGTTTGGTCGTGCGTTGTGCCGGTTTGGTGCCGGTTTGGTCCCGGTTTGGTCGTGCGTTGTGCCCGTTTGGTGCCGGTTTGGTCGTGCGTTGTCCCGGTTTGGTCCCGGTTTGGTCCCGGTTTGGTCGTGCGTTGTGCCGGTTTGATCGTGCGTTGTGCCGGTTTGGTGCCGGTTTGGTCGTGCGTTGTGCCGGTTTGGTGCCGGTTTGGTCGTGCGTTGTGCCGGTTTGGTGCCGGTTTGGTCGTGCGTTGTCCCGGTTTGGTCATGCGTTGTACCGGTTTGGTCATGCGTTGTACCGGATTAGTACCGGTTTGGTCATGCGTTGTCCCGGTTTGGTCGTGCGTTGTCCCGGTTTGGTCGTGCGATGTCCCGGTTTGGTCGTGCGTTGTGCCGGTTTGGTCCCGGTTTGGTCGTGCGTTGTCCCGGTTTGGTCCCGGTTTGGTCGTGCGTTGTCCCGGTTTGGTCCCGGTTTGGTCGTGCGTTGTGCTGGTTTGATCGTGCGTTGTGCCGGTTTGGTGCTGGTTTGGTCGTGCGTTGTGCCGGTTTGGTGCCGGTTTGGTCGTGCGTTGTGCCGGTTTGGTGCCGGTTTGGTCGTGCGTTGTGCCGGTTTGGTGCCGGTTTGGTCGTGCGTTGTGCCGGTTTGATCGTGCGTTGTGCCGGTTTGGTGCCGGTTTGGTCGTGCGTTGTGCCGGTTTGGTGCCGGTTTGGTCGTGCGTTGTGCCGGTTTGGTGCCGGTTTGGTCGTGCGTTGTCCCGGTTTGGTCCCGGTTTGGTCGTGCGTTGTGCCGGTTTGATCGTGCGTTGTGCCGGTTTGGTGCCGGTTTGATCGTGCGTTGTGCCGGTTTGGTGCCGGTTTGGTCGTGCGTTGTGCCGGTTTGGTGCCGGTTTGGTCGTGCGTTGTGCCGGTTTGGTGCCGGTTTGGTCGTGCGTTGTGCCGGTTTGGTGCCGGTTTGATCGTGCGTTGTGCCGGTTTGGTGCCGGTTTGGTCGTGCGTTGTGCCGGTTTGGTGCCGGTTTGGTCGTGCGTTGTGCCGGTTTGGTGCCGGTTTGGTCGTGCGTTGTCCCGGTTTGGTCCCGGTTTGGTCATGCGTTGTACCGGTATTGTGTGATTTTGTATCATTCTCTTTAGTATAATAATTTTTGATATTTTTTACCTTATTGATCCAGATCTGAACTGAAACTTCTTGTCTAATACTTTGTCTGTTCTCCCCACAGATGATGAAAGTGGTGTGAATAGATTCCTGGCATCTGTACCTGAACCGTCTGCTTCCTGCCCCTCACAAGGCTGTGAAACATGGTAGATGCAGCTCAGTGATAAAGTCTAATAGGAAACAACATTTTTTTCTGAACTTTTGTGACAAAACTGCTATGTTAGAATTAGAAATGTTAAGGAGAAGTTGGAAAAGCCAGTAAAGTTGAAGAACTGAGTGCTTGTGTTGAGGATTTCCGAGGTTTGGCATCCCCTGAAGTGCCCCCTTCCCAGGATGACTAGCTTGTTCAGGCGCAACAGCAGCGGAAACGGAAGTGGAGGTGGGGCCGGAAATGGCCAGGGTCAGCTCAACAACAGCAGGCCCAACCGGCAGGTCAGGCGCCTGGAGTTCAACCAGGCCATGGAGGACTTCAAGACCATGTTCCCTTCCATGGACTACGAGGTGATTGAGTGTGTGCTGCGCTCCAATAACGGAGCTGTGGACGCCACCATCGACCAGCTGCTGCAGATGAGTGTTGACGGGGAGGGGTCGGATGACAGCTCCGACTCTGATGACAGCATCCCAGCAGAGGTCAGTGGGACCCAGTTCCCGTCCCCCACAGCAGTGGGGGCTAGGTGTAATGATCAGTCAGTGGTAACCGTGTCAACCAGAGCCTACATTTTGATTTGATGATTCCCGATTATTATCTTCAGTCTTAATAATTTGCACATGTGAGTTTCTGTTGCTTTCAGAAACTTGGCTAAGCAGTAGGCTTGGCCCTGACTGGTCCAAATGTTACATACCTGTAGCCAGAATGGAGATCAGAATTTTTACCATAGCTGTGTTTCTATCTAGATTCTGGAGCGAACTCTGGAACCGGACAGTTCAGATGAAGAACCACCACCTGTTTATTCTCCACCCACGTATGACATGCACATCTACGACAGGAAGTATTCAGAGGCGCCGCCAACACCCCCTCCACGGTAAGGTTTGGGGACTTGGTGGAGTAGTTGAAGAGGGTGGGGGTGCCCATCGGAGGAGACTACAAGTATTTCCATCAGCATGTTAGTCACATGATGCTCAGCTGATCAAGCCTGACATAATAATGAGAACATTTGTCCAACTCCTTATCAGAGAAGACATCACATCTTCACTGCAGACCTCAAACCAGTCTTGAGCACTTTTTTAAATAACTGGATACTGTCAACATCAACCATAGAGCTGTAAAATGATCCTTTTTAAAATCAGCTGTGTAGTCTTATAAATGCAGTCATGTGATTGAACAAAATCCAGTGTAAAGTCCTAACAGCGGCTCTAAACAGTCACTTCCTTCACAAAAATATACGTCGTCTGTTTTTTTAGAACTAATAGATGAACTCAGAACTAGATTAACACAGAAACATCAATTCTATTTTATTTATTTGTATTTACAATACAAGTTGTTTCTAACAACTTTCCAGAGACCCAGAACATGACCCCGATCAATTATTACATAAACAACGGCAGGTTAAAACTCCCCTTTAAGAGGGAAGAAACCTGGATCGGGACCTGGATCATAAGGGGGAAGAAACCTGGACCGGGACCCGGATCATAAGGGGGAAGAAACCTGGATCGGGACCCGGATCATAAGGGGAAAGAAACCTGGACCGGGACCCGGATCATAAGGGGAAAGAAACCTGGACCGGGACCCGGATCATAAGGGGGAAGAAACCTGGACCGGGACCCGGATCATAAGGGGGAAGAAACCTGGATCGGGACCCGGATCATAAGGGGAAAGAAACCTGGACCGGGACCCGGATCATAAGGGGAAAGAAACCTGGACCGGGACCCGGATCATAAGGGGAAAGAAACCTGGACCGGGACCCGGATCATAAGGGGGAAGAAACCTGGACCGGGACCCGGATCATAAGGGGGAAGAAACCTGGATCGGGACCCGGATCATAAGGGGGAAGAAACCTGGATCGGGACCCGGATAATAAGGGGGAAGAAACCTGGATCGGGACCCGGATCATAAGGGGAAAGAAACCTGGACCGGGACCCGGATCATAAGGGGAAAGAAACCTGGACCGGGACCCGGATCATAAGGGGGAAGAAACCTGGACCGGGACCCGGATCATAAGGGGGAAGAAACCTGGACCGGGACCCGGATCATAAGGGGGAAGAAACCTGGACCGGGACCCGGATCATAAGGGGGAAGAAACCTGGATCGGGACCCGGATCATAAGGGGGAAGAAACCTGGATCGGGACCCGGATCATAAGGGGGAAGAAACCTGGATCGGGACCCGGATCATAAGGGGAAAGAAACCTGGACCGGGACCCGGATCATAAGGGGGAAGAAACCTGGACCGGGACCCGGATCATAAGGGGGAAGAAACCTGGACCGGGACCCGGATCATAAGGGGGAAGAAACCTGGACCGGGACCCGGATCATAAGGGGGAAGAAACCTGGACCGGGACCCGGATCATGTTGGGGTCCCCCTTCAGCAGGTCTACAGCAGCAGATCCAGGATGAAGCTGTGTTGAAGACCAGCTGCTCCAGTCTGGTCCTGCAGCTGCAGCTGTGACTACTGGTCCTGACACACTAAAGTTTACACCAACTAGATGTTTTACTGAACACAAACGTTGGAAGTTTGGTTCTAAAGGTGGAGGTGGTGTCAGCCTCCTTCACCCAAACTGGAAGTTGGTTCCATAGTGATGGTTCCTGACAGCAGAAGACCGTCCTCCAGATCTACATCTGGATCTTCTAGGAACTACGAGTAAACCTGCACCCTGAGAACGGAGAACTCTGCTAGGAACATGAGGAACCATCAGGTCTTGGAGAAAACCAGGAGGTTTGTTGTTTAGGGGGTCATGTTCTGGGTCTCTGAATAGCGCAGAGACAGTTTCAATTGTCATATAGACGCTGTATAAATAAAATTAAGCTGGATTTTATAGATACATCATACTTGTCCTTCTGTCCTCATTCGTCACATACGTCATGTTTCGGACAGACATTAATTAGTCGTTTCAGATGGACACTAATTAGCTGCTGATGCATCCTCTTACAGTTTGGCCTCTTTCAGGTTTGAAGCCCAAGCATCTGAAGGTGGCCAGCAGGCGAGAACTTACCGGAACTGGAACCCTCCTCTGCTGGGAAATCTGCCCGATGATTTTCTGAGGATCTTGCCACAGCAGCTAGACAGCATCAAGGTACAGATGTGCTTGTAGCTGGTTCCTCACATTTGATCTTTTCCATTTCTATTATTACTAATAACGCATCCGGATCGTCGTTCATTAGGTGGATATTCCTTCATTGGGGTGGTATTCAGAGTCAGAATCAGGTTTGTGCAAACAAATTAGGAATTTTATTCGAGAGACTTTGTTTCTCAAGGTTCCAAAAATAAATTAAATGAATAAATATAAAAAAGCCACAGCAATCAAACAATATGTACAATATATAAAAGACAGAACTAATATTTACAGCCATGAAGATATTCAACCTCTATGACTACTGAAAGTTGAGTAGAGTGATGTCATGAGGGGAGTAACCACCTCTGTGACTGGTTTTGGCGAACTGCTGATGGCGAGCTCCTACTGAACGGGAGAAGTGTGGATGCCAGGTGTGAGGGCTCTGCAGAGATGTTCCTAGCTCATTTCCTGACCCTGGACCTGTACAGGACCTGGAAATTGTGGATTCCAGAATTCTGAAAGACCGGCTGGGTAGAGCATGAAAA
Source organism: Xenentodon cancila (assembly GCA_014839995.1). NCBI lineage: Eukaryota > Metazoa > Chordata > Actinopteri > Beloniformes > Belonidae > Xenentodon > Xenentodon cancila. Next base: position 153,804 of record CM026201.1, read on the forward strand.
GAGAGATGGGTAAGAGAGAATGAAGAACAGAGAGAAGAGACACAGACACACCGTCAAAGGTTCCAAAGACCAGATCCATCAGTATAATTATCTGTTACCTGGAGAACTGAGAGTTTTCTGTCCATCAGACTGGTACCTGGTTAGTTGGTGGACTACAGAGACCACTATCTAAACAGGTGTAGACAGCAGACACTGAGGTGGTCAGAGGTGGGACTGCAGGTCAGGATGTCTGCAGGTCTCCAACAGACGTCTACACAGACAGGTGGAGGTAACACTGGGTGGTCAGAGGTGGGACTGCAGGTCAGGATGTCTGCAGGTCTCCAACAGACGTCTACACAGACAGGTGGAGGTAACACTGGGTGGTCAGAGGTGGGACTGCAGGTCAGGATGTCAGCAGGTCTCCAACAGACGTCTACACAGACAGGTGGAGGTAACACTGGATGGTCAGAGGGGGGACTGCAGGTCAGGATGTCTGCAGGTCTCCAACAGACGTCTACACAGACAGGTGGAGGTAACACTGGGTGGTCAGAGGTGGGACTGCAGGTCAGGATGTCTGCAGGTCTCCAACAGACGTCTACACAGACAGGTGGAGGTAACACTGGGTGGTCAGAGGTGGGACTGCAGGTCAGGATGTCTGCAGGTCTCCAACAGAGACGTCTACACAGACAGGTGGAGGTAACACTGGATGGTCAGAGGTGGGACTGCCGGTCAGGATGTCTGCAGGTCTCCAACAGACGTCTACACAGACAGGTGGAGGTAACACTGGATGGTCAGAGGTGGGACTGCAGGTCAGGATGTCAGCAGGTCTCCAACAGACGTCTACAGAGACAGGTGGAGGTAACACTGGATGGTCAGAGGTGGGACTGCAGGTCAGGATGTCAGCAGGTCTCCAACAGACATCTACAGAGACAGGTGGAGGTAAATATTGATGGTGAGGAGAGGAAGTGATGGGCATATCCTCCTAAAGTCCACTCTCCTCTCCACAGTCTTGAGTGGGTTCAGCTTTAGGTAGTTCTGACTGCAACATTGAATCATCTGTTCCACTTCCTGTCTGTATGCAACCTGGGACCAGAAGGACTCTGAGAAGATGGTCACAGGAACCCGAGGAAACTCTGCAAGGGTGTTTTGAGGCTACAGACTGGGATGTTCTCTGTGAGCCACATGGAGACTATATCAACTTCATCTCCGCCAGAAGCTACTAATAAATCATGGACCACCAGTGAGCTGAGAGAGCTCCTCAACTCCCTCTAGCCTAAGCTGCCACCCAGAGGATATCTCCCAAAGTGACATGACATACTCAATCTACTTCAGTCATAGATCTTGATGCTGCTCCATCGTTGTCTCCTACCACATCAGGAGATGCCAGGCCTCCCTCCACCTCCCCCTTCTGCCTGTCTGTCACTAGCAGTTTAGCAATTTGTCTCTTGCTTAGTTGGGATGGGGTTTAAGATGTCATCATACACCTGCTTCAACGAACCCACAATCATCTGGACAAACCACAGCTCTGTGACAATCATGTTCTTTGATTTCTTTGATTTCTTTGATTGGTCTCTGTTGTGTGTGGGATCTTGCCTGGTGTGGTACATCTAGTTTATTATTCATGGCAGCCCTCTTTGACAGTCGGATCTTTTACCAGAATCTTTACGAAGCCGTTTGTAAGTTGTGCTCCATCGCCTCTCCAAACTAACTAGTTTACAGCACCCGCGTTCCAACAAAACTACACCCGCGTTCCAACAAAACTGCACCCGCGTTCCAACAAAACTGCACCCGCGTTCCAACAAAACTGCACCCGCGTTCCAACAAAACTGCACCCGCGTTCCAACAAAACTGCACCCGCGTTCCAACAAAACTGCACCCGCGTTCCAACAAAACTGCACCCGCGTTCCAACAAAACTGCACCCGCGTTCCAACAAAACTGCACCCGCGTTCCAACAAAACTGCACCCGCGTTCCAACAAAACTACACCCGCGTTCCAACAAAACTGCACCCGCGTTCCAACAAAACTGCACCCGCGTTCCAACAAAACTACACCCGCGTTCCAACAAAACTACACCCGCGTTCCAACAAAACTGCACCCGCGTTCCAACAAAACTGCACCCGCGTTCCAACAAAACTGCACCCGCGTTCCAACAAAACTGCACCCGCGTTCCAACAAAACTGCACCCGCGTTCCAACAAAACTGCACCCGCGTTCCAACAAGACTACACCCGTGTTCTCACTAAGTTACACCACCCATGTTCCAACTTTTGGTGACAGCATCAGAAACTTTTTTTTTTTTTTTTAATTGGCCATGCTTACATGTTCCAGTGAATCTGACACATGATCTCTGATTTTTTTTCTCTGCAGAGCTGCCAGAGCAGTCCTTCTCAGCCTTCATCATCCTCTTCCTCCTCAGTCTCCTCCATTAGTCAATGGACAGCTGATTCTGGTTCTGGAGGTGCAGGGACCAGTGGAGGTCTGGCTGTATCGGCGGCAGTCACTGGGCAGGATGATAAACTGAAGCAGTATCTAGAGGATGAGCGAATTGCCCTGTTTCTTCAGAATGAGGAGTTCATGAAGGAGCTGCAGAGGAACCGAGACTTCCTTTTGGCCCTGGAGAGAGGTACGAGTCCAGGTTCAGGTCAGAACCTGCATGCTTCTTAGTCAGGAGCCCTGCTGGTGTCACAACCAGATCACCGGTAAGAGGGAACCAGGTCATAAGAAATCTTGTGCAAATTTGCAGCATCTCCTTTATATGAATCAGTATCAGAATGTCTGCAGCCAGTCAGTCAGAATGGTTCCACTGCTACTGAAAGGCTTGTGGTCTCACACACGGTGCTACAGTGCGCAAATGGTTCTCAAATCTATCTACTGTGAATAATTGTTCTGGAAGCTATTTTTGGATTCTAGCTGGTCTACATGTTCTGCCCTCTGTTGTGTTAGAGGATATGTGAAAGCCAGGTACCAAGGTCGTGATCACCAGTCCAGCTCCTCAGAACTTACTGTTCTGCATGTTTTAGCGTCATCAGGGTCTGAACAAGTCTGTTAATGACTCAATCATGTGATTAGGTATGTTGGAGCAGGGACACATCTTAAACATGCTGGGCAGCGACCTTTCTGTGCCTGGACTGGAAAGCGCTGCAGTGACAGGCTAGTCCTACAGTAAGTGGAACAGAAGAAGTGACTATCTGATGTGCTAAACGTATGCATTGAGTCTGTTTAGACATTTATACATCTAGACAGCTATACATCACCCCAGTCATTCTGTCCAGCATCACAAACTCTCTGATATCAAAACCTGGACAAACAATAACTTCATGAAACTCAATAGTAACAAAACAGAACTCATCATTACTGGAACCAAAAGTCTTCTATCTTCAGTTCAGGACTTCCCCCTTACTTCCCCTCACCCCCATTAGTGCATCACTTTGGTAGCATAATGGATGCCCACCTTGCTGCAGACAAATACATTTTTGTTGGAGGCTATAGTGTCTACACGTATACGTAGCACCCAAAAGATAGATGTATATATATATTCATAAACATTGTAGGCAGAGAAACACAATAAGTAATTTGTACATCAACGCGACACACACACACACACACACACACACACACACACATACACACATATATATATATATATATATATATATATATATATATATATATATATAAATATAAAACAAAGATCAATGTCCAAAGCCAAAGCCAAAGCCAACACACCAAGCGACACCATCACCAGGCACGGGAGCACGTCAGTCAGGGGAACCGGGGGGAGGCACCACCGGTAAACAAAGCCCCTGGGGCACAGCCGGCCCCATCAATCGTCGTTACCATCACTGTGGATAAGGGACCCCGCAGCTGCCAGCGCCACCCCAATGGTTTGACAAAAAGGAAAAAAAAGACAAAATTATCAAACTATCAAGGCAAGAGAGATCAGAGCAAGACACAGATAACGATAACAACCACAAAGGTCTCTGCCCCACCCCCCACTTTTGGAAGTAGTTCAGCAGACTCAGGCTAATGATCAGTCTGCTAATTGTAGTCAAGGATAATGAGGAGTAAGCTGGAAGTTGTAGAGGTTGTTTATTTATTTATTAGTGTCAGGTTTAAACGACCTAACATTTATTAAACACACAATAAAGAAGAAAGACAAAGTCAGTCAGTTTTCAGTCATCACCGCGGAGGACGGACAGAGAAGCAGCCACATCTCAGTGCGTAAAATAATGAGATAAACAAAGAGTGTGTTAAAGTTTAACCCTATCAATTAGTCATTTATTTATTTATATTTTATTTTCCCTTTTTTATTTATTTATTTATTTATTTTTTCCCAAATAGAAACGGCAAAATCCAATTTTATTATCGAAGATAATTTGAGGGGAGATGACAACTAATTTCACTGACTAGTTAAATACCAGTAAATAAATTGCAGGTTTATGCTTTTGTTTCTCTTTAGTTCTTCTCTTTAGTTCTTCTCTTTAGTTCTTCTCTTTAGTTCTTCTCTTTAGTTCTTCTCTTTAGTTCTTCTCTTTAGTTCTTCTCTTTAGTTCTTCTCTTTAGTTCTTCTCTTTAGCAACTAATGAAACATCTGTTCTGTTTGCAGATCGCTTGAGGTACGAGTCAAAGACATCAAAGTTCCTTCATACATCTAGCACCGACAGTTCCACAGGTAGAGTTGAGTTTGACCTTTACGCCTGCGTCGCGCCTGCACGTCGGCGTCGCGCCGGCGTCGCGCCGGCGTCGCGCCGGCGTCGCGCCGGCGTCGCGCCTGCACGTCGGCGTCGCGCCTGCACGTCGGTATTTTTATCGGTATTGCAGTTGTGTGTGAGTCTTTGTTCTTGAGTATAGTACTTTTATGTGTTTCAGGAAAACAGAGCTTTTCTGTGTCAGAGGAGGCTGTCTCAGATGACGCCGTGTTCAGAGACAAGCTTAAACTCATGGGCAAATGTGAGTCTGCTTTTACACTAGTGCTGCAACTTACAACTTATTTTAATAGTTGATTAGTTAATTGATTATTAAACTAATTATTGGACTATTGGACTATGAATTGCACAATAACTTAAAGCATTTGATTAACTATTACGCTATTGGTAAAGACACGTGCCATTGAACAAAAATAATTGAAAATTAAACATTAAACAAACACTCAGAAATGTGTGTTAACTTGTGTGATGAACCAACTTTGCTGCTCATGTGACTATATAAAATAATAATGATGAAGCTTAAACATTGGCTGGATAGTCCAGTGCATTATTGCTGCCTTCAATACGGAACACCCAGCTTCGAATCTACAGTCACATGCCTTGAATACAGAATCATGAACGAGAAGACATAACAAGATTCACATTAGTTGGTTGGGGACCAGTGCACTCTGATGTGAAGTGGGGTACTGGAACAAGACTTATGTGGACTAGAGAGGACAATATAGGATTGTTGGAACCATACTATACAATCAACCAAGAAACACCTGGTGGCTCAGTGTTCAAACATCCAGAAGTGGAACTTGATGTTGCAGAATATGGTACGAAGTCCCATGAAATTGCCCAGGTAACACTGAACACAGCCAACCTGAGAAGCAAGATCATTACACAGCCTTACCAAGGCTAAGGTCTGCTGGAAGATGCCAATGTGGTGCTACTAACAGTACCTGCTGGCACCATCACAGAGACCAATCGGCTGGTGTACAGCACAGCCGCAGTAATCCTAGACAGGCTTGGTTACGATATCAACATGCTGAACAAGCTGAGTCCTCCATCACAGAGAAGGGTGGAAAATAAGATCAAGGCAGCACAGAGTGAAGTTAGCCAGTTGTCTGAACAGCTGTAAGGTGCAATGAAGAAACGACTGCTTAACAAAAATCACAAATGCTCTCTGAGGCACTGAAAATGGATAAAACGGAGGATGAAACAAGGGAAAAAACGGAACCATCTGGAGTGTACGCTCAGTGGCAGTAAGTGTGGCAGTACTAAAATAAAAAGCAGTCCACCCAAGGCTGATGATGGGGAATACTGGGAGGGTATGTCAGAGAAGGAGGTGATGCATAACACCAATGCTCCATGGTTTGTGGATCTGCGAGCTGACCACAGTAATCTCCCAGAACAAGACTCAGTCACCATCACAATGGCAGACATCTGATAAAGGGTTGAAGAGTTGGACAGCACCAGGCCTGGACATGATCCACACCTACTGGCTGATAAAGCCAGCAACACAAATGAACCCGTCGATAAACTCCAGAAGAGAGCAGTGGTGGTTGACGTGGCAATCCCAAGAGACAGCAATATTGGAGAAGGAGCACCAGGAACTGAGGAAGTAACAGGGGCTGAAGGTATAGATGGAGAAGATTTGGAAGGTGAAGGCAGCAGTGGTCCTGATAATAGTTGGAGCACTTGGAGCTGTGTCCTCCAAGCTGGGAGAGTAGCTCCAGCAGATCCCAGGAACATCAGAGATCTTGTTCCAAAAGCACAGTACGAATAGTAAAAATAATGTGCAGAAACTTCAAAAGCACTCTTCAGAAAACCAATGTGTGTCACGTGACTGATGCTTGGTGTGTTCTGGTTTGTTCTTGGTTGTTCTGCTGGAGCTTGTTCTCCAGCTTCCTCCTGAACTCCTCCTTGTTGTCTCTGATCGTGACTTTCAGTAGTTTTTGTACCAACCTCAATAATTCTCTGTCTCCCTCCCTGACGTATCTTATGTTCTTGTTGAGGAGTACTTTCAGGTCACTGGTGATCCAGGGTCTATTATTGAGGAAACTTCTCAGTGTTCTGGTGGAGATGATGTTCTTACAGAAGTTTATATATTCAGTCACTCAGTCTCCATTTGGGTCACAGAGAAAATCCCAGTGTAGCCTCAAAAATACCCCTGCAGTTTCTTCAGCTTCCTGTGACCACCTCCTCACAGTCCTTCTGGTCCCAGGTTTCCACTGGATGGTGGGTTTTGTAGGTGGAAAGGGAGAGAGACCAGATAAAGATCCATCTTCCTGAGAGCAGGTGGGGCAGAGGAGCTGTATAGCTTACTCTTTGACCGGTGTTCTATGGATGTGTGTTCAGCTCTGAGGTCACAGTCTGCTGTCGGTAATGATCAGACGGTTTCTGTCTCCTGTAGCAACAAGAAAGAAGCTGTTTGAAATCGCCAGAACTTTCTCGGAGAGAACAAAGAGGAGGAAGTCCAAAAGACGGACGCTCCTGAAGCACCATTCATATCCTTCATGGTCACACCCGCCTGTGTGACATCATTGGTTTGATTCTCCTGATTTAACCTAATTTTTTTGTGTGCCTGTGTGTAGTATATGACATTGATAAGTGGTGTGTCAGTGTGATGTGGTGATGTTGCGAGACCGAGCTGACTGTGAGGCAGGGGTACTGAGGACTGAAATCGCCCCAGACAGCCCCAATTCAATTTAACTCAAACCAATTTATGTAGCATCTATTGCAAGTTGTCTCCAGGATCTTTCCAGAGACCCAGAACACGACCCCCAATCAATTAATCACATAAACAACGGCAGGTAAAAAAACTCCCCTTTTAAAAAGGAAGAAACCTGGACCAATTTCTGGATCATAAGGGGGAACGCTCCTGCTGAAGACCAGTCGGGTAAAATGGGAAAAGTGAGATTGGAAAGAGAGGATGAGGATAAGAACAGAGAGAAGACAGACGCAGACACACCGTCAAAGAGACAAAAGACAAGATGCATCAGTATAATTATCTGTTAACTGGCAAGTTTTCTGTTCATGAGACTGGTACCTGGTTAGTTGGACTACAGAGACCACTATCTAAACAGGTGTAGACAGCAGACACTGAGGGGGTCAGAGGTGGGACTGCAGGTCAATTGGCACTTTAATAGGTACTATATGTCCTGGTAAAAAAAAAAAAAAAAAAGAATAAATAAAATAACGACCGTAAAAAGGACTGATATAAATGTATGTGTTCACATTGATATGATCTGGATTTATCAGTTCACGTTGATCTGAACTGGATTTATACATTCTCATTTTGTGATCTGGATTTATGCGTTCACATTGACATGAACCATATTTATGCGTTCACATTGACATGAACCATATTTATGCGTTCACATTGACTGGTCCGGATTTATGCGTTCACATTGACTGGTCCGGATTTATGCGTTCCTGAGTCTCAGCACATTCCTGAAACTGACTGCAGAATGTTGCCTTTCTTCTGGACTTGAACTGGTTCTTGACTTAGATGGTTTTCAGATTGGGCACAGCCAACTCCACTGCCAACCTCCTGGAGGAAGATGAGGGACATCCCCATGGTAAGACATACATAGTCAATTCTCCAGTCAGCCATGTTTTCGTCATGGACCTGAACTTTTTACAGGTTAAAAAAAAAAAAAAGGAAGCTAAGAATTAATATAGTAACTTTTAAACCTGAAGTCTGGTCCTGGTTAAGTAGTTTCTTCATAAGACCTAGTCTCAGTCTTGAAAATCATCTGTAAGTCTGACTCATTGAACTGAGGTGAAAACGACTATTTCGGATGGTCTTTCAGAGGAAGATGGTCAGCCCAGAAGGACCAACACTCAGGAACCGACGGAGCCAGGCAGTGACCCAGTATCGTGGTATGATCCTTCATTATATGAAATGAGTTTGCTTCTCAAGTCCGTGATGCACTTGGACCTCCTGAACGAGCTGAAGCATGATGAAAACTGGCCTAATCTAATCCAGTATTCAATTAACTTCCTTGCCTCCATCCATCCACCTACCAATCTGTCTTTTTTTTCTACTTTTTTTTAAACAACCATCAGAATATATTTTATTCAATGTCAATGCAATTTTATTTATACATTATCTATTACAAGACAAGTTATCTCTAAGTGGTGGCCAGAGCCCAGAACATGGCCGTGGCGTCAGGCGTGGCGTCTATATCATAGAACTGCCACCGCTGGAGTGTCGGGCGTGGCGTCGGGCGTGGCGTCATCCTCCAGCAGTACAAGAAGAGGCAGAGGCTTCACTTATCAGGATTCTGGTTGTGGTCCTGGTGGAACCAGCAGACCCCCTACATTTAGCAGGATTTAAATGACTTCTTTAAGAGTGACCGTTTGGACAGCTCACACCTCCTGAACCATGTCTTTAATTACACAGCTACAGACCTCCCAAGAACCTACAACTGGGTTCTTTCCTCACTTGGTTCTCATTCCTCCTTTTTGTATATACAATTCTGTCTTGAAAACACATTTTAATCATCTTTGAATAGCATGTTTTTGTACAAACTGACTTACACCAAAACCAATATTTAAATTAACTTACAAATGAACTATTTACCTGGAAGTAACTGAAAGACCAAAAGCACCACATGATAGGTCCTTATAGGCGTGACTCCACTAGCAGGAGTTCAGGGTACATGTGTCAAACAAGAACCTCTAACAGGGCCGACCGTCTCCTGAGACCGTCTGATGGGTGTTTTTTCTTTTTTAAAACAGATGGTGGTAGCGATTTAAGTTAAAAGACCCCGCCCCCCATCGATGTAATATACCAACAAGACCTGAACCGACAAATTTATCAAATGTTCTGTAGCAAGATGTTTCTGGTCCAAAGGGTTAAAATGAGTTGAGGTCACATGATTCATGTTCATGTGAGAGAGCTCAACGTAATTCAGAAGTCCTTATCAGCAGAGACCCTCGCCAGGAGGTTCCTGTTGGCCAACCTGAGTACCTCTGCTGCTACAGGGCTGTTTTTTTGCCCTCCTTTTAGAGGGCCATTCCTGGCAATGGAGATGCGCAAATGACCCGCAGGCTACCGCTGCAGCTCCGCCGGTCCGCCGCAGGGGCCGGCCGCTCCGCCGGTCCGCCGCAGGGGCCGGCCGCTCCGCCGGTCCGCCGCAGGGGCCGGCCGCTCCGCCGGTCCGCCGCAGGGGCCGGCCGCTCCGCCGGTCCGCCGCAGGGGCCGGCCGCTCCGCCGGTCCGCCGCAGGTTACTGTCTAGATGGGACTGGGACCATACAGTGCAGAGAGTTAAAGAGAACTCAAAACTAAACACTGTTGTGGAGTATATCTGTTTAAACTCTTCTGTTTTTTGATTGTTTTTGTAGTTTTGTCTACAACTGGGGGGTTGACCTGTATATGTTTGTTTGTTTTAAATGATTATTTCAAGAATAAAAGGCCCATGATTGTTCAAGTGATTAATCAGCCAACTGATCCATCCCCTGTCACAGTCAGTTTGGAGGGATCATGTCATCTGTTGAACATTGAACTTGCTTTCTGTGTTCTGAACTGAACTGAGTTGAGTGCATTTTGCTCTGTTGGACTAAAACGTACTCGACTTTAGGTGTCTTTGGTTTTTACTAAAGACCTGAATGTTCTCCTGCATTCATCTGCTGGTTCATTCATTCATTCATGCATTCATTGTGTTTGCGCATCATTTGTATTCATCCACAATCTCTTCTTTATTTCAGATTTTCCCATCATGCTCCATATCTAAAGTTGCCATGGTGACAACACGACGCATGAGTGGCGGATCCTGTCCTGACTCACTGACCCCGCTCAATCTACACCAGCTAATGTAAGGAGTGGAGACCCGCTCCTCATTCTGGGGAGAAGAACTGGACTTTCCCCAGTACAGTCCTGAGTACCAGTCCCAGTACAGGTCCCAAGCCAGTTCCCACAACAGTCCCTGTTACAGGTCCTACAGGTCTCACTACAGTCCTCAGTCCATGTACCTAGTCAGTTACCCGTTCAGGTTCCACTTCAGTCCCCAGTACAATACCCACTACAAGTCCCCCGAGGAGGTCCCACTACAAGTCCCCCGAGGAGGTCCCACTACAGACTCCTGAAGAGGTCCCACAACAGTCCCCTAATAAGATATTACTACTGTCCCCAGTTAAGGGTCCTGGTCAGTCCCCAGTACAGGTCCCACTACAGTCACCCAAACGGGTCCCACTACAGTTCCTAGTTAGTCCTGAGTACCAGTCCCAGTACTGGTCACAAGTCATTTCCCTGTACGGATCTCACTTCAACCCATAGTACCGTCCTGAGTACCAGGCTCGAGTACAGATCCCAATGGATCCCAGTACAGTCCCCAGTAGTGGCACTGGTCAGTCAAACTGCATCACTAGTAGCTGATCATTTCAAAAGGCAAACACTAGTGGTTCCAGAGCTTCCTGTGATGTTTGGTTCGTTTCCTGTTGGGGGGGGTTCAATAGTTGGGATTGGTCTCTTTCAGACTGAACTTTTTAAATTGTTTAAATATGTTTTTTTTTTTTTTCTTTTCCTATCATGTTTATCATCCGATCTGTGTGTTTTTCTGTTTCACATGACTTCTGTACAACACCTGAGTACGATGGCCATTAAAGCCAACACAAGAGTTCACATTTCAGACTGTTTGTTGGAGGGTTTGCTGTGATTTCACACACACACACACACACACACACACACACACACGATAGGGTTCAATGGCTGGGTTATCAGATCCAATGTTTAGCTGCCTATAAGTGTCCTGCCAGAGTTATAAGATTGGCTTGTTTTACATAAGTAGAACAAAAATTAGGACACCCTGTGCAAATCTGGGTATTTTGTGACATTTCTTTATACATGGATATTAAGTAGCTTAAGTTAAGCTAAGAACCTTAAGTAGCTGACTCCACTGCTGCACCGTCTATGTGAAGGGGGTCATGTCCTTTTCCCTTTAGCCTCCTGAAGTCCACAATCAGCTCTTTGGTCTCACTGACGTTGGCTTTGCATCATGAAGTAATGCCCCTTCTTTTTCGTACATGTCTTTGTCCGTACACGCTTGCAGGCCAGAGCTTCCAGAGCTGCATGCTGACCTGCAGTCCCACCTCTGACCACCTCAGTGTCTGCTGTCTACACCTGTTTAGATAGTGGTCTCTGTAGTCCACCAACTAACCAGGTACCAGTCTGGTGGACAGAAAACTCTCAGTTCTCCAGTTAACAGATAATTATACTGATGGATCTGGTCTTTGGCTATTATATTATCTCTGTCTCATTCACGTATTATAGTCACCTGGTGGTTAAAATGAGTTTCTACAGAGATTTAAGATACAACAACATGAAGGCATGAATAGTATTGTTGTGTTATAATTTTATTTAAAGATAATATTGTAACAAGTGGCCCAATAACTTCCTTAAAGGACCACGTTACCACGTTTTTAAAAAAGGGCTCTAAGAAGGCTTGATAAAGAATAAACGAAAAACAGATATATTACACTATTTATTGTACACAGATTTCTAACCCTGAATCTGACCAATAACCCCACAATGAATCCCTTATTGTGCCCCCCTTTGTCCATGTGATGTGCAACAGTTCAATCGTCCTTAAAGCCCAGTTCTTGTCCCAGTCTGTCCACTTGGGAACCAAACGAAACTGTAACGCTCTCACCGGATTCGAGGAGCCAACAATCCTCCTTTGGGCTGATCTGGCCAAAGGTATGTTTCCTCCACTCCTGCCGGCGTGTTATGTCCAGGATCCAGCTGAGGTGCGGGTCTCTGACCACGGTATCCGCAATTCTCCTCCTCGGGAATGGAAATGATACTGGGTCCTGATGTGGAGGTCTGGTGTTCAATGGGCCTCCTTGATACTGCTTGTGCCACACCTTTTATCCCTCCTCCAGTCCACACCTGTCTCCCATCTCCTTGATTGCAGGAGTACTTCCCCCATAGACACAGGTTGCACTGATTTAAAGGGATATCGTCCTTTTTATACCCCTTTACCAGTGAGACACAAACAACATGGTGACATCTACATACATCACATTAACTGGCAAGGGTACATACATGTAACATCGTTACAATATCTACAGATGCAAAAAGAAGAAAGGAAGTAAAACACATCCCAGTTCCGTTTCAGGCCCACATCCAGGCTGACACCAGGGTCTGGTTTAAACGTGTAGAGTTGGGTCTAAATATCTCGAGTTACGTTTAAACATTTGGAGTCATGTGGGAACATTTGGAGTCAGGTCTAACCATCTGCTGGTTGTGTTGCCCCAGTTGCTCAACCCTCTTTCTCTACCTCATTGCTGCCTTCCCACACTCTTTGCCTGTTTGGTGGTGGATCGGCAGCAGGTATTGGTGTCGCCACTGCGGCTGCCGGGCTGCATGGGGCGAGGGTCTGCTGGGGTGGTGGGCAATCTTTAGCACTGTTGCCTCAATGTGGGAACAACGTGTTAGAGGGGCCGGGCGCCTGCTGGGTCTCTGGTTTTTAATGGTGTTGTGCTGGAAAGGGGTGGGGCCCAGCGGTCGTGGGTTCCTACTGCTCCACCTCCCGTTGGGGTTGGTTATAGTCACTGCTCCGGAGGGCCTGGGATAGTATAATATCAAAAGGATATCAGTGGCAGTAACCAACGATGACATAAACCAACAATATAACTGTAAAAATAACTATTAAAAGGATATACATATGTATATACATATGTATGTATGTATGTATGTATGTATGTATGTATATATATATATATATATATATAATGTATATATATATATGTATGTGTATATATATATATATGTATGTGTATATATATATCTCTGTCATGTGTCTCTCTCTCTCTCTCTGTGTCTCTCTCTCTGTCTGTGTCTCTCTCTCTGTCTCTCTCTCTCTCTCTGTCTGTGTCTCTCTCTCTGTCTCTCTCTCTCTCTGTCTGTGTCTCTCTCTCTCTCTCTCTCTCTGTCTCTCTCTCTCTCTGTTTCTCACTGTCTCTCTCTCTCTCTCTCTCTCTCTCTCTCTCTCTCTCTCCATCTCTCTCTCTCTCTCTCTCTGTCTCTCTCTCTCTCTCTCTCTCTCTCTCTCTCTCTCTATCTCCCTCTCTGTCTCTCTGTCTCTCTCTCTCTGTCTCTCTGTCTCTCTCTCTCTCTCTCTCTCTCTCTCTCTCTGTCTCTCTCTCTCTCTGTCTCTCTGTCTCTCTCTCCCTCTCTCTGTCTCTCTCTCTCTGCCCCCTCCCTTTTCCCCCCTCTTCTTGCCCCCTGTTTACACAACACTACCTTATTGGGTAAAAGCTGCTCCACACTGATCACATCTCAACAGTTTATCTCCAGGGTGAATCAGTTGGTGAAGCCTTAGATGATCTTGTTGGGTAAAAGCTGCTCCACACTGATCACATCTCTATGGCTTATCACTAGTGTGAATACTTTGATGAATCCTTAGCTTTCCTGGTTTAGTAAAAACGGCTCCACACTGATCACATTTGAACAGTTTATCTCCAGTGTGAATACGTTGGTGTTTCTTTAGAGTATCTCGTCTCGTAAAAGTTGCCCCACACTGATCACATCTGAAGGGTTTATCTCCAGTGTGAATACGTTGGTGATTCTTTAGATTGCCTGATTCAGTAAAAGCTGCCCCACACTGATCACATCTGAACGGTCTATTTCCGGTGTGAATACGTTGGTGAGTCTTTAGATGATCTCGTCTGGTAAAAGCTGCCCCACACTGATGGCATGTGAACGGTTTATCGCCAGTGTGAATACGTTGGTGAATCCGTAGCTTTCCTGATTCCGTAAAAGCAGCCCCACAATGATCACATCTGAACGGTTTAGCTCCAGTGTGAGTACGTTGATGAATCTTTAGATGACCTTGTTGGGTAAAAGCTGCCCCACATTGATGACATCTGAAGGGTTTGTCTCCAGTGTGAATACGTTGGTGAATTCTTAGAGTACCTTGATGGGAAAAAGTTGCCCCACACTGATCACATGTGAACGGTTTATCCCCAGTGTGAATACGCTGGTGAGTCCTTAGATTGCCTGATTCAGTAAAAGCTGCAGCACAATGATCACATCTGTATGGTTTATCTCCAGTGTGAATACGTTGATGAATCTTTAGATGACTTTGTTGGGTAAAACCTGCTCCACACTGATCACAACTGAATGGTTTATCTCCAGTGTGAATACGTTGGTGAGTCCTTAGATAACCTGACGTGGTAAAAGCTGCCCCACACCAATCACATCCGAATGGTTTTTCTCCAGTGTGAATCCTCTTATGAACCCTCAGATCTGATGAAGTTGTGAGGACTTTCTTACACTGATCACAGCAGTAACGTTTGGGTCTCTCTTTGCTTTTATGTTTCTGTGAAGACAGAGCAGAAGAATTAGATTGTCTTGTTGGCTGATTGTCAAAAGTTTTTTTTCAGAGTATATCAAGTGCTGTATGCCATATTTGCAGTAAAAAACATGTAGAGCTGTATGTGTGAGGGTCATATCAACAATACGACAATTGGTTCTTGACATCCAGAAACCTTTAGAAAGAACACCTCAGTACGTCAGAACAAAAGTGTAAATGGTGACAACTACCAAAATAAAAAAACCCTCAGAATACATTCATCAGCTGTTTAAAGAAGCCCCTAGAGACCAGTAGACTTGCAATCAAACAAAATAGAGCAGTAATTATTTTTGCATATAAAGCAGGTAGTGACTTGCAATCTTGCATTTAGTGTGTCCCAGAGTGCTGTTTTATTCCATTACTTTGTCTGAAAAAATCCAGTAAATCTAATAAAAAGTGCACACAATAAAACCTTGACAATTCTTACCAAGGGTTATTTCAAGATTTGTTTGTAAGTCCGATGCTGAAATATACATCATTATGTCGTGTTGTCATTTTCTTGTGCCACTTCCCTCAAAACGACGTGGCCTTTATTGACAATTGGAAGAGGTTTTGGGGAAAGCCTGGTCTGCTTAGAAGAGACGGCATTCATCCCACCCGGGATGGTGCAGCTCTTATCTCTAGAAATCTGGCTGATATTATTAGATCCTCCCCCTGACAATCCAGGGTCCAGGCCGGGGTGCAGAGCTGCAGTCTTACACGCTTCTCTGCTGCTTCTCCAGGACTATCGCCTGCCAATAAAAAGGTAGAAGTAAATGATGTAATTGGAGATTCTAACGAGGTGCCAAGTAAAATAGATTTAGTATCGATTCCCCGTCCTCCAAATCTTCACCAAGCGCGACGTAATAGAGGCGTTAACCAAAATAACCTCGTAAAAATAAAAACAAATACGCATTTAGTGCGAACTAAAGACCAAACAATTAGATGCGGATTACTAAATATACGATCTTTAAGCTCCAAGTCTCTGTTAGTAAACGATCTAATTACTGAGACCCGGAGTGACATTTTCTGCTTAACAGAAACGTGGCTCCAAGAGGAAGAGTTTGTTAGTTTAAATGAATCGACGCCGTCCGGTTACTTTAATTATCATATTCCTCGAATCACAGGTCGAGGTGGAGGAGTAGCGGCGATCTACGACTCCAGTCTTACAATAAAATCCAAACCTAAATGCGATTATAATACATTTGAAAGCCTCACGCTTAGTTTAAAACTGCCGAGCTGGAAATCAGAGAAGCCAGTCTTGTTGGTGGTAGTTTACCGGCCTCCTGCTGGAGCTTAT
Organism: Xenentodon cancila; assembly: GCA_014839995.1. Lineage (NCBI taxonomy): Eukaryota > Metazoa > Chordata > Actinopteri > Beloniformes > Belonidae > Xenentodon > Xenentodon cancila. Next base: position 170,115 of record CM026201.1, read on the forward strand.
CTGGAGTTTCTGTCTGAGTTCTCAGATTTCTTATCTAGTTTATTGATCAGTACAGATAAAGTCATCATAGTGGGCGACTTTAACATTCATATGGATGTTGACAACGACAGTCTTAAGTTGGCTTTTGATTCTCTTCTAGAATCGATGGGGATTTTACAAAAAGTTAACGAACCAACGCATTGTCTTAATCATACTCTTGATCTGGTCCTCGTCTACGGTGTAGAACTTGATAATCTGTTAGTGCCACATGTAAACTCCCTCCTATCCGACCACTATTTAATAACGTTTGAATTCAACATTGTCAACGTTACGCATAACAGGAGGAATTACTTTAGCAGGTGTTTATCTGATAAAGCTGTTACTAAGTTTAGGGAGGCCATTGCTCTTCATCTTCATACAGTGGAACATAGTGAAGCAGTTGAGGGCTGTGACCTCGGTTCTACCTCTGCAGACGTTGATTTCCTTGTCGGTAGCACTGCAGATGTGTTGAGGAAATTGGCCACACCCACTCAGCAGTGGCTGTGGGCATTTCTTCAACCTCGGCGACTCCCTTATGCTCCGACCTGACTCTAGACTGTTTTGTTCCTGTTGACCTCTCTGAGCTGACCTCAGTCGTCAATGGATCTAAATCATCCACGTGTCTGTTAGACCCAATCCCAACTCGACTACTTAAAAATGTTTTCTCTCTTATTGGACCGACAATACTGAAACAGATCAACTTGTCCCTGGTCTTAGGATATGTGCCACAGGCTTTTAACGTCGCAGTAATCAAACCATTACTTAAAAAACCCTCTCTTGACCCAGACATTTTAACTAATTATAGACTGATTTCCAACCTTCCATTTATCTCTAAAATTCTGGAAAAGGTCGTTGCAGCAGCTGTGTGACCGTTTGTATAGAAATTATCTATTTGAAGTTTTTCAGTCAGGGTTCAGATGCATCATAGACCAGAAACAGCACTGGTTCCAGTCTCCAATGACCTTCTTATGGACTCAGATGATGGATTAGTGTCCATACTGGTTCTGCTGGACCTCAGATAATGGATTAGTGCCCATACTGGTTCTGCTGGACCTCAGATAATGGATTAGTGTCCATACTGGTTCTGCTGGACCTCAGATGATGGATTAGTGTCCATACTGGTTCTTCTGGACCTCAGATGATGGATTAGTGTCCATACTGGTTCTGCTGGACCTCAGATAATGGGTTAGTGTCCATACTGGTTCTGCTGGACCTCAGATACTGGATTAGTGTCCTTACTGGTTCTGCTGGACCTCAGATAATGGATTAGTGTCCATACTGGTTCTGCTGGACCTCAGATGATGGATTAGTGTCCATACTGGTTCTGCTGGACCTCAGATAATGGGTTAGTGTCCATACTGGTTCTGCTGGACCTCAGATAATGGGTTAGTGTCCATACTGGTTCTGCTGGACCTCAGATACTGGATTAGTGTCCATACTGGTTCTGCTGGACCTCAGATAATGGGTTAGTGTCTATACTGGTTCTGCTGGACCTCAGATACTGGATTAGTGTCCATACTGGTTCTGCTGGACCTCAGATACTGGATTAGTGTCCATACTGGTTCTGCTGGACCTCAGATGATGGATTAGTGTCCATACTGGTTCTGCTGGATCTCAGATAATGAATTAGTGTCCATACTGGTTCTGCTGGACCTCAGATGATGGATTAGTGTCCATACTGGTTCTGCTGGACCTCAGATGATGGATTAGTGTCCATACTGGTTCTGCTGGACCTCAGATAATGGGTTAGTGTCCATACTGGTTCTGCTGGACCTCAGATAATGGGTTAGTGTCCATACTGGTTCTGCTGGACCTCAGATAATGGGTTAGTGTTCATACTGGTTCTGCTGGACCTCAGATACTGGATTAGTGTCCATACTGGTTCTGCTGGACCTCAGATAATGGATTAGTGTCCATACTGGTTCTGCTGGACCTCAGATGATGGGTTAGTGTCCATACTGGATCTGCTGGACCTCAGATAATGGGTTAGTGTCCATACTGAGTATGGGCTGGAAACCCCAAGGTCAAAATGGGAAACACCTCCCAAGGTGGTGGAAAATGACTTCCAGATACAGACAGACAGGATGGTGATGGCAAACCAACCAGACATCGTGGTGGTAGACAAAGGGCAGAGGAAAGCCGTGGTGGTGGATGTGGCAATACCAAGTGATGGTAACATCAGGCGAAAGGAACACGAGAAGCTTGAGAAATACCAAGGGCTTAGAGAGGAGCTGGAGAAGGCCTGGAAGGTGAAGGTGACAGTAGTACTTGTGGTGATCGGAGCACTCGGGGCAGTAACCCCCAAACTGGAAGAGTGGCTGCAGCAGATCCCCGGAACAACCTCAGACAACTCAGTCCAGAAAAGTGCAGTGTTAGGAACAGCAAAGATACTGCGCAGAACCCTCAAGCTCCCTGGCCTCTGGTAGAGGACCCGAGCTTAGAAGGGACACCACCCACGGAGGGTGAGGAACGAGTTTATATATATATATATATATATATATATATATATATATATATATATATATATATATATATATATATATATATATATATATATATATATATATATATACACACACATTAGAAGGTTAAATACCTCGAGTGCCTTTTTTGTCTCTATACCTGCTGCTGTGCAATCTATTTTTAATTATTTATTTATTGTGCATACTTTACGCACACACCTCTTACTTCACTTATTGGTTTATTGTATATTGCTAAAATGTTTTTTATAGTAGATGATCTTGTTGTTTAGGGTATAACAGTATATTTTCTGTTGTTTTTTTTTTATCTTTCCGCTGCAGTAACAAGTTTCCAGCTACAATATTAATAAAGTATAATCTAAACTAAATCTAAAAGTAAGTGGTTGGTGCTTGGCTTCATCAAGTGCCCACCGTCTTATTTCCAGGTTGAGGTTCATGCAAACTAAGGTTTGTTGCAGTTCTTAGACTGGCTACAAGAGGCTGCAAAAGCAAGTTCATTTCAACTGACCTTCATGGTAAAATGTACAACTTTAGAGCAAAAATAAACACATTTACAATCTGGTTAAAAAAACATTTGATCTCAATCACTCGATTTCACCTCTATGACATCTCAAGGTTGGGTTCGTGAGGGCAGGGAGGTTTGCATCATACCAGTAGTTTATATCGACCAATACATTTTTATCCAATATAATTGATTGACAGTCCACTCAGCCAATGGCTAGCTGTCATCACTTCCTCATCTGTAATTGTCATGCTACCACTCTTAGCTAACTTAGCTGAGCAGCTGTTGGTATTGACCCAGCATCAGCTTAATGCAACAGATAACATGTTAAGTGGTCTAATCCACTTTAATTGTCTGATGGCAGCTCTGCAGATCGTCTGTTGCACACATCCCCAAAAGATATACTTGACCTGCAATATGTCGTGTGCCGCTAATGGCGCTAGTTCACTGCACACGAGCAGTCGGAGCCAGCCAGCGGTTCGGTGGTCTGCTGCTCTGGTTCAGATGATCACGTCGAATAATCCCATGCAACAGGTCATCTACTTTTACGGTCTATTAACATCTATATGTTCTATACTATATAACCATAAGGTATAGTATATAACTATATAACTATATATGCACACATGTATATCTTCCATACATTTATTTTTGATAGGAGTCAAATTCTCCATCTGTTTGTTTTAAAATAACATGTTAAGAAATATTTCCCCGAGCTAGAGAAAACAAATTGTATTAATTATGTACTTACAATGTAGTTAATAATCTAGTTTGTAGTTTTCATTTTCTCAATATTAAAAACAATAATTTTCTTATCCAAGTTTTCTTACTGTATATTTTAGGGTTGCGTTCTCTAAACTGAGGTTACACCCCCTGGTGGAGGCCGACGGTATCACGCGTACAATCCGAGTTGTCCTGAACCAAGAACGAGAACGAGCGAGAACGTGGACCTGAATACTGACCTGCGGACTAGCAGAGGAAGATCCCGCTTTGGTCCTGCTGCTGGACTCCGAGTCCTGGGTCTGATCCCGGTCCATCTCCGGATCCTCTTTCTGATCCCGGTCCATCTTTGAGTCCTGGTTCTGATCCCGGTCCATCTCCGGATCCTCTTTCTGATCCCGGTCCATCTTTGAGTCCTGGTTCTGATCCCGGTCCATCTCCGGATCCTCTTTCTGATCCCGGTCCACTTTCGGATCCTTGGTCTGATCCAGGTCCATCTCCGAGTCCTGGTTTTGCTTTGTTTTCGGATTTGTAGCTCCAGCTGCTCCAGCTTCAATCGAAAAAAGTCAGTCTCGTTGCGAGGACGCGTCACGGAAACACGTGACCTCCACTCGACACACAGACCGGATATGACGTGGTTTTTCGTTACTAAGAAAAGAGACACAGGGAGGAAAATAAACTGAATAAAGATTTTTTAAAACTCAAATTGGAGTGTTTGAGGTGTTTGAAAAGACAAAGATAGTGATGGGCAGATGAAGCCTCATGAGATTTTCAGCAGAGTTTGTAGAGGTTTTGCCTACAGTACTGGAGTACACACGCATTACTTAAACATGGACTTGTTACTAACACTTACTTACAAGTAACATCACACTACAAAGGAGAGCCGAGACACTGTGGCATGCAAGTGTCCTTTCTATCAGGCCATGTTCGATGTTTTACATTGAGCCTTCGGCAGTGGGCACTTGAGACAACAGTTTGCATCCTGTCTAAAACATCAACTATTACATTATTAAGAGTATTAAGTACAATATTTTTTTAATTAATCATTTGGACTACCCCTACACCACATAACATGAACAGATGTTTTTAAAAATTCACAAATTCAACAATATTCATTCTTCAATAAGGGCTAAATTGAAAGCACAAGGGAACAAAAGCAGCATTATTGCTTCATGTAGGGCGGCAGCATGACGATAAAAAAAGAAATAACAGTTGGTGGTTGGCTGAGCCGACTGCCAATCAATCATATTAGAAATAAATGTAGTGCTTGATAAAAACTCTCCTGACGCAGCACAAAAACATTCACCCACCATGGATATAAAATCAAACAATTGAGGCCAAAATCTTTTTTTGAACAAGGCTGTAAATATGTTTATCTCTGTTTTAAAGTAGGAAATTTGAACATGGATGTAAATGGATGTCGACTTGCTTTTGGAGCCTCTACCGGTCAGTCGAGGAACTTCAACCAAACTTACTTCCGCATGAGTGTCAATGTGGAAGTGAGACAGTCGGCACTTGGTCTAATGCAGTGGGTGACCAGCCCGGGCGTGCTGGTCGTCTGCCTCTGTAATTCTAACATATGTCTATTGCCATTTCCTTAGCCTATGCCAGTTTATTACAAGTGAGAGGCAGGGGTCCACCTGGACAGGTCGGCAGTCCATCGCAGGGCCACATACAGACACAAACAACTGTGCACACTCGCACCTACAGCCAATTCAGCAATCAAACTAGCATGCATGTTTTTGCTGTGGGAGGAAGCCGGAGTACCCGGAGGGAACCCACGCAAGCACGGGGAGAACATGCAAACTCCATACAGAAAGACCCACCGGGCCGGGAATTGAACCGGGAACCTTCTTGCAACAGTGCTGACCACTAAGACACCATACTTCTTGGTTTAAAGTTTTTTCAGCATAGCATTTACACCCCCACAATGATCCCTGACCCCCTGAATGATAAAAACTTTGCATTCACATTATTATTGTGCAAAGCCATAAAAGTGGTAGAAAGCCTATTTTAGTGCTGGTGGCAGTGAGTCTGTTCATGGTTATTTAGTTGTTTTCTTTTAGGTTATTAGGTTATCTGTAAATTTGGTGATGGCTTGGTTTACTGCTTGGCTCCATGGTCAGAAGTTTGTTTCTAATGGGGTACATCAGGGGCCCACTGACGCAGCCTCAGCCATCAGCTAAGTGTTTGTTTGTCAGATATCAGAGTCACTATGACAACAGAGGTTGCTTTGGCATTAATGAGCCACAAGATGTCACTGTTCTTAGTTAGACTGAAGCCTCATGTTTTATCCTTTTTCAGCTCAATTAAAAAGAAAATGTCACGAGGCTTCATCTGCCCATCACTATCTTTGTCTTTTCAAACCCTTCAAACACTCCTTCTCTTTGAGTTTTAAAAAAATCTTAAATCAGTTTAATTACCTCCTTAAGTCTCTTTTCCTAATAACAAAATTGCCAGTTGTTGCAAGCTGTCTGCTTGCAACAACTGGCAAGTTGTTCTTGGCTGTCTGAAACAGTCTTACTCCTGTCACCTGAGGAATGAACCAAGAACACTGTGAAAATAGGCTCTCCAGAGTATTATTATTATTAAGTATAAGTCTTTTGCATAGTTAATTTTGTCTATTAAGACAAAATCATGCATCCATATGCTACTTTGAAAAGGTAAATAAAAATTTAAAGCCGCATATAGATGTATGATTATGTCTTAATAGACAAAATTAACTGTGTCAACTTTCAGTTTTACATCTGTCAAAAGGGAAAAGAGAAGGGGAAAAAACTAAAACAATAAGGCTTGAAAGGTTATTTCCATTAAGATCCTGGTGTGCAGGAATAACTCTTACCTTGTGTTTTGGGCTGCCATTTCAAACCAGAAGCTCTCTTTCTCAATATCCTCCGTGTCCTGCAGTGGTGGCATTGGCATCATCTGATATTCCAGGAACTCATTGCCCAGTCGTTCATGCTCATGTGGCCCATGGAAGGGGAACAGGTGGAAAAACCCAAGTTAAGAAATCACAGTTACAAAATATAATTTTTTAATATGTTTTGGAGGCCATCAACCCAAAGGATTAAGGACTTAAAAAAAGAAGCCAAGAAGGGATAAGTATTTAACAAACTGAAATTGCTAAAAAGAAATCCTAACCTCTCAACAAAGTAAAGCCCATCTTCAACAGCCCATTCCAATCTCTACGAACATCTACAAACATTGCATGCTTGAGCAATGACTCTTGTAGGAGCAGCTTCTTCAAAGCATAGTTGACAGCTATCACATCTGACAACCACACATCTGGCAAACCCCCAAACACTCAATATGTAAATAGAAAGCTCCTGCACCTTTTCTCCATCCTCTCTTTGCTTGTAACACCAGAATGTCCTGTGTCCACCTTAACTATTTAATCAACATTGATGCCATGGTCCTGGATAATACTTCCCAAGGGCTGCATGTATAAACTGAACAAGATTGGCCCTAGAACTGAACCCTGCGGGACACCATAACAGACCCTCGTCTGTACGGAAGAAACCTCATGAACATGAACAAACTGGAATCTATCAGACAGATATGATTTAAACCAATCTAGAGCTGTCCCTTTAATCCCAACAACATACTCTAGTCTCTGCAGTAAAATGCTGTGATCTATAGTATCAAAAGCAGCGCTGAGGTCCAGCAGAACCAGTATGGACACTAATCCATCATCTGAAGTCCAGCAGAACCAGTATGGACACTAATCCATCATCTGAGGTCCAGCAGAACCAGTATGGACACTAATCCATTATCTGAGGTCCAGCAGAACCAGTATGGACACTAATCCATTATCTGAGGTCCAGCAGAACCAGTATGGACACTAACCCATTATCTGAGGTCCAGCAGAACCAGTATGGACACTAATCCATTATCTGAGGTCCAGCAGAACCAGTATGGACACTAATCCATTATCTGAGGTCCAGCAGAACCAGTATGGACACTAATCCATCATCTGAAGTCCAGCAGAACCAGTATGGACACTAATCCATCATCTGAGGTCCAGCAGAACCAGTATGGACACTAATCCATTATCTGAGGTCCAGCAGAACCAGTATGGACACTAACCCATTATCTGAGGTCCAGCAGAACCAGTATGGACACTAACCCAGTATCTGAGGTCCAGCAGAACCAGTGTGGACACTAATCCAGTATCTGAGGTCCAGCAGAACCAGTATGGACACTAATCCATCATCTGAGTCCATAAGAAGGTCATTCAAGACTCGAACCAGTGCTGTTTCTGGTCTATGATGCATCTGAACCCTGACTGAAGAACTTCAAATAGATCATTTCTATACAAACGGTCACACAGCTGCTGCAACGACCTTTTCCAGAATTTTAGAGATAAATGGAAGGTTGGAAATCGGTCTATAATTAGCTAAAATGTCTGGGTCAAGAGAGGGTTTTTTAAGTAATGGTTTGATTACTGCGACTTTAAAAGCCTGTGGTACATATCCTAAGACCAGGGACAAGTTGATCTGGTCCAGGATTGTCGTTCCAATAAGAGAGAAAAGATTTTTAAGTAGTCGAGTTGGGATTGGGTCTAAAAGACACGTGGATGATTTAGATCAATTGACGACAGAGATCATCTGAGAGAGGTCAACAGGAACCAAACAGTCTAGAGTCAGGTCAGGGAGGTCAACAGGAACCAAACAGTCTAGAGTCGGGTCAGGGAGGTCTACAGGAACAAAACAGTCTAGAGTCAGGTCAGGGAGGTCAACAGGAACAAAACAGTCTAGAGTCAGGTCAGGGAGGTCAACGGGAACAAAACAGTCTAGAGTCAGGTCAGGGAGGTCTACAGGTACCAAACAGTCTTAAGTCAGGTCAGGAGGTCTACAGGTACCGAACAGTCTAGAGTCAGGTCAGGGAGGTCTACAGGAACCAAACAGTCTCGAGTCAGGTCAGGGAGGTGTACAGGAACCAAACAGTCTAGAGTCAGCTCAGGGAGGTGTACAGGAACCAAACAGTCTAGAGTCAGCTCAGGGAGGTGTACAGGAACCAAACAGTCTAGAGTCAGATCAGGGAGGTCAAGAGGGAACCAAACAGTCTAGAGTAAGCTCAGGTAGATCTACAGGAACCAAACAGTCTAGCGTCAGGTCAGGGAGGTGTACAGGAACCAAACAGTCTAGCGTCAGGTCAGGGAGGTCTACAGGAACACAACAGTAAATTCAATGAGGTCTACTGGAACCAAATAGTCTAAAGTCAGGTCAGGGAGGTGTAAAGAAAAAAAACAGTCTAGAGTCAGGTCAGGGAGGTCTACAGAAACCAAACAGTCTAGAGTAAGGTCAGGGGGTTTACAGGAACCAAACAGTCTAAAGTCAGGTTAGGGAGGTCTACATGAACCAAACAGTCTAGAGGCAGGGTAGAGAGCTCTACAGGAACAAAACAGTTTAGAGTCAGGTCAGCAAGGTCTACAGGAACAGAACAGTAAATTCAATGTGGTCTACTGGAACCAAAGTATCTAGAGTCAGGTCAGGGATGTCTACAGGATCCAAATAGTCAAGTGAGGAAGGTCTAAAGGAACCAAACAGTCTAGAGTCAGGTCAAAGAGATCTACAGGAACTAGACAGTCTAAAGTCAGCTCAGGGAGGTCTACAGGATCCAAACAGTCTACAGTCAGGTCAGGGGGTTTACAGGAAACAAACGGTCTAGAGTCAGGTCAGGGAAGTCTACATGAACCAAACAGTCTAGTCAGGTCAAGGAGATCTACAGGAACAATAAAGTCTATAGTCAGGTCAAGGAGATCTACAGGAACAATACACTCTAAAGTCAGGGAGGTCTACAAGAACCAATACGTCTAAAGTCAGGTCAGGGAGGTGTACAGGAAAAAAAAAGTCTAGAGTCAGGTCAGGGAGGTCTACAGGAACCAAACAGTCTAGAGTCAAGTCAGGGAGGTCTACAGGAACCAAACAGTCTAGAGTCAAGTCAGGGAGGTCTACAGGAACAAAACAGTCTAGAGTCAGCTCAGGGAGGTCTACACGAACAGAACAGTCTAGAGTCAGTTCAGGGAGTTCTACAAGAACCAAACAGTCTAAAGTCAGGTTAGGGAGGTCTACATGAACCAAACAGTCTAGAGGCAGGGTAGAGAGGTCGACAGGAACAAAACAGTAAATTCAATGTGGTCTACTGGAACCAAACTATCTAGAGTCAGGTCTAGGAGGTGTAAAGGAAAAAAACAGTCTAAAGTCAGGTCAGGGAGGTGTACAGGAACAAAACAGTCTAGAGTAAGGTCAGGAAGGTGTACAGGAACCAAACAGTCTAAAGTCAGGTTAGGGAGGTCTACATGAACCAAAAAGTCTAGAGGCAGGGTAGAGAGGTCTACAGGAACAAAACAGTTTAGAGTCAGGTCACCAAGGTCTACAGGAACACAACAGTAAATTCAATGTGGTCTACTGGAACCAAAGTATCTAGAGTCAGGTTAGGGAGGTCTACAGGATCCAAATAGTCAAGTGAGGAAGGTCTAAAGGAACCAAACAGTCTAGAGTCAGGTCAAGGAGATCTACATGAACCAAACAGTCTAGAGGCAGGGTAGAGAGGTTGACAGGAACAAAACATTTTAGAGTCAGGTCAGTGAGGTCTTCAGGAACACAACAGTAAATTCAATGTGGTCTACTGGAACCAAACTATCTAGAGTCAGGTCAGGGAGGTGTAAAGGAAAAAAACAGTCTAGAGTCAGGTCAGGGAGGTCTACAGGAACCAAACAGTCCAGAGTCAGGTCAGGGAGGTCTATAGGATCCAGTCAGTCTAGCGTCAGGTCAAGGAAGTCTACATGAACCAAACAGTCTATAGTCAGGTCTAGGAGGTCCACAGGAACCAAACCGTCCAGAGTCAGGTTAGGGAGATCTACAGGATCCAAATAGTCAAGTGAGGAAGGTCTACAGGAACCAAACAGTCTAGAGTCAGATCAGGGAGGTGTACAGGAACAAAACCGTCCAGAGTCAGGTTAGGGAGATCTACAGGATCCAAATAGTCAAGTGAGGAAGGTCTTCAGGAACCAAACAGTCTAGAGTCAGGTCAGGGAGGTGTACAGGAACAAAACAGTCTAGAGTCAGGTCAGGGAGGTGTACAGGAACTAAACAGTCTAGAGACAGGTCTGGTGGTTTAAAGGAACCAAAAAGTCTATAGTGAGGTCAGGGAGGTCTACAGGAACCAAACATTCCAGAGTCAGGTCATGGAGGTCTACAGAATCCGAACTGTCAATTCAAGGAGGTTTACAGGAACCAAACAGTTTAGATTCAGTTCAGTGAGATCTACAGGAACCAACCGGTCTAGAGTCAGGTCAGGGAGGTCTACAGGAACCAAACAGTCAATTCAGGGAAGTCTATAGGAACCAAACAGTCTGGAGTCAGCTCAGGGAGGTCTATAGGAACCAAACAGTCTAGAGTCATGTCTGGGAGGTCTACAGGAACCAAACCGTCTAGAGTCAGGTCAAGGAGGTCTACATGAACCAAACAGTCTAGAGTCAGGTCAGGGAGGTCCACAGGAACCAACTGGTCTAGAGTCAGGTCAGGGAGGTCTACAGGAACCAAACAGTCTAGGGTCATGTCTGGGAGGTCTACAGGAACCAAACTGTCAATTCAGGGAGGTCTATAGGGACCAAACAGTCTAGAGTCAGATCAGGAGGTCTACAGGAACCAAACAGTCTAGAGTCAGGTCAAGGAGGTCTACAGGTACCAATCAGTCTAGAGTCAGGTCAGGGAGGTCTACAGGAACCAAACTGTCAATTCAGGCAGGTCTATAGGGACCAAACAGTCTAGAGTCAGATCAGGGAGGTGTACAGGAACAAAACCGTCCAGAGTCAGGTTAGGGAGATCTACAGGATCCAAATAGTCAAGTGAGGAAGGTCTTCAGGAACCAAACAGTCTAGAGTCAGGTCAGGGAGGTGTACAGGAACAAAACAGTCTAGAGTCAGGTCAGGGAGGTGTACAGGAACTAAACAGTCTAGAGACAGGTCTGGTGGTTTAAAGGAACCAAAAAGTCTATAGTGAGGTCAGGGAGGTCTACAGGAACCAAACATTCCAGAGTCAGGTCATGGAGGTCTACAGAATCCGAACTGTCAATTCAAGGAGGTTTACAGGAACCAAACAGTTTAGATTCAGTTCAGTGAGATCTACAGGAACCAACCGGTCTAGAGTCAGGTCAGGGAGGTCTACAGGAACCAAACAGTCAATTCAGGGAAGTCTATAGGAACCAAACAGTCTGGAGTCAGCTCAGGGAGGTCTATAGGAACCAAACAGTCTAGAGTCATGTCTGGGAGGTCTACAGGAACCAAACCGTCTAGAGTCAGGTCAAGGAGGTCTACATGAACCAAACAGTCTAGAGTCAGGTCAGGGAGGTCCACAGGAACCAACTGGTCTAGAGTCAGGTCAGGGAGGTCTACAGGAACCAAACAGTCTAGGGTCATGTCTGGGAGGTCTACAGGAACCAAACTGTCAATTCAGGGAGGTCTATAGGGACCAAACAGTCTAGAGTCAGATCAGGAGGTCTACAGGAACCAAACAGTCTAGAGTCAGGTCAAGGAGGTCTACAGGTACCAATCAGTCTAGAGTCAGGTCAGGGAGGTCTACAGGAACCAAACTGTCAATTCAGGCAGGTCTATAGGGACCAAACAGTCTAGAGTCAGATCAGGAGGTCTACAGGAACCAAACAGTCTAGAGTCAGGTCAGGGAGGTCTACAGGATCCGAACTGCCAAGTCATGTAGGCCTACAGGAGCTAAACTGTCAATTTAAGGTGGTCTATCAGAACCAAACAGTCTGGAGTCAGTTCAAGGAGGTCTACAGGAACCAAACAGTCTAGAGTCATGTCTGGGAGGTCTACAGGTACCAAAGAATCTAGTGCCAGGTCAGGGAGGTCTACAGGATCCAAACAGTCAAGTCATGTAGGTCTACAGGAACCAAACTGTCAATTCAGGCAGGTCTATAGGAACCAAACAGTCTAGAGTCAGATCAGGAGGTCTACAGGAACCAAACAGTCTAGTGTCAGGTCAGGGAGGTCTACAGGAACCAATCAGTCTAGAGTCAGGTCAAGGAGGTCTACATGAACCAAACAGTCTAGAGTCAGGTCAGGGGGTTTACAGGAACCAAACAGTCTAAAGTCAGGTCAGGGAGGTCAACAGGAACCAATCAGTCTAGAGTCAGGTCAAGGAGGTCTACATGAACCAAACAGTCTAGAGTCAGGTCAGGGGGTTTACAGGAACCAAAAAGTCTAGAGTCAGGTCAAGGAGGTTTACAGGATCCAAACTGTCAAGTCAGCGAGGTCTACAGGAACCAAACAGTCTAGAGTCAGGTCTAGGAGGTCTACAGGAACCAAACATTTTAGAGTCAGGTCAGGAGGTCTACAGGAACCAAACAGTCAAGTCATGTAGGTCTACAGGTACCAAACAGTCTAGAGTCAGGTCTATGAGGTCTACAGGAACCAAACATTCTAGAGTCAGGTCTAGGAGGTCTACAGGAACCAAACAGTCTAGAGTCAGGTCAGGGAGGTCTACAGGTACCAAACAGTCTTAAGTCAGGTCAGGAGGTCTACAGGTACCAAACAGTCTTAAGTCAGGTCAGGGAGGTCTACAGGATGCAAATTGTCAATTCAGGGAGGTCCATAGGATCCAAACAGTCTGGATTCAGGTCTAGGAGGTCAACAGGAACCAAACATTCTAGAGTCAGGTCTAGGAGGTCTACAGGAACCAAACAGTCTAGAGTCAGGTCAGGGAGGTCTACAGGTACCAAACAGTCTTAAGTCAGGTCAGGAGGTCTACAGGTACCAAACAGTCTTAAGTCAGGTCAGGGAGGTCTACAGGATGCAAATTGTCAATTCAGGGAAGTCCATAGGATCCAAACAGTCTGGATTCAGGTCAAGGAGGTCTACAGGTACCAAACAGTCTAGAGTCATGTCTGGGAGGTCTACAGGTACCAAACAATATTGTCTAACAGGACAGTGGAGAGATGTGCTAATAAGTGACTGATTATATGTATTATACCCAAACAATTGAAAAGGAAATATTTTTGCTTTATTGTGAAATGTAGTGTTTCAGCTGACTGGACCCACGATAGACAAGCTTAGGTCTTTGTCAGAGGAGCTGTTGATTGAGACATCAGCAGATGTGTTCAAACTCAGATTTCTCTGCAAAGATCCATGAAGGGTTTGACAGGATCCATGTCAAAAAACATGACAGGTCGCTGGTGACTTTGACCAAAACAGTTCCTGTGTTGTAATGACATCTGAATCCTAATTGAAGCTCATCATTTAAATTGTTTCTAAAAAGATTATCATTTAGCAAATAATCAAACCACCCTCATCGGCCAGCAACCCAGCCCCCACCCTCACCACCCCACCCCCCAGCTCCCACCCTCATTGCTTGGCCCCCCAGAACAGAGGAGTTTGATCAGTTCCCCTTCTACCACCTCTACAGAGTTTCTCTCATACTTGTAATGAAGCAGAAGTCAGCACATGAACTGCTCGATGTAAATTAACATTTTATCACTTAACATTTTTTGCTCTATATCTTTTCCTCAGACTCAAAATCTTAGTCCATAAAGGTAGTATAATCCAAAGATCCAGTATCATTGCCCTCATACATCAGACATGTATCTATGTATTTTGTCACCACGGCAGTTGTTCAGGAGAACAAAAAGCAGAATGTGGACTTTAAACTCCTCAAATCAGCTGACCCCAGATCAAACTGCAGCACGTGGTATTGAAGCACTGCACACAATCCTCAGTACACAGGAGACGAACACACACCTGCTTTAAAACACTGGCTTCAAAATAAAAGACTGGATTTTCTGGTTCCACCACAGCGTCATGCAGCAGAAAACAGTCTGAGCTCAGGAATGTCACCATGTGAGCGGGTGTGACGAGACAGAAACAGAGGCTAAGCAAGCTCATGACGCCACAGAGAGAGGGACAGTCATAAATGCAGTAATTACAGTTCAGAAATGATCTTTGTACTCTGCTTTTACACATTTTTGTTCCTCTAACAGACCAGGAAACTGACCTGGGAACCTCTTCTGAGCTACGATTCTCTCTTCAGGACTCCAATTCACCTGGATTTACTTCACCAGGAGCTACTTCACCTGGATTTACCTAACCTGCTTTCTCTCTAAGGGATGGATCTATTCCTGGATTCTGGCTAAAAAAAAATCTTTCTCCAAGTGTGAACCAGTCCAAATCCAGCATCATGTCTGTGGTGGCTCTGTTTAGGGGGAAGTGGGGACAGAAGTCCCAGGAAGCCTCAGACAAGCAACAGATGGTGGGAACAGTGCAGTCTAGCCACGAGGATGATGACGATGAGAATGAACCCAGCACAGGTTTCCAGAGGGAACCCATCCGCAGGAACTCCCGATTTTACCGATCTATGAGGAAAAAGAAGATATCACAATCAGATCAGTGTGAGAGTAAGTCTGAGTCAAATTGAACATAACATTAGCAAAGCTGAGGTTGAAAACATCAACATCAACATGAGCCTTCAAATCACCTTCTAGTCTACAAAACATCAGACAGAAAACACAAATAACAGCCAGGTGGATGATATACCACAATACAGAGAGGTGTTGTTGTCTGAGAACCTGGACTCAGACAGTGAACAGATGTGACCATGGCTGGTTCTGAAGGGTGGATGAGGTGGAGATCAGTCAACAGATGTGACCAAAGCTGGTTCTGAAGGGTGGATGAGGTGGAGATCAGTCAACAGATGTGACCAAGGCTAGTTCTGAAGGGTGGATGAGGTGGAGATCAGTCAACAGATGTGACCAAGGCTGGTTCTGAAGGATGAATGAGGTGAAGATCAGTCAACAGATGTGACCAAGGCTGGTTCTGAAGGGTGGATGAGGTGAAGATCAGTCAACAGATGTGACCAAAGCTGGTTCTGAAGGGTGGATGAGGTGGAGATCAGTCAACAGATGTGACCAAGGCTGGTTCTGAAGGGTGGATGAGGTGGAGATCAGTCAACAGATGTGACCAAGGTGGGTTCTGAAGGGTGGATGAGGTGGAGATCAGTCAACAGATGTGACCAAGGCTGGTTCTGAAGGGTGGATGAGGTGGAGATCAGTCAACAGATGTGACCTAGGCTGGTTCTGAAAGGTCGATGAGGTGGAGATCAGTCAACAGATGTGACCAAGGCTGGTTCTGAAGGGTGGATGAGGTGGAGATCAGTCAACAGATGTGACCAAGGCTGGTTCTGAAGGGTGGATGAGGTGGAGATCAGTCAACAGATGTGACCAAGGCTGGTTCTTAAGGGTGGATGAGGTGAAGATCAGTCAACAGATGTGACCAAAGCTGGTTCTTAAGGGTGGATGAGGTGGAGATCAGTCAACAGATGTGACCAAGGCTGGTTCTGAAGGGTGGATGAGGTGGAGATCAGTCAACAGATGTGACCAAGGCTGGTTCTGAAGGGTGGATGAGGTGGAGATCAGTCAACAGATGTGACCATGGCTGGTTCTGAAGGGTGGATGAGGTGGAGATCAGTCAACAGATTTGACCAAGGCTGGTTCTGAAGGGTGGATGAGGTGGAGATCAGTCAACAGATGTGACCTAGGCTGGTTCTGAAGGGTGGATGAGGTGGAGATCAGTCAACAGATGTGACCAAGGCTGGTTCTGAAGGGTGGATGAGGTGGAGATCAGTCAACAGATGTGACCTAGGCTGGTTCTGAAGGGTGGATGAGGTGGAGATCAGTGGACAGATATAAATCAGACTGGTTGTGAAATTTATATTTGAGGCAGTATTTTTAATCCAGACTAACCCTCGTTAGACAACATTTTTTCTCAACTGTTGAAACTCTTTCTGCTTGTTTCATCATAATGTTTATTCTCAGATATTCACCATCGGTTGATGCTCATTTAATTTCACCAGCTTGTGCAACACCCTTTAAAAACCATCACGGTGTCACAAATCTGATTTGACCGCCTTAAAATCTATTCAGATGAATAATATACTTTTCCGACACAATTGCAACATGTAATTGGTCCGACATCTCAAAAAAGTTTTTTTTATCATCAATTGTCTGATTCAGTTAAACTGGTTTCAGCTTTGTGAAGGGGATGAGACAGAAAGTAACTCAAAACTTGTTGAAGTGAACTGCTTTTGACCAGGTTTACTTCACACTGTCAATTACCATGGTAACAGAGAGAGTATGAGTTACCTCGCTGTCTGAAACCAGCTCAACTGAGCTTTCTTGCTCGGGGCTAAGTAACCTTGCTTTGTGAAACGGAAAACTCTGACTTTCCTGAGTTCAAGTTCAACATACTCAGAGTTTCAACATAACCCAACAGACCCTTGAGGCATTCTTCCACTAGCAGGATTTCCGGGTAGATCTTTGGGGGCCAGGCCATTTGTGTGTGTCTCCATTACCAGGAACAGCCCTGTAAAGGTGGCCTTCGGGAAGTTGTACGGAGTGAAAAACGGCCCTGTAGCAAGAGAGGTTCTCAAGTTGGCCAACAGGAACCTCCTGGTGGGAGGGTCTCTGCTTATTAGGATTCCTAAATTACGGTCAGCACTCTCATGTGAACATAAATCATGCAAGCACAATTTTTTTGAACCATTTGGACCAAAAACAATTTGCTACGAGTACATTTGATGAATATGTACATTACAAAAAAAAAGGGATAGATATATGTTGTATGTTTAAAAAACAAAAAAACAAAAACACAAGTAGCATCTATTGTTTACATGTTATTAACTTCTCTTTATCTGTTTGCTGCATTCTTCTTTTTGTTGTCGTAATTTGTGATGCTGGCTGTTTGCAAACACTAAATCACCTCCACCTGGTGGTCAGCTGTGTTATTGGTTCCATCAAAGGTTCTTGGGGCGCTACAGTGTTCTGGAGACACACCTGAAAAGGTTCCTGAACGGTGGGTTTACCCGGAGCTGCTGCGAGTGGAAACTCGTCTTTGGTGTTGAATTGATGCAGAGGAACTTTGCGTTTTCTCGTTTCTTATGTGAGGATAGACCAACTCACTTTGAGCAGCTGTACTGCCTCCATTTTCTTTGGAGTGGGGAGTTACATTTTTGGATTCATGTTACACATTGCTCCTAATGTCCTTTCTGTTTAGCTTCTGCTAGCAAAATACTAACAATTTTGCATAAGCTAACAGATTGTCATGCTAAACACAACTAGCATACTGTTAAAATTTCTGCAAGTAAATGTCTTATAGATAGTTAACATGTTACCACATTATTCTATCAGAAATAAGAAGTTTAATTAAAAAAAACTCTTTCTGTCTAGAAGAACATCTTTACCTTTCTTCAAAAACTTTCTGCTTAATTCTGCTATGTTTATATACTTAAAATGTTTTTACTACAATCCAGTAATATATATATATATACAAAAAGACTTATTAACATTTGAAATACGGGTATTATTACTTATTTTCATGCTTTTAGTATTTGTGAATCAGTACAAGGATTCAAGGACTTTCATGGTCACACGAGCACACGTATACACATGAGATAGTAACAATATGCCAGCCATAGACCAAGTTAGGAAAATTAAATTACTGAAGTACTGAGAGGTGATGGTATAGTCCAGCATCCAGCAGTGGCTGTGGGCATTTCTTCAGCCTCAGCGACTCTCTTAGGCTCTGACCTGACTCTAGACTGTTTGGTTCGTGTAGACCTTCCTTACAAAACTCTATACTGTTTGGTTCCCATAGACCTCCCTGACCTGACTCTAGACTGTTTGGTTCCCATAGACCTCTCTGACCTGACTCTAGACTGTTTGGTTCCCATAGACCTCCCTGACCTGACTCTAGACTGTTTGGTTCCTGTAGACCTCCCTGACCTGACTCTAGACTGTTCGGCTCATGTAGATCTCCCTAACCTGACTATATACTGTTCGGTTCCTATAGACCTCCCTGACCTGACTCAAGACTGTTTTTTTCCTGTAGAATTCCTTGAGCTGACTGTAGACAGTTCTTTTCTGTACACCTCCCTTCCTGACCTTACTAGTCTAGAGAGTTTTTTTTTCCTGTAGACCTCCCTAACTTGCCACTAGACTGTTTTGTTCATGTAGACATCCCTGACCTTAATGTAGACTGTTTGGTTCATGTAGATCTCCCTGTCTTGGCTTTAGACAGTTTGGTTCCTGTAAACCCTCTGACCAGACTCTACACTGTTTGGTTCCTGTGGATCTCCCTGAACTGAATCTAGACTGTTTGGCTCCTGTAGACCTCCCTAACCTGACTCTAGACTGTTTTGTTCCTGTAGACCTCCCTGACCTGACTCTAGACTGTTCGGCTCATGTAGATCTCCCTAACCTGACTCAAGACTGTTTTGTTCCTGTAGACCTCCCTGACCTGACTCTAGACTGTTCGGCTCATGTAGATCTCCCTAACCTGACTCAAGACTGTTTTGTCCCTTTAGACCTCCCTGACCTGACTCTAGACTGTTCGGCTCATGTAGATCTCCCTAACCTGACTCAAGACTGTTTTGTCCCTTTAGACCTCCCTGACCTGACTCTAGACTGTTCGGCTCATGTAGATCTCCCTAACCTGACTCAAGACTGTTTTGTTCCTGTAGACCTCCCTGACCTGACTCTAGACTGTTCGGCTCATGTAGATCTCCCTAACCTGACTCAAGACTGTTTTGTTCCTGTAGACCTCCCTGACCTGACTCTAGACTGTTCGGCTCATGTAGATCTCCCTAACCTGACTCAAGACTGTTTTGTCCCTTTAGACCTCCCTGACCTGACTCTAGACTGTTCGGCTCATGTAGATCTCCCTAACCTGACTCAAGACTGTTTTGTTCCTGTAGACCTCCCTGACCTGACTCTAGACTGTTCGGCTCATGTAGATCTCCCTAACCTGACTCAAGACTGTTTTGTCCCTTTAGACCTCCCTGAGCTGACTCTGGACTATTTTGTTCCTGTAGACCTCCCTGACCTGACTCTAGACTGTTCGGCTCATGTAGATCTACCTAACCTGACTATATACTGTTCGGTTCCTATAGACCTCCCTGACCTGACTCAAGACTGTTTTTTTCCTGTAGAATTCCTTGAGCTGACTGTAGACAGTTCTTTCCTGTACACCTCCCTTCCTGACCTTACTAGTCTAGAGAGTTTTTTTTTTCCTGTAGACCTCCCTAACTTGCCACTAGACTGTTTTGTTCATGTAGACATCCCTGACCTTAATGTAGACTGTTTGGTTCATGTAGATCTCCCTGTCTTGGCTTTAGACAGTTTGGTTCCTGTAAACCCTCTGACCAGACTCTACACTGTTTGGTTCATGTAGATCTCCCTGAACTGACTCTAGACTGTTTGGCTCCTGTAGACCTCCCTGAGCTGACTCTAGACTGTCTGGTTCCTGTAGACCTCCCTGACCTGACTCAAGACTGTTTTGTTCCTGTAGAATTCCTTGAGCTGACTGTAGACAGTTTTTCCCTGTACACCTCCCTGACCTGACTCTAGACTGTTTGGCTCATGTAGATCTCCCTAACCTGACTCTAGACTGTTTTGTTCCTGTAGACCTCCCTGACCTGACTCTAGACTGTTCGGCTCATGTAGATCTCCCTAACCTGACTCAAGACTGTTTTGTTCCTGTAGACCTCCCTGACCTGACTCTAGACTGTTCGGCTCATGTAGATCTCCCTAACCTGACTCAAGACTGTTTTGTCCCTTTAGACCTCCCTGAGCTGACTCTGGACTATTTTGTTCCTGTAGACCTCCCTGACCTGACTCTAGACTGTTCGGCTCATGTAGATCTACCTAACCTGACTATATACTGTTTGGTTCCTATAGACCTCCCTGACCTGACTCAATACTGTTTTTTTCCTGTAGAATTCCTTGAGCTGACTGTAGACAGTTCTTTCCTGTACACCTCCCTTCCTGACCTTACTAGTCTAGAGAGTTTTTTTTCCTGTAGACCTCCCTAACTTGCCACTAGACTTTTTTGTTCATGTAGACATCCCTGACCTTAATGTAGACTGTTTGGTTCATGTAGATCTCCCTGTCTTGGCTTTAGACAGTTTGGTTCCTGTAAACCCTCTGACCAGACTCTACACTGTTTGGTTCCTGTAGATCTCCCTGAACTGACTCTAGACTGTTTGGCTCCTGTAGACCTCCCTGAGCTGACTCTAGACTGTCTGGTTCCTGTAGACCTCCCTGACCTGACTCAAGACTGTTTGGTTCCTGTAAACACCCTTACCTGACTCTAGACTGTTTATGGTCCTGTACACCTCCCTAAGCTGACTCTAGACTTTTTGGTTCCTGTAGATCTCCCTGACATTACTGTTTGGTTCCTGTAGACCTCCCTGACCTGACTCAAGACTGTTTACTTCCTTTAGACCTCCCTGAAATGACAGATTGGATTATGTAGACCTCCTTGACCTGACTCTAGACTGTTTGGTTCCTGTATACCTCCATGACCTGACACTAGACTGTGTTGTTCATGTAGACATCCCTGACCTTACTCTAGACTGTTTGGTTCCTGTAAACCCCCTGACCTGACTCAAGACTGTTTTTTTCCTGTAGAATTCCTTGAGCTGACTGTAGACAGTTCTTTTCTGTACACCTCCCTTCCTGACCTTACTAGTCTAGAGAGTTTTTTTTTCCTGTAGACCTCCCTAACTTGCCACTAGACTGTTTTGTTCATGTAGACATCCCTGACCTTAATGTAGACTGTTTGGTTCATGTAGATCTCCCTGTCTTGGCTTTAGACAGTTTGGTTCCTGTAAACCCTCTGACCAGACTCTACACTGTTTGGTTCCTGTGGATCTCCCTGAACTGACTCTAGACTGTTTGGCTCCTGTAGACCTCCCTAACCTGACTCTAGACTGTTTTGTTCCTGTAGACCTCCCTGACCTGACTCTAGACTGTTCGGCTCATGTAGATCTCCCTAACCTGACTCAAGACTGTTTTGTTCCTGTAGACCTCCCTGACCTGACTCTAGACTGTTCGGCTCATGTAGATCTCCCTAACCTGACTCAAGACTGTTTTGTCCCTTTAGACCTCCCTGAGCTGACTCTGGACTATTTTGTTCCTGTAGACCTCCCTGACCTGACTCTAGACTGTTCGGCTCATGTAGATCTACCTAACCTGACTATATACTGTTCGGTTCCTATAGACCTCCCTGACCTGACTCAAGACTGTTTTTTTCCTGTAGAATTCCTTGAGCTGACTGTAGACAGTTCTTTCCTGTACACCTCCCTTCCTGACCTTACTAGTCTAGAGAGTTTTTTTTTCCTGTAGACCTCCCTAACTTGCCACTAGACTGTTTTGTTCATGTAGACATCCCTGACCTTAATGTAGACTGTTTGGTTCATGTAGATCTCCCTGTCTTGGCTTTAGACAGTTTGGTTCCTGTAAACCCTCTGACCAGACTCTACACTGTTTGGTTCCTGTGGATCTCCCTGAACTGAATCTAGACTGTTTGGCTCCTGTAGACCTCCCTAACCTGACTCTAGACTGTTTTGTTCCTGTAGACCTCCCTGACCTGACTCAAGACTGTTTTGTTCCTGTAGAATTCCTTGAGCTGACTGTAGACAGTTTTTCCCTGTACACCTCCCTGACCTGACTCTAGACTGTTTGGCTCATGTAGATCTCCCTAACCTGACTCTAGACTGTTTTGTTCCTGTAGACCTCCCTGACCTGACTCTAGACTGTTCGGCTCATGTAGATCTCCCTAACCTGACTCAAGACTGTTTTGTTCCTGTAGACCTCCCTGACCTGACTCTAGACTGTTCGGCTCATGTAGATCTCCCTAACCTGACTCAAGACTGTTTTGTCCCTTTAGACCTCCCTGAGCTGACTCTGGACTATTTTGTTCCTGTAGACCTCCCTGACCTGACTCTAGACTGTTCGGCTCATGTAGATCTACCTAACCTGACTATATACTGTTTGGTTCCTATAGACCTCCCTGACCTGACTCAATACTGTTTTTTTCCTGTAGAATTCCTTGAGCTGACTGTAGACAGTTCTTTCCTGTACACCTCCCTTCCTGACCTTACTAGTCTAGAGAGTTTTTTTTTCCTGTAGACCTCCCTAACTTGCCACTAGACTTTTTTGTTCATTTAGACATCCCTGACCTTAATGTAGACTGTTTGGTTCATGTAGATCTCCCTGTCTTGGCTTTAGACAGTTTGGTTCCTGTAAACCCTCTGACCAGACTCTACACTGTTTGGTTCCTGTAGATCTCCCTGACCTGACTCTAGACTGTTTGGTTCCTGTATACCTCCATGACCTGACACTAGACTGTGTTGTTCATGTAGACATCCCTGACCTTACTCTAGACTGTTTGGTTCCTGTAAACCCCCTGACTTGACTCTAGACTGTTTGGTTCCTGTAGACCTCTCTAACCTGACTCTAGACTTTTTGGTTCCTTTAGATCTCCCTAAACCGACTCTAAACTGTTCGGTTCTTGTGAAACTTCCTGAACTGACTCTAGACTGTTTTGTTCCTGTACACCTCCAAACCTGACTTTAGACTGTTTGGTTCCTCTAGACCTCCCTGACCTGACTTTAGACTTTGAGGTTCCTGTAGATCTCCCTGACCTGACTCAAGACTGTTTACTTCCTGTAGACCTCCCTGAAATGACAGATTGGATTATGTAGACCTCCTTGACCTGACTCTAGACTGTTTGGTTCCTGTAGACCTCCATGACCTGACCTTAGACTGTTTGGTTCCTGTACACCTCCCTGACCTGACTCGAGACTGTTTATGGTACTTTACACCTCCCTGACCTGACTCTAGATTGTTTGGTTCCTGTACACCTCCCTAAGCTGACTTTAGACTATTTGGTTCCTGTAGACCTTCCTGACCAGACTCTAGACTGTTTGGTTCCTGTAGGTCTCCCTTACTTGACTGTTTGATTCCTGTATACCTCCTTGACCTGACTCTGGACTTTTAGCTTCCTGTAGACCTCCCTGAAATGACAGATTGGATTATGTAGACCTCCTTGACCTGACTCTAGACTGTTTGGTTCCTGTATACCTCCATGACCTGACACTAGACTGTGTTGTTCATGTAGACATCCCTGACCTTACTCTAGACTGTTTGGTTCCTGTAAACCCCCTGACTTGACTCTAGACTGTTTGGTTCCTGTAGACCTCTCTAACCTGACTCTAGACTTTTTGGTTCCTTTAGATCTCCCTAAACCGACTCTAAACTGTTCGGTTCTTGTGAAACTTCCTGAACTGACTCTAGACTGTTTTGTTCCTGTACACCTCCAAACCTGACTTTAGACTGTTTGGTTCCTGTGAACCTCCCTGACCTGACTTTAGACTTTGAGGTTCCTGTAGATCTCCCTGACCTGACTCAAGACTGTTTACTTCCTGTAGACCTCCCTGAAATGACAGATTGGATTATGTAGACCTCCTTGACCTGACTCTAGACTGTTTGGTTCCTGTAGACCTCCATGACCTGACCTTAGACTGTTTGGTTCCTGTACACCTCCCTGACCTGACTCGAGACTGTTTATGGTACTTTACACCTCCCTGACCTGACTCTAGATTGTTTGGTTCCTGTACACCTCCCTAAGCTGACTTTAGACTATTTGGTTCCTGTGGACCTTCCTGACCAGACTCTAGACTGTTTGGTTCCTGTAGGTCTCCCTTAGTTGACTGTTTGATTCCTGTATACCTCCTTGACCTGACTCTGGACTTTTAGCTTCCTGTAGACCTCCCTGAGTGGACTCTAGACTTTTTGGTTCTTTCTGGCCCCTCTTTTTCTTCTCTGTAAATGTCCTGCGGACCAGAGCCTCAGGAGCTGCTTGCTGACCTGCAGTTCCACCTCTGACCATCCCAGTGTACCTCCACCTGTCTGTATGGATGTCTGTTGGATACTTGCTGACACCCCGACCTGCAGTCCTCATCCCCTTGTATCACCGTCTATCCATATATCACCCATATTCACAGAAGTCTAATTGGACTACCAAGGACAGTTACTAATGTATCCTGTCTTGTACCTTTGACGGTGTCTCTATGTCTCTATTCTTTCTTATTTCTTGCTCTACCCAGCTGGTCTTCAGCAGGAGGGTCCCCCCTCATGATCCAGGTCCTGGTCCAGGTTTCTTCCCTCTTAAAGGGGAGTTTTTCTTGCCACTGTTTGGCTTAAGGTTTTTCTTCCACTAGGGGAGTTTTTACCTGCCGTTGTTTATGTAATAATTGATCAGGGTCATGTTCTGGTCTCTGGAAAGATCCTGGAGACAACTTGTAATAGAGGCTATATGAATAAAATTGAATTGTAGTGGATCCTGAAAGTGTGCAGTCTATTGGTTAGGAAGTCCAGGACCCAGTTCCCCAGCGAAGGGCTCAGTCCTGGAGTTGAACGCTTGTCCAGAGTAACAGAAGAAAGTAAATCAGTGTGTGTTTATGACCATTAGCTGGAGCTGATTCTCCACTGGTTTAACAAGTCCTCTAGTATGTAGTACAATTAATGAAGCTTTTTACAATTTTTCATTTACAAAACTTTCATGCAGTTACTTTGTGCTTTTATAAAGCATTTGTTTCCTTAATAGCCCTTGTAGTAGATTCCAGCCATGCACAGGTTCAGCAGAGTTTAGTTAAAGCTCTGGTTTCTGAATTTAATGAATATATTCATTTTGGACTAATATTGCAGCTGTCCTGACAATTACTGGAGCTCCCTGGGTCATTCTAGACCAGTGTAAAAAGGGCAATAAACACGGGGCTAAACAAAGACCTGAAGCTTTAAAGTTCTGGTGGTGTTCAGCTCTTGCTGTGTGTGTGTCAACCTTCTCTTCACGGTTCTGAAGGCACCTGACTGTTCGCCGTCCTTTTTTTTCAGGTTCTCCGCTTCCTAGTCTGGATCAGAGTCCATCATCCTCCAGAGCCGGACTCTCCTCCCTGAACTCTCTGATTACCCAGAAGTCTCCTCTGCTGCTAGGATCTAGACGGTAAGTGTACATGCCACTGCTGCCCCACCCTGACACTGACAACAAGCACACCCACAAAACAAACACCAGTCTCATAAAGCCAGTTTATACTCTGGTTATGCGTCATACTTGATGTTCCGTATGTTCTGTAATGTAAGATGGAATGTGGGTGATCCTGCTGCATGAACCACAAGAACCACCAGAAACACGTCTGTGGGAAAAAAAACAAAGAGCCAACAGCTGCTCCGTCACCCATCACAGTACATGCATTACCAGAGGCCAAAGAAAACCAACTGTCTTCACAAGTGTACATGTAAAAATCTAGAACGGAGCCGCTGCGGCGGTAGTCTGCTCAATTCATCATCATCTACACCTGCTGGTTCCTGTTTGGGCTCACAGGAATCTGCTGAGGTCTATGCCGGGTGTCTTCATGCTGCAGTGGTTGTCAGCAACTGTTTTGGTGACTGGTTCTCTTTGGGAGGTCAAGGTGGGAAAAGTTTTCTGTCCAAGTGTCATTCCAACTTTGCACCAGGACATTGCTGTCGTTGGAACTTTGGAAGCAGTTGTAAAGGTCTCTGCAGAACTGATGTGTGCATATTTCAGTCTTGATGAGCAAATGCTTCCTTAGTTATCACTTAAGGAAACTACAGAGACCCCTTTATGAAGGTGTGACAGTAAAGCCCTCCCCAGGGATGAACAGCGGTAAAAAGTGAATGTACTTAAAACTTGGTTTAGGGCCTTTCATTACCCCTTTCATGCCTGACATATGAAATAACCCACAGAAATATTGTGTGAACTGGTGATTTTATATTGAAATCAAAAACACTTTTAATCTAACGATTTCTAAAATTATACATTTCTTATCACTATGATTACTATAGGTATGTTTATGTTTTTTTAGTATAGTTGTTTTATTTTTTCACATTTATTCAACAGAAGTAATGATAAATAATAATATGGCTATGTTATCAGCATATTTGAAGCCTGCTGCCCAAAGACAGCCACTAAAAGCTTGAGAAGATGATTGATCATGGTCTGTTTAAAGCTGAGTAAGTCCTAGTAACTACTAAGCACTGAGTGGACCACTTCAGTCCAGTGATGAGACTCGTCCACCTGTAGACAGGTGGTCCTCATAAACAAACGTCTCCAGATGTCACAGGTTTTCTTCTCCAGCCTGCAGGTTCCAGATGCTTCCACAGATGTTTGAGTGTAGATCAGGACTCAAAGAAGGACACTTCAGAATAGTCCAGTGTTTGGTTCTGAGTGTTTCTTGGCTGTTTTCAGTTGTGTGTTTTGGGCTGTTATCCTGTTGGAGGACCAGGACCTGCAACTGAGACCAAGCTTTCTGACTCCGGGCAGCACATTTGTCTCCAGAAGGTCTTGAGATTTCATTATAGCTGCAGAGATTCAAGACCCCCTGAACCAGACGCAGCAGAGCACCTCCAGAACAGAACCGAGCCTCCTCAATGTTCCACAGCAGATACAGTCTTCTTTTCTTTGAAGCCTTCATTTTTACAACAGCTAAGTCCTCCTTGGTGGTCCACTTTGGTTCCAACAGTGATGGATGGTGTGATCTGACACTGATGGACCTGGACCTTGGAGTTCTCCTTGAATCTCTTTGGAAGTTGTTCTGGACTCTTTGGTTTCCGTTTCTTCCCCTCTCGTGTCCAGGTCCAGGGAGGTTGTCTACAGTCCTGTGAAGTCTGAACTTCTGAATGAAATGTCCAACTGTAGTCACATGAACATCCAGCTGCTTGGAGATGGTCTTCTAGTGTTTTCCTTCAACATGCTGGCCTAGAAGGTTTTTTTCTGTCTCCTTTGGTTTCTCTGGTCCATGTTCAGTGTGGTGGACACGTGAAACCAAACAGCAGAGACCACTTTTAACCCTTTAACAGTCTCATGACTGAAGACACCTGAGACGTTCATGACTGGACACACTTTAGGTTGAACATGTTTTATGTTATAATATAATATTCTTATATAATAATAATTAATAATAATACTAATAATATATAATGATAATATAATAATATAATAATATAATAATGTAGTAATATAATAATATAATAATATAATATTATAATAATATAATAATGTAGTAATATAATAATATAATAATATATTAATATAATAATATAATATTATAATAATAATATATTATTCTTATTATATTATTATTATTCATTATTATCAAACCAGTGTCTGCGATCATTAGTCAATAATCACTAAATTATTATTCATATTAAATTTCTCAGTTGAAAGTTACTTGAATGACTTTTGTGGATTTCTATTTCTCTACTGGCTCCATGTGTATAAGTTTAAAATATATTTTTTGGATTGTTCCTTCGCTCCACTATAGTTGAAGATCTTCTGACTTCACTGCATTTTTTTATGAATATTGTCAATCCTCATTACTTCTCCTCTGAAGCCAGCCAGGCCCAACAACTGTAACTCAACACCATGTTTTAGCTTTAGGAATTTAAGAATTGTTTTACAGTCACAGCTGACCACTGCAGTCGTTCTTTAATGTTCTTTTTTTTTTTTTTGTCCAATGAACTTTAATCCACTTGAGTGAGCAGCCTTCAGGGTAATCATTTATGGAAGTTCAATTAGATACTTGTTCCACCTCATAAGGCAAACACAAGGACTAACCTTTGATTGTACCCGTCATATATGTGTCAGACACACATCAGCCAGAGGTCATGCCAAACTCTGCTAAATGTGCAAATGTTTACAATCCTCAAACCTACCTTTGATTCAGTTCAGGTCAATCCAGCCTCGTTTTTATAACACCAAATCATGACAGAAACACTTCAACAATACAGATCCACTGAATTCAGAAATATCATGTAATAAGATTTTGAAAAGATCAAGCCTTTAAGACAACGGGATGGCAGGCTGGCTTCAAGTTTGGTATTCAGGCTTGTAGCATGACTGACAGACAAGCAACAACATGAAGACTGGAGTCCGGATGGAGGAGACCCAATGATCTGGTAGACAGGCTGACAGGACAGAGGTCTTGGCAGATGACAGGTAGGTGAGTGGTAGACGTAGGACTGGAGCTGCAGGTGGATGACTTGACAGAATGAGCTGGCAGGCGAGGACAGGATGGCACTTTGAATCACACTAACAGAGGATACTTGGCCATAGGTGCTCAACCCTCAGCAAAACACTAAACAGATAAGACAAGGACAAAACATACTTGCCATAACTTAACCATTCATTCATTTTCTATACCTGCTTTATTCTTCGGAGGGTCACGGGGGTCTGTCGGAGCCTATCCAAACTCATTACAGGTGAGAGGCAGGGCTCCACCTGGACAGGTTGCCAGTCCATTACAGGACCACATACCGACACAAACAACCGTGCACATGCACACTCACACCTACTGCCAATTTAGAATCACCAATCAACCTAACATACATGTGTTTGGACTGTGGGAGGAAGCCGGAGTACCCGGAGTGAACCCACACAAGCACGGAGAGAACATGCAAACTCCACACAGAAAGACCCACCGAGCCGGGGAATCAAACAAGGAACCTTCTTGCTGTGAGGCAACAGTGTTCATCCAAACATTTCTTGGATCCAGTCCAATTCAATTCAATTCAATTCAATTTTATTCATATAGCGTCTATTACAACACAAGTTGTCTCCAGGATCTTTCCAGAGACCCAGAACATGACCCCCGAGCAATTATTACATAAACAACGGCAGGTAAAAACTCCCCTAGTGGAAGAAAAACCTTAAACCAAACAGTGGCAGGAAAAACTCCCCTTTAAGAGGAAAGAAACCTGGATCAGGACCTGGATCATGAGGGGGGACCCTCCTGCTGAAGACCAGCTGGGTAGAACAAGAAATAAGAAAGAATAGAGACATAGAGACACCGTCAAAGGTACAAGACAGGATACAATAGTAACTATCATCAGTAGTCCAATTAGACTTCTGTGTATATGGGTGATATATGGATAGACGGTGATCCAAGGGGATGAGGACTGCAGGTCAGGATGTCAGCAAGTATCCAACAGACATCCATACAGACAGGTGAAGGTAACACTGGGATGGTCAGAGGTGGAACTGCAGGTCAGCAAGCAGCTCCTGAGGTTCTGGTCTGCAGGACATGTACAGAAGAGGAAAAGAAGGACCAGACAAGCACAACAAACTACAAGAACAATGGACCACAATTAAGTTTATGGGATATTGTTAATAAATGAGGGTTGAGGTGAAGAAGAGACAGAGAAGGTGAAGAGAAACAGAGAAGGTGAAGGGCACCACTCAGTGGATCTTGTTGGTGCCCCCCTGCAGCAGAGGCCTATAACAGCATATCTACACCGAAGCTATGTTTAAAATGAGCTGCTCTAATCTGGTCCTGCAGCTGCAGCTTTGACTACTGGACCTGACACATTAAGGTACTAAATGTACACTAACTATATGCTTTATAAACAGAAATGTTTGAAGTTTAGTTTTAAAGGTGGAGGTGGTCTCAGCCTCCTTCACCCAAACTGGAAGTTGGTTCCAGAGTGATGGTGCCTGATTGCAGAAGACCCGTCCTCCAAATCTACATCTGGATCTTCTAGGAAACTACGAGTAAAACCTGCACCCTGAGAACGGAGAGCTCTATTAGGAACGTACGGTTACTATCAGGTCTTGCAATATCGCGGCGCTAGGCCATTTTGGACTTTATATGCCAAGTAATAAAATTTTGAATTGGATTCTAAATTTTCCGGGGAGCCAATGGAGGGAAAACTAAAACTGGAGAGACGTGGTCTCTCTATATATATATATATATATATATATATATATATGTATATATATATATTATA